>JAIUJO010000309.1:265129-507629 GCA_023846275.1 Vanilla planifolia | reverse complement strand
TCTCTTTGTTTTCCTTCTTTCACTTCTTCTACTTCTTCTTCTTCTTCAGTCACTATTTCTTCTTCTTCTTCTTCTTCTTCTTCTTCTTCTTCTATTTCTTCTTCTTCTACTTCTTCTTTTATTTCTTCTTCTTCTTCTTCTCATTCTTTATCTTCCTCTTCCTCTTCTTTCTTTTCTTCTTGTCGAACTTCATCTTCTTCTTCTTCTTCTTCTTCTTTTTCTTCTTTCTCTTGTTGTTCTTCTTCTACTTGTGGTTCTCCTTCTCCTTCTTCTTCTTCTTCTTCTTCTTCTTCCTCTACTTCCCCTTCACGTTCTTCCATTTCTTTTCCTTCTTCTTCCTCTTCTTCTTATTCTTCTTCTTCTTGTCCTTCTTCTACTTTCCTTTTTTCTTCATCTACTTCTTCTTCTCCTTCTTGCTCTCCTCCTCCTACTTTTGTTCACCATCGTCATCATCTTCTTCTTCTACTACTACTGCTTCCTCTTCTTCTTCTTCTGCTTCTTCTTTGTCTTCTTTGCATTCTTCTTCTTCATCTTGTTCTCCTTCTTCTTCTTCCCCTTAATATTTTCTTCTTTGTTCACTTCTTCTTTTCTTCTTCTTCTTCTTCTTTGTTTTCTTCTTCTTCCTATTCTTCTTCTTTTTATTCTTTTTCTTCTTCTTGTTCTTCTTCTTTTTCTTCTTCTTTTCCTTTTTCTTCTTCGTCTCCTTCTTCTTTTTATTCTCTATGTTCTTCTCTTTCCACTTCTTCTACTTCTTCTTCTTCATCTTCTTCTTATTGTTCTTCTTCTTCTTATTCTTTATCAACATCATCATCATCTTCTTCTTCTCCTCTTCCTTTTTCTTCTTTTTCTCTGTCAACTTCTTCTTCTTCTTCTTTACAATCTTCTTCTCCTTCCTCTTATTGTTTTTGTTGTTGTTGTTGTTGTTTTTCTTCTTCTTCTTCTTCTTCTTCTTCTACTACTACTTCTTCTACTGCTTCTCCGTCTTGTTCTTCTTCTTCTTTTCCTTATTCTCTTGCTTCTTCTTCTTCTTCTCCTTTTTCTTCTTCTTATCTTTCTTCTTCTTCTTCTTCTTCTTCTTCTTCTTTGCCTTTTACTTCTTCATATTGTTCTCCTTCTTCTTCTTCCTCATAATCTTCTTCTTCTTCATTCACTTATTCTTCTTCTTCTTCTTCTTCTTCTTTTACTTATTCTTTTACCTTTTCTTCTTCTTCTTCTTCTTCTTCTTCATCATCTTCTTCTTCTTCTCGTTCTTCTTCATTGTATGTTTCTTCTTGTTCTTCTTCTTCTTCTCCATCTTCTTCTCCTGCCTCTCCTTCTACTTCATCTTCATCTTCTTCTTCTTCTTATCCTTTTTCTTCTTCGTCTCCTCGCACTTCTTTCTTTCCTTCTTTACCATCTTCATCTCCTTCCTCTTGTTGTTCTTCTTCTTCTTCCCATTCATCTCCATCTTCTTTTACTTCTTCTTCTTCTCTTCTTTGTTATTTTCTTCTTCTTCCCATTCTTCTCCTTCTTATTATTATTATTATTATTATTAATCTTTTCTTCTTCTTTTTCTTCTTCTCCTTCTTCTTCTTCCTCTTCTTCTTCTTCTTCTTCCTATTCTTCTTCTTTTTCTTTGTCTTCTGCTACTTCTTCTTCTTCCACTTCTACTTCATCTTCTTATCCTTCCTCTTCTTCTTCTTTGTCTTGTATTTTTCCATCATCTTATCCTTGTGCTTCTTCTTTTTTCTTCTTCTTTGGCTTCGTCTCCTTATTCTCCTTGTTCTTCTTCCTCTTCTTCTTCTTCTTCTTCTTAATCTTTTTCTTCTTCTTCTTCTTCTTCCTCGTCTTCTTCTTCTTCTTCTTCTTCTTCTATTTCTTCTTCTTCTTCTTCTTCTTTTTGTCGCTCTTCTTCTACCTCTTCCTCTTCTTCCATTTTTTCTTGTCCAACTTCTTCTTCTTCTTCTTCTTTTTCTTCTTCTTCTTTCTCTTATTGTTCTTCTTCTTCTACTTGCCATTCTCCTTCTCCTCCTTCTTCTTCTACCTCTACATTTTCTTCAAGTTCTTCATCTTCTTTTCCATCTTCTTCCTCTTCTTTATCTTATCATTCCTCTTCTTTCCATTATTGTTGTTGTTGTTGTTGTTCTTCTTCTTCTTCTCCTCCACCTCCAACATCTTCATCATCATCATCATCATCATCTTCTTCTTAAACTATTTCTTCTTCTTCTTCTTCTTTTTCTTCTTCTTCTTCTTCTTCTTCTTTTTCTTCTTCTTCTTCTTCTTCTTCTTCTTCTTCTTCTTCTTCTTCTTATTCCCCTTCTTCCTCTTCCTCTGCTTCTTCTTTTTCTTCTTCTTCTTCGTCTTCTTCTTCTTCTTCTTCTTCTTTTCCTTCTTCTTCTTCGTCTCCTTCTTCTTCTTCTGCTTCTTCTTCTTCTTCTACTTCTTCTCCATCTTCTTCTCCTTCCACTTCTTCTACTTCTTCTTCTTTACGAACTTCTTCCACATCCTCTTGTTCTTCTTCTTCTTCTTCTTCTTCTTCCTTTGCATCTCCTTCTTATTCTTCTTCTTCTTTTCCTTCTTCCTCTTCTTCTTCTTCTCCTTCTTCTTTTTCCCTTTGTTCTTCTTCGAATTTTTCTTCTTCTTCATCTCGTTCTTCTTCCCCTTCTTCTTCTTCTTCATCTTCTTCTTATTCTTCTTCTTCTTATCCTTCTTCTTCTTCTTGTTCTTCTTCTTCTTGTTCTTCTTCTTCTTCTTTACCTTCTCCTTCTTCATGTTGTTCTCCTTCTTCTTCTTCTTCTTAATCTTCTCCTTCATTGGCCACTTCTTATTCTTCTTGTTCTTGTCTTGTTCTTCTTCTTCCTCCTCTTCTTCTTCTTATTCTTCTTCTTTTTCTTCTTCCTCCTCTTCTTCTTTTTCTTCTTCTTCACCTTCCTCTTCTTTGTCTGCTTCTTTTTAGCCTTCTTCATCTCTATCTTCTCTCCTTCCTCTCCTTCTACTTCTTCTTCTTCTTCTTCTTCTTCTTCTTCTCCTTTTTCTTCTTCCCCTCTTTTGACTACATTTTCTTATTCATTATCATCTTCTTCTCCTTCCTCTTGTTCTTCTTCTTATTCTTCCTCATCTTCTTCTTCTTCTCGTTCTTCCTCTTCTTCCTTTACTTCTTCTTCGTCATCTTCTTCATCTTCTTCTTCTTCTTATACTTCTTCTTCTTCTTCTTTGTCTTCTTTTATTTCTTCTTGTCCTTCTTCTTCTTCCTCCTCTCCTTCCACTTCATCTTCTTCTCTTGTTGTTCTTCGTTTGGTTCTACTTCTTCTTCTTCCTCATCATCATCATCATCATCTTCTTCTTCTTCTAACCCTCCTCCTCCTCCTCCTCCTCCTCCTTCTTCTTCTTCTTCTTCCTATCCTGCTTCTTACTCTTCTTATTGTTCTTCTTCTTCTTCTTCTACTTTTTTCTAGTTTTCTACTTCTTCTTCTTCTACTTCTTCTTCTTCTTCTTCTTCTTCTCTTTCCTCTTCTTCTTGTTCTTGTTCTCCATCTTCTTCTTACTCTACTTTTTGTTCTTCTTCTTCTTCTTCATCATCATCTATTTCTCCATCTTCTTTTTCTTTTTATCCTTTTTTTTCTTGCACTTTTCTTCTTCTTCTACTTCTTCCACCTCTACTTTCTCTTCTGCTAAATCTTCGTCTCATTCTTCTTCTTCTTCTTCGTCTTCTTCTTCTACTTCTTCTTCTTCTTCTTCTTCTTGTTTTTCTTCTTCTTCTTGTTCTTCGCCTCCTTCACTTCCACTTATTCTTCTTCTGCTCAATTTTCTCCTTCTTCCCTTCTTCTTCTTCTTCTCCACATTCTTTCATGTCATCTTCTTCTTCTTCTTCTTCTTGTATTTTCACTTCTTCTTCTCTTCCTTTTCCTTGTTCTTCTTCTTCCTCTTCTTATCCTTCATCTTCTTCTTCTTCTTGCTCTTTCACTTCTTCTTATTCTTCTATTTCTTATTTTGTTCTCCTTCTTCTTCTTCTACTTCTACTTCTCATTCTTGTCCTTCCTCTTCCTCTTCTTCTTCTTCATTTTCTTGTCTTTTTCCTTCATCTTATCCTTGTCCTACTTCTTTTCTTCTCCTTTAGCTTCATCTCTTTCTTCTCTTTGTTCTCCTTCTTTCACTTATTCTACTTCTTCTTCTTCTTGCACTATTTCTTCTTCTTCTTCTTCTTCTTCTTCTATATCTTCTTCTTCTTCTTCTTCTTCTTTTATTTCTTCTTCTTCTTCTTCTTCTTCTTCTCATTCTTTATCTTCCTCTTCCTCTTCTTTCTTTTCTTATTCTTTATCTTCATCTTCATCTTCTTCTTCTTCTTCTTCTTCTACTTTCTCTTGTTGTTCTTCTTCTACTTGTGGTTCTCCTTCTTCTTCTTCTTCTTCTTCCTCTACTTCCCCTTCATGTTCTTCCATTTCTTTTACTTCTTCTTCCTCTACTTCTTCTTCTTCTTCTTCTCCTTCTTGCTCTCCTCATCCTACTTTTCTTCACCATCATCATATTCTTCTTCTTCTTCTACTACTACTTCTTCCTCTTCTTCTTCTTCTGCTTCTTCTTCTTCGTCTTCTTTGCGTTCTTCTTCTTCAACTTGTTCTCCTTCTTCTTCTTCCCCTTAATATTTTTCTTCTTTGTTCACTTATTCTTTTCTTCCCCTTCTTCTTCTTCTTTATTTTCTTCTTCTTCTTATTCTTCTTCTTTTTGTTCTTCTTTTCCTTCTTCTTCTTCGTCTCCTTCTTCTTTTTCTTCTCTATCTTGTTCTCTTTCCACTTCTTCTACTTATTCTTCTTCATCTTCTTCTTGTTCATGTTCTTCTTCTTCTTATTTTTTATCAACATCATCATGATCATCTTCTTCTTCTCCTCTTCTTTTTTCTTCTTTGTCTCTGTCTACTTCTTCTTCTTCTTTACGATCTTCTTCTCCTTCCACTTGTTGTTTTTGTTATTGTTGTTGTTGTTTTTCTTCTTCTTCTTCTTCTACTACTACTACTACTACTACTTCTTCTACTGCTTCTTCGACTTGTTCTTCTTCTTCTTTTCCTTATTCTCTTGCTCCTTCTTCTTCTTCTCCTTCTCCTTCTTCTTATCCTTCTTCTTTTTCTTCTTCTTTGCCTTTAACTTCTTCATGTTGTTCTCCTTCATCTTCTTCATCTTCAATCACTTATTCTTCTTCCTCTTCTTCTTCTTCTTTTACTTATTATTTTACTTTTTCTTATTCTTCTTCTCCTTCTTCTTCTTCTTCTTCTTCAATTTCTTCTACTATTATTAATGTTATTATTATTATTCCTTCCTTTCTTCTTTTTCTTGTTCTTTTTCTTCTTCTTCTTCTCCCTGCCCTTCTCCATTTTATTCTCCTTCTTCTTCTTCTTCTTCTTCTTAATCTTCTTCTTCTTCTTCTTCTTCTTCTTCTTCCTCTTCTTGTTGTTGTTCTTCTTCTTCTCTTTCTTCATCAATTTTTCCTCTTGTAATTCTTCATCTTCCTCATCTTCGTCCTCTTATTTATATCTTCTACATCTTTTTATTCATTTCTTCTTCTTCTTCTTCTTCTACTCCATCTTCTTCTTCTTCAACTTCTTCCTCTTCATCTTCTTCTTCTAGTTCTGTTTGTACTCAATCTTCTTCTTCTTCTTCATCATCTTCTTCTTCTCCATCTTCTTCTTCACCATCTTCTTCTTCATCTTCATCCTCTTCTTGTTCTTCTTCCTCTTTTTCTTCTCTTTCTTCTCCTCCTCCTCATCCTCCTCCTCCTTCTTCTTCTTCTCTTCTACTACAGCTACCACTTCATCATCATCATTATCTTCTTCTTCTTCTCCTTCTCCTTCTTCTTCTTCCTCTACTTATTATTATTATTATTATTATTCTCCTCCTTGTTCTTCTTCCACTTCAACTTCTTCTTCTTCTTCTTCTTCTTCTTCTTCTTATCCTTTTTCTTGTTCTTCTCCTTCTTCTTCTTCCTCTTCATCTTTTCTTTCTCTTTTTCTGCTTCTTCTTCTAC
This sequence comes from Vanilla planifolia, assembly GCA_023846275.1. Lineage (NCBI taxonomy): Eukaryota > Viridiplantae > Streptophyta > Magnoliopsida > Asparagales > Orchidaceae > Vanilla > Vanilla planifolia. The sequence continues at coordinate 501,635 of JAIUJO010000309.1, read as the reverse complement.
TTCTTCCACCTCTACTTTCTCTTCTTCTAAATCATCTTCTTATTCTTCTTCTTCTTCTTCGTCTTGTTCTTCTACTTCTTCTTCTTCTTCTTCTTCTTCTTGGTTTTCTTCTTCTTCTTGTTCTTCGCCTCCTTCACTTCCACTTCTTCTTCTTCTTCTGCTCAATTTTCCCTTTCTTCCCTTCTTCTTCTTTTTCTCCACATTCTTTCTTTTTGTCTTCTTCTTCTTCTTCTTCTTGAATTTTCTCTTCTTCTTCTTCTTCTTCTACAACTTCTTCTTGTTGTTGTTCTTCTTCTTCTTTCAATTTTTCTTCTGCTTCTTCATCTTCTCTTCCTTTTCCTTGTTCTTCTTCCTCCTCTTCTTCTCCTTCATCTTCTTCTTCTTCTTGCTCTTTTTCTTCTTCTTATTCTTCTATTTCTTATTTTGTTCTCCTTCTCCTTCTACTTTTACTTCTCGTTCTTGTCCTTCCTCTTCCTCTTCTTCTTCTTCTTCATTTTCTTGTCTTTTTTCCTTCATCTTATCCTTGTCCTTCTTCTTTCTTTTCTTCTCCTTCAGCTTCTTCTCCTTCTTCTCTTTGTTCTCCTTCTTTCACTTCTTCTACTTCTTCTTCTTCTTCTGTTCGTATTTCTTCTTCTTCTTCTTCTTCTTCTTCTTCTTCTATTTCTTCTTCTTCTTCTTCTTCTTTTGTTTCTTCTTCTTCTTCTTCTCATTCTTTATCTTCCTCTTCCTCTTCTTTCTTTTCTTCTTGTCGAACTTCATCATCATCTTCTTCTTCTTCTTCTTCTTCTTCTTTCTCCTGTTGTTCTTCTTCTACTTGTGGTTCTCCTTCTCCTTCTTCTTCTACTTCTTCCTTTACTTCCCCTTCACGTTCTTCCATTTCTTTTCCTTCTTCTTCCTCTTCTTCTTATTTTTCTTCTTCTTGTCCTTCTTCTACTTTCCTTTTTTCTTCATCTTCTTCTTCTTCTCCTTCTTGCTCTCCTCCACCTACGTTTCTTCACCATCGTCATCATCTTCTTCTTCTTCTACTACTACTTCCTCTTTTTCTTTTTCTGCTTCTTCTTCTTATTCGTCTTCTTTGTGTTCTTCTTCTTCATCTTGTTCTCCTTCTTCTTCTTCCCCTTAATATTTTTCTTCTTTGTTCACTTCTTTTCTTACTCTTCTTCTCCTTCTTTGTTTTCTTCTTCTTCCTATTCTACTTCTTTTTATTCTTCTTCTTCGTCTTCTTCATTTTCTTCTTCTTTTCCTTCTTCTTCTTCGTCTCCTTCTTTTTATTCTCTATCTTCTTCTATTTCCACTTCTTCTACTTATTCTTATTCATCTTCTTCATGTTCTTCTTCTTCTTCTTATTCGTTATCAACATCATCATCATCTTCTTCTTCTTCTCTTCTTCCTTTTTGTTCTTTGTCTCTATCTACTTCTTCTTCTTCTTCTTTACGATCTTCTTCTCCTTCCTCTTGTTGTTTTTGTTGTTGTTGTTGTTTTTCTTCTTCTTCTTCTTCAACTACTACTACTACTACTTCTTCTACTGCTTCTCCGTTTTGTTCTTCTTCTTCTTTTTCTTATTCTCTTGCTTCTTCTTCTTCTTCTCCTTCTTCTTCTTCTTATCCTTCTTCTTCTTCTTCTTCTTCTTCTTTGCCTTTTACTTCTTCATGTTGTTCTCCTTCTTCTTCTTCTTCATAATCTTCTTCTTCTTCATTCACTTATTCTTCTTCTTCTTCTTCTTCTTCTTTTACTTATTCTTTTACTTTTTCTTCTTCTTCTTCTTCTTCATTATCATCTTCTTCTCGTTCTTCTTCATTGTATGCTTCTTCTTGTTCTTCTTCTTCTTCTCCATCTTCTTCTGCTGCCTCTCCTTCTACTTCATCTTCATCTTCTTCTTCTTCTTATCCTTTTTCTTCTTCGTCTGCTCGCACTTCTTTCTCTCCTTCTATACCATCTTCATCTCCTTCCTCTTGTTCTTCTTCTTCTTCTTCTTCTTCCCATTCATCTCCATCTTCTTTCACTTCTTCTTCTTCTTCTTCTTCCCATTCTTCTTCTTCTTATTATTATTGTTATTATTAATCTTTTCTTCTTCTTTGCCTTCTTCTTTTTCTTCTTCTGCTTCTTCTTCTTCCTCTTCTTCCTCTTCATCTTCCTCTTCTTCTTCTTTTTCTTCGTCTTCTGCTACTTCTTCTTCTTCTTCCACTTCTACTTCATCTTCTTATTCTTCCTCTTCTTCTTCTTTGTCTTGTCTTTTTCCATCATCTTATCCTTGTGCTTCTTTTTTCTTCTTCTTTTGCTTCTGCTCCTTATTCTCCTTGTTCTTTTTCCTCCTCTTCTTCTTCTTCTTCTTAATCTTTTTCTTCTTTTTCTTCTTCCTCATCTTCTTCTTCTTCTTCTTCTTCTTCTATTTCTTCTTCTTCTTAATCTTTTTCTTCTGCTTCTTCTTCTTCCTCGTCTTCTTCTTCTTCTTCTTTTCGTCTTTCTTCTTCTACCTCTTCCTCTTCTTCCATTGTTTCTTGTCCAACTTCTTCTTCTTCTTCTTCTTCTTCTTCCTCTTATTGTTCTTCTTCTTCTACTTGCCATTCTCCTTCTCCTTCTCCTTCTTCTTCAACCTCTACATTTTCTTCAAGTTCTTCTTCTTCCTCTTCTTTGTCTTATCATTCTTCTTCTTTCCATTATTATCGTTGTTGTTGTTGTTCTTCTTCCTCTTCTTCTTCTTCTTCTCCTCCACCTCCAACATATTTATCATCATCATCATCATCTTCTTAAACTATTTCTTCTTCTTCTTCTTCTTCTTCTTATTCCCCTTTTTCCTCTTCCTCTGCTTCTTCTTTTTCTTCTTCTTCTTCTTCTTCTTCTTTTCCTTCTTCTTCTTTCTCTCTTTCTTCTTCTTCTGCTTCTTCTTCTTCTTCGACTTCTTCTCCATCTTCTTCTCCTTCCACTTCTTCTACTTCTTCTTCTTTATGAACTTCTTCCACATCCTCTTATTCTTCTTCTTCTTCTTCTTCTTCTTCCTTTGCATCTCCTTCTTATTCTTCTTCTTCATTTCCTTCTTCTTCCTCTTCTTCTTTTTCTCCTTCTTCTTCTTCTCCTTGTTCTTCTTCATCTTCTTCTTCTTCTTCATCTCGTTCTTCTTCCCCTTCTTCTTCTTCTTCATCTTCTTCTTATTCTTCTTTTTCTTATCCTTCTTCTTCTTGTTCTTCTTCTTCTTCTTTACCTTCTCCTTCTTCATGTTGTTCTCCTTCTTCTTCTTCTTCTTAATCTTGTCCTTCATTGGCCACTTCTTATTCTTCTTGTTCTTGTTCTTGTTCTTCTTCTTCCTCCTCTTCTTCTTCTTATTCTTCTTCTTTTTCTTCTTCCTCCTCTTCTTCTTTTTCTTCTTCTTCACTTTCCTCTTCTTTGTCTGCTTCTTTTTAGCCTTCTTCATCTCCATCTTCTCTCCTTCCTCTCCTTTTACTTCTTCTTCTTCTTCTTCTTCTTCTTCTTCTCCTTTTTCTTCTTCTCCTCTTTTGACTACATTTTCTTATTCTTTATCATCTTCTTCTCCTTCCTCTTGTTCTTCTTCTTATTCTTCCTTATAATAATTATAAACTTCATTTGATCGAGATGAAACATAAGCTTTAGACTCATCTCGACAAGTTCTTTAAATTAAATAATAATTTTATATATTTTTAAATATTTTATTTGACTTGGGTTCCATGCTTTGTTGGACATTTCGATTTTTATCTTGTTTGATTAGAGAAGATGTTGCACTCTATCTTTTTAATTTCTTGGAATGAAAATTTGACATATAATTTACCTTATTTAATCAATATTTTAGTTTCATTTCGATATAGTACTATGAAATTCAAATTCTCTCTTATGCAACCTTCACCTTTCTTTGTACCTAATCTGATGATTGATAATAGTACACTTGATCTCCTTACATCTTCGAATGCAACTTTTTGATAAAGTTTATCCTATTTCTACATATGTTTTAGTTTTATTTTGTTCTATTACAATGAAACTCCAAATCTCATCTCTTGTTATGATTACATTGATTTTTTTGGTAGTATTATATTACCTAAAGTTATCATAAGTTAGCTCCAACATTACTTTAAGCAATATTAAAATAATATTTTTTAGTTATTTTTGCTTATTTATTTTAGAAATTTGAAGTAGTTCAAAATGTGGTATGATGAGATGAAATAATTATCATTGAACAATTCTTAATAGGCATCATTCAAAAAAATATTCATTTTTATATTTTAAGTATTTTATTTTCTATGTTTGTAGCATTCCTTTAGAGACATTTTGATTTGTATTTGTTTGTGATGATCAAGAATGTTAAACTTAATCATTTTAGTATCTTGGAATATATTTTTCTTATAACATTTATCTCATTTCTTCTAATTTTTCAGCTTTATTTTGTCATACTAGAATGTAATTCTTAGTGTTCTCTCGTGCAACTTTTATATTTCTTGGACTTCATTATATTACATTTTTATAGTTCATCTTAGTTAAACATTAATATACTTTTACTTACTGTTAAGAAAATAATTTTCTATTGTTTAGGCTTACTTTTTTGTTTGGAGTAATTCCAATTGAGGTTTAATCAAGATGATAGAAAAGTCACTGCACTTCTCTCAATGAATTCTATCCAAGATATAGTTTTAATATATATCTACTTTATATTAGAAAAAACATTTTATTATTATTCTAGCTTATTTACTTTGGTAATTGATAACAACCCTAACCAAGGTTTAATCAAAAGAAAACAAAGGCAGGTTTGACTCATTTTTAAGAGCTTTATCCAATTAAGGATTCACTTTTATATTTTTATATATTTTATTTTCTTGAGCATTGGCACCTTTTTGGAGATGTTTTGTAACTCATTTCACGGTTTACGATATTATATATGATACCCTTTGGATCTTGTAAAACAACTTTAAATTACAATTTAGCTCAAGTCATTAAGTATTTGTCTTTTCTTTGGTTATATTATAATAAAAATCTAACATTATTTTAGTGTGACCGTTTCATTGCTATGAATTGATTATATTAAATTACTTATTTAATTTTTGGTACATATTTATATAACATAAAACTAATAATTTATTATTTTTATATTTATTTACTTTGGTAATTCATAGTAATTACAAAAAAAAGTCTGACTGAGATGAAACAAACATCGTTGGAGTTGCTTTTATGAGTTCTACCCAATGAAGTGTTTATTTTTTAAAATAATTTTTCTTCAATTTTAAAATGCTTTATGAGATATTTTAATTTGCAATTAATTTAACAATTCTGAATGTTGCACTCTGTCACCTCAAAATACTGGAATGAAATTTTCACATATAATTTATTTTATTTCTTAAATTTTAATTTGTTTCATATATTTATTTATAACACCAAATTTCCACTTTTGTGATTTTCTTACTTTGCTTTAATTTGTTTATACTATATTTTTTCAATTTATCTCATTTTTTCTTTAATATATATTTACTTAATATCGAAACAATAACTTATTATTATTTATGCTTACTTAATTTTTTAATTTGGAGAAATAGAGGTTAGACTCGATTTTAAAACCTTTGTCCAATTTAATAACCATTTCTATATTTCTACATATTTTATTTTCTAAGGTTTTACAACACTTTATGGGAGGTCATGATTTGATAAATGAGTATGTCACAATTGATCTCTTTAGTATCTTAGAAAGTAATATTCTAATATAATTGATGTCATTGTTTAGATTTTTCTCTTTGATTTAGTTATGTTACTATATAACTCTAAATCTCCTATTATGTGACCTTTGCTTTGTAATTATTTAGTTCTGTTACATTGGTTAAATTCATCTAATTTGAGCTATAATAAATATTTACTTAATATGAATATAGTAATGTATTATTAATTATGCTTATTTACATTGGTAATTTGTAAAAAATTAAAATAAGTTTTTTTAAAAAAGAGCAAACATCATTGGCCTTATCTATTAAAGCTTTATCAATTTCAATATTTATTTTTAAATATTTTTTTTAATGTTTTACTACACTTTTCTAGCCATTTTGATTAGTGCATGTTTTGATGATAGAAAAAGTTTTCTCTTTATCTACTTTGTGTCATTGAATGCAACTTTTTCATACATTTTAACCAAATTTTTCAAATTATTTGCTTTGATTTTTTCCTTCTTAATATGCAGATCTAAATCTCCTATCATGTGATCCTTATAATTTATTTATTTTGCAATATTACATTGTTTCAACTTATCTAATTTCATTTTTAATAAGTATTTACTTATAACTTAAATAAAATTTTTAATATTTATTTTTATTTAATATTCCAATTTGTATTAACTCTAAATAAGAGTGTATTGACCTGAAAGAAAGAATGTTGGACTTGTTTAGAAGACCTCTACCTAATACAATGTTAATTTTTGTACTTTTTTTAAATATTTTATTTTTTATGGCCTTAGCTTACTTTGTAAGACATTTTTATGTGTACCTTATTTGGTGATTGCTTATATTATAATTGACCTTTTAAGTATCATTGAATGCTACTTCCCATGTAAGTTATCTAATTTCTTGCAAAACTTTGGCTTTTATTTGGTTATATCAATATGTAGTTCTAAATCTACATAAGTATAAATAATGATTTTATTGATTTAGCTATATTGCATAGCGATAATTTATCTAATTTTAAATTTAATATATATTTTCTTAATATGAAATAAATAATTTATTTTTTGGCTATTAAATTTTTAATTCATAGTATATTCAAATGATGTCAAATTGACATAAAAATGTCATTTAACTCATCTCTATGAGCTTAATCCAATATTGATTTATGTATTTTTAAATAGTTTAGTTTTTTCTTTTTTTGCATACTTTAAGAGTCATTTCAATTCGTACTTAATTTGATGATGGAGGATGTTACCCTCGATCTTCATTGTATCAGGGAATACAACTTTCACTCACTTTTTTTTTTCTTAATTTTTTACTTTGATTATTTAATAATACGATGTAACTTTTATTCTGCTCTTTGGAGATAATTAAATTGCCTTGATTTTAATGTATTACATTACTTTAGTTTATTGCTTTTTAAATTTAGCATATAATTTCATAATATGAATACATATTTTATTATTTTTTGTGCTGATTTTCTCTTTTAATTTGAAGTTATTGAAAACGAGGTTAGATCGAGAGGAAACAAATGTTATTAGGCTTACATTAATGAGCACTATATAGTTATTTTATATATAGATATTTGAATATTTTATTTTCTATTGTACATTAGAATACAACTTTCTCACGTAATTTACATCACTTAAAATTTTTTCATTCAATGTGGTTATGTATTTTTAAATATAAATTTTTGATCAAGTGACCTCTAAAAAGATTTTATTTGGACATATTTCATTTCTTTAACTTATCAGATTTTAATTTTAAAATTTATTTTATTAAAATTAAAAACATAATTGTTTACTATTTATTTTTACTCATTATGCTAATTCATAGTAGTAATAATCAACCTTTGATATATATGAAATAAATGCATTAGACTCCCTTCAATAAGTTTTATGAAATTGATTATTCATTTTTGTATTTTTTAAAAAAATATTTTTTTTGTTTTTTTTGGTTTTGCAATGTATTTTGACTTGCACCTGATTTTACTATTAGGAATTCTTAACTTAATGTTCTTAATAATTTGGAATAGAACTTTCCTACACTATTTGTTTTAATTTTTTTTTAATTTTTCATTTTTAATAGACTATATTACTATGTAACACTAAATCTCATATCGTCAAACCTTTACATGGCTTTAAGTTTTTGTACTATATTTGTTGAATTTGGCTCACTTTAGCTTTTATTTATATTTGATTTATTAAAAATGACATTTTTTTATTATTTATGCCTATTTTTTTCAAGTTGTAAAAATTTTAGTAGATGTTAAATCAAGATGAAACAAATGTTGTTAGATTCATCACAAAGAGCTTTATTGAATTAAATATTTGTATTTTTATAATTTTAAATTTTGTATTTTCTAAAATTTTCGTTATATCACTAAAACAAAAAATCTTATCATGTGACATTTACATGGCTTCTATAAAGTTATGTAAGATTACTTCAATTTATCACATTTAAACATATTTATATATTTATTTAAAACTAAAAATCATAATTTATTATTATTTATGCTTATTGTTTTATAATTCCATGTAATTCCAATTGATGTTTGATCAAGTAAAAGAAATGTCAAAGGACTTGTCTACATAAGGTTTATCCAATTAAGTGTTCCTTTTCTATTTTTTGAAAAATATATTGTATAAGGTTTGTTTACATTTCATGAGAAATTTTAATTGACACATAATTTGATGATCAATAATATTATAGTAGATATTGTTAATGTCATAAAATAAAACTTTTTGGAGAAATTTATGCAATATTTTGAAAATGTTTATTTTTATTAGGTTATATTAATTTGGAACTTCAAATGACATATTGTGTGAGCTTTCATACTTTTTTTAATTATATTACTTTGCGTCAATTTATCTTACTTCATATTTAATTTATTTTTATTAATAATTAATAATAGTTGATTATTATTTAGGAATATTTAGTTTTTAGATTTGATGTATTTTTTAACGAGGTTTGATGGAAGTGAGACAAACATTGTTGAACTCTTCTCATTGAGCTCTTCTTGATAATATATATATATATATATATATATATATATATATATATATATATATATATATATATATATATATATATATATATATATATATATATATATATATATATATATATATATATATATTATTTTGAGATATTTACTTTCTTTTTTTAATACACTTTATGAGATATTTGGATTCATAAATGATTTGTTGATCTATAATGTTATAATCAATCATCTTAATTTCTTTAAATGCATATTTCGTAAATAAATTATTTTATTTTTTTCAAAATTTTAATTTTTAAATAACGTTGCTTTAATTAATTTAATTTTAATGTTATAAATTTTTTACTAAATAGAAAATATTAATTTAAATTTTTTAATGATTTTTTAATTAGTAATTTGTAGTAATATCTAATGTGGTTCGACTTGGAGAAAACAAATGATGTTGGATGCTCTTAATGAGCTCTATCCATTTAAATATTTAATTTATAAATATTTTATTTTCTATTATTTTTGTCACTCTTTCCCCTAAAATTTATCTAATTTATTTTTATTTTTTTATTTATTTGTATTACTACAAAACTCTGATCTGCACATCATGTGACCATTATATGTCATTGATTTTGTTGTATAACATTTTTTCAATTTAACTCATTTTATTGGTAAAGTACATTATTTTAACATTAAAAATATACATTATTATTATTTAGGATTAGTTACATCAACAATTAATGGTAATATAAAATGAAGACTAATCGAGACGAAAGAAACATTATTAAATTTGCCTCAACGAGCTTTATCAAATTAAATACTAAATTATATATTTCTAAATTTTTATTTTTATAATTTTAGAAATTATTATAAGAAACCACATTTCATAGCTAATTTTATTTTCAAGAATGTTGAATTTGATCTACTTAATATCATCGAAAAAAAATTTTAAACAATTTTCTCATATCTCTTAGAGTTTGGCTTTGAATTTTTTATGTTACTATATAATCTAATGTATTAAAGGGTGACTATTAGATTGCTTAGATTTTGTCATATTAAAGTGCTTGGCTTTACCATTTTAAAGTTTTAGTATTTATGTTTTAAGATTAGAAATAATAAATAATTATTAGTTGTGTTTATTTAATTTGATAATTTGTAATGATTACAAATTTGGCTCTATCGAGACGAAAAAAACATTAATGGTTTTTGAGCTCTATTAAATTAAATATTATTTTATACTTTTTTAATGTTTAAACTTTTAGTTTTTTGGCAAGCTTTATGTGTCACTTTGACTCGTATATCACTTAAGGTTAATGAATGTTACCCTTAAACTTTTCAGTTTCTTGGAGTTCAACTTTTGCACACAAATTATGATATTTGTTCAACTTCTTGACTATGACTTGGTTAAATTACTTTGAAACTCTAATAGTCATCTCGTTTCACATTTAAATCTCTTTTATTTTTTTTACATTATTTTTTTTCCTCTTACAACATTTTAGTTTTAGTATTTATTTTATTAATATTATAATATTATTATTATCATTAATAATAATAATAATAATAATAATAAAAATAATAATAATAATAATAATAATAATAATATTATTATTATTATTATTATTATTATTATTTATGCTTACATATTTTTGTATTACGTTTTAATTAAAAACTGTCTAACTAATGTGAAACAAATATCAATTGACCACTCTTGATGACCAACAGTTACATATTCAATTTGATATGTTCAAACGTTTTATTTTCAAATGACATAGAATGTTTATGAGTAATTTTGATTCATACATGATCTTACAATCACGGATGGTACATTCTATAACCTTAGTATTTTTGAATGCATCTTTCTCGAAAAATATATCTCATTTCTTAAAAATTTTTTACCTTAATTTGGTTATATTATTATGTAGCTCTAAGTCTATAGTTCTATGATCTCTCTATCACATTGATTTTGTTATATTACATCGGTTTAGTTTATCTAATTTGTTGTTTGATATATATATATATATATATATATATATATATATATATATATATATATATATACATATAATATATTTATATATATAATATTAAAATAACAGTTTATTGTTATTTTTGCTTGATTTTGTAGCAATTTATAGTAATTCCATACAAGGTTCAATCGAGACTCTGCAAATGTTATTGGATGCATCTAAACGAGCTCTATCTAATTAAATATTTATTTTTATATCAATAAATTTTTTATTTTCAATGGTTTTTACATGTTTTATAATACATTTTGATTTATATCTTATTTCATGATTATAAATGTTACATTCAATCACCTTAGTATCCTGGCATGTTGCATTAATGTAAAACTTATCAAATATCTGAAAATGTTTTTCTTCGATTTTATTATATTACTATGAAACTCTAATTTGCTTCTCTTATAAGTTTTACACCTCTTTAATTTAGTTATATTGTAGTACTACAAGTTATCTAATTTTAGTTTTTCCTATATATTCACTAAATATTGAAATAATATTTATTATTAGTTATGTTTAATTAGTTTTAAAATTCCCATCAATTTGAAATGAGTTTTGATGGAGGAAAATAAATGTCATTGGACTCATCTCAAAAAGCTAAACTTTATTAAGTAGTGCATTTTATGTATAGTTTTTAATATTTTATCTTTTATGGTTTTAACTTGCTCAATAAGATATGTTAATTCATACTTTATTTTATGATCAATTATATTACACTCCATCTCCTTAGTATCTTACAATGTATTTTTTCCCACAAAATTTATCTTATTTCATCACACTTTTTAATTTGAATAATTTATATTACAATATAACTTGAAATATTCTAATGTGACTTTTAGATTATGTTGATTTGGTTCTATTATTTGGTTTAATTATCTTAATTTGGCTTTAATATATGTTTACTTTATATTAAAGTAATAATTTTTTATTAATTTTATTTATATTCTTTTGTAATTTAGAGCAATTCAAATCAAGGTCTAGTGGAGATAAAATAAATGGCTAGATGGAGACAAATCAAACATCGTTAGACTTGTCTTAACAAGTTATGCTCAACTAAATATTCCCCTTTTATTATTAAATATTGCATTTTAGATTTTTTTAGTAGTTTATAAGATTTTTTGATTCATACCTAATTTGATAATTGAGAATGTTATAATCAATTTCCTTTGTATTTCTTAATGTAACTTTCAGATGCAAATTAATTAATTTCTGGAAATTATTTATTTGATTTCATTACAAAAAGGTGAAACTCTTATTCTCCCTAGAGTTCACATCTACTTCACTTTGATTTTTTTATATTACATTGCTTCAATAATCTCATTTCATTTCTAAAAAATATTTGCTTATTATTATTACATTTATTATTATTATTATTACTATTATTATTATTATTATTTAAGCTCGTTTATTTTAATAATTTATAAAAAGTCCAAGTTACCTCTAATTAACAAAAATTGATGGACACGTTTGATCATGCTCTATAATTTTAAAAATTCATTTTTATATTTTTAATTTGTGTAATTTCTTATTATTTGGTCATAGTTTTCTTGGAAATTTTGATTTCCATCTGATCTTGTTATAGTGGATATTATAGTTGATGTTTTTAATAACTTGAAATATAACTTTCGCATATAGTTTATGCCATTTGTTATATTGTTTTTTTATTTCATTGTATTATGTGACTCTAAATTTCTTCTAATATGAACTTTGCATTACTTTTATTTTCTGATATTAAATTGCCTCAAATTATCTCATTTAACTTTAATATATATTTACTTATTTTTAAAAATAATTCTTTATTATTATTTATGCTTATTTCATTTAGTGAATCACAATAATTCTATATAAGATTTGATTTAGATGAAGCAAGTGTTATGTCAATAGCTTTGATAAGTTCCATCCAATTAAATCTTAATTTTAAGATTGTTAAATGTTTTATTTTTTTAGGGGTTTGTGCATTTTGTGAAATACTATTATTTGCAATTAATTTAATGTTCCACAGTTTAACTCTAGATTAACACATTTTATTAGATTGCTATGTTTTGAAATAAATTTATCCCATTTCAAAAGAATTTCACTAACTTTGTTATGTTACAATGATGCACTAATTCCTCTCTCATGTTACCTTTACATCATATTTTCTTTATTATATTGCATTGCTTTAATTTATCAACGTTTAGTTTTAATATATATTTACTTCATATTGCACCACATTTTATTATTTGTGTTTAATTAATTAGTTAATCTATTTTAAATTCAAATGAGGTTTGATGGAGATGAAAAAAATCTCTTTGAACTCGTGTTAACGAGCTCTATCCAATTGAACATTCATTTCTATATTATTCAGATATTTTAGTTTTAAAAATTTTGACACATTTTATAAGATATTTCCATTCATACATCATTTTAAAAATGTTACATTTGATTTCTTAGTATCTTGGAATGTAATTTTTTCTTATAATTATCTTATTTCTCCAAACGTTTTACTTTAAATTGGTTATATTACAATGTAACTATAAATTTTCTCCCTTGTGATGTTTAAATTCCTTTTATTTGTTATTTCATTTTACTTTAATTTATATCATTTCTATTTCAATATATGTATCATTAGTATTAAAATAATAATTTATTATTTTTTATGCTTATTTTTTGAAAATTGATAGAAATTAAAAATGGCATTCATCTTGAAAAATTGTATTTGGTTTTACAATCGAGAATGTTACACTTGATTTACATAGTATCCTAAAATATAACTTTATTGTACTATTTTTCTAATATTTTTAAATATTTTGATTTGAGTTGGTTGTATTATTACGAAACTATAGTTCTTCTCTTGTTGGATCTCTATATCACTTTGGTTTGGTAATTTCAATTGGAATTAATGTCTTATTTCAGCTTATGTGCATTTTTATTGATAATAAAATAATTGTTTATCATTATTTACATTTGTTTGGTTTGGTAATTTATGGTAATTCCAAGCACGGTTTGATGGTAATGAAATAAATGTTGTTCGGCATAACTAAGGAAACTCTATAAAATTATGTATATATTTTTTAATTTTATGTGACAATGTTTTTATATGATTTATAACACATTTTGTTTTATTCCTAATTTTTTGATAAAAGATGTTGCATTCGATCTTTGTCGAATTTTGTAGTGCATTCTTCTTATATTACTTATCTAATTTCTTTAATTTTTTTCTTTAGTTTTGTTATGTTACTATGAAATAATAATTTTTCTCTCTTGTGATTTTTATATTGCTTTCATTTTTCTAGAATATTTTACTTCAATTTCTCTAATTTTTTCTTAAAAAATTTAATAATGAATATTGCTATGGATAGATTTGAACAAGGTAGGTCCAATGATGGTTGTTTTCTCTCAGTCAATCCCCATTTAGAGAAATTATCAATTACCAAATTAAAAAAGAAAAAAATAAAACACAAAATTTATTTTAATATAAAAATGATATATTAATGTTAAAATGGGATAAATAAAAAATGTAATGTAACCAAATCAATGAATTTTAAACGTCACACGAGAGGAGATTTAGAATTACATAGTTTTATAAATAAATTTAAAAAGTAAAATAATAACATAAATTATAAGGAAAGTTTGCATTTTAAGATACTAGAAAGTTTGAGTGTGACCTTCTCACTCATCAAATCAGGTATCTTAAAATTAGCAAAAAATATTAGAAAAAATATTTAAAAATATAAAAAATGAATATTTAACTACATCAAGCTAACCTTGGTAAGTATAATAATTTCTTTTATCACTAATAAACGTTATTTGGAATTATTATGAATTATCAATTTAAACAAACAAAAAAATCAACAATTGAAATAAATTAAATTAATGTAATATAACTAAATCAAAATGATGTAATGGTCTAATAAAAGGAGAGTAAGAGTTTTATTATAATATAGCCAAATAAAACCCAAACATTTGATTATAAGAGATAAATTTTATAGATAGTTTCTTTCCAAAATATAAAGAGGAATGACTATGACATCATTGACAATAAAATCAAGCACTAGTCCAAAGGATTCATAAAGCATGTCAAAATAGTATATATATATATATATGTACTTATAAATGAATATTTAATTTTATAAAGCTGAAAGGGATGAGTCCAATGATATTATTTTCATCCCGATCAGAACTAAATTAGTAGTAACAAGAATTGCCAAAGTAAATAAAAATTATTTGTAATAAACAATTATTTAATATTTAGAAAATTAAAATCAAAAGTGAAATAAGATAAATATATGAAATATGATATAACAAAATCAAATAAATTTAATGGTTAATTGAATGGAGATTTTTTGTTTCCATATAATATATCCAAATCAAAGCCAATAATTTGGAAAAAAAAGAAAAATATCATGGTGAAGTTACATTCTTAGCTAACAAGGAGATGTAATGAACATTCTTGATCATTAAAAAAATACAAATAAATATGTTTCATACAATTTTATAAAATACTAGAAAATTAAATATTAAAAAAGTTAAAAAAATTAATATTTCAGCAGATTGATCTTGGAAAGATAAGTCCAACAAGACATATTTCATTTTGATCAAATAATTTTTAAAATAGTTGTGAATTACAAAAATTAAATAAGAAAAATTAATAGTACAATTCCTTTTTAATATGTAGAAAATATTTGTTTATGCTAAAACAAGATCAACTTAAAACAATATAATATTAAAAAAATAAAAGCATTGTAAATGCAAAAGGAGAGGAGATTTAGAGTTCCACAGTTTTATAAAAAAATCAAAGCAAAATATTTGAAAAATGACAAAAAGTTATGCGAGAAAGTTGCATCTAAAGATATTAAAGAGATCGAGTATAAAACCTTTTGGTGTTAAATCAGGTATAAGATGTAATACTTCGTAAACAATATTAAAATAGTAGAAGAAATATTTAAATACATTAAAAAATAAATTTTTATTTTCTTTGTGCTCAGATGAGTCAAACAACATTTATTTTATCTCCATTAAACCTTATTTGGAATTACTATAAAATATCAAATTAAATAAGTTTAAATAATCAATAATTTTAATTTTAATATCAAGTAAATATATATTAAAGCTAAAATTAGCAAACTTAAAGCAATGTAATACTACTAAGTTAAGGTAATGTAATGGTTCATGACAGGAGAATTAGAGTTTCCTTATAATATAACAAAATCGAAGTAAAACATTTTTATAAATAAGATGTCTTATGTGATAACGACATTGCCAGGTTCTAAGGGGAATGATTGTAATATCTTCGATCATCAAATGAAGCATAAGTCAAAATGCTATATAAATCATTTCAAATTTCTCAAAATTAAAACTTTTGAAAAATATTAAGAAATAATTATTTAATTAGATTGAGCTTGTCTAAGCATGTCCAATGATATTTGTTTCATTTGATCAAAAAATGTTAGGGATGACTGTGTTACACCTTTGTGTTTGATGAGTCAAGAATAAATGTGTATATTTTATTTGGGCTTGATTTTAAGTAAAATTGTTAATAATTAATTAAATCAAGCCATGTATTTTAGATGTCTAAAATAATGGTCTCTAAGGGCCTTGAGGTCATGGCATACTTCAAGGAATTTTGAGACATGCGCAAGATTTTTTATAATTGAATTTCTTTTTATTTTTCTTGAATTTGATATGTCCAAACTTTGAGATTATGAGGCACACTAGTAGTATTAACATTTAAAAATATTATAAAATTATTTAATACTGAATTTTGATTTTTGGGCCAAGCATATTTGACAAAATGTATAGACATGGGTATTTGATTTTTTAATATTATTTTGGAGTCGTTTTCTACGAATTTCTTTTCATAGCCACTTAAATAACTTATAATACTATAAGAATATAAAATTATTTTTATACACTTATATTCAAATCTTTGGCTAAAAAATTCGTCAAAAATACCCTAAAACAGCCGAAGTCTCGGGAAAATGCACTGTAGCATTGGGCGGGTCGACCCGGCGCGAAAACAGCCCGTCCAGGTTTTTTAGAAATAAAAATTTTAATTTAAAAATAAAAATTTGGTTGACCCGAAAAGGCTAGGCCAAAGCCCGCCGAGAGGAGCTCGGCTAGCGCTGGTCAACGGTCAAACCAACAGTGCCTGGCTTAAGCCAAGCCCGCCCAAAGGAGCTCGGGCTATGATAAACTGCAGCGCGGTCAACAGTCAATGAACAGATGCTTGGCTAAGTCAACCCGAACCGGGTGGTGAAATCCCGGTCAAGGAAGGGGGGAGCCGGCCCCAAAGTGGCTCGGAAGTTACTTGGCGCAAATTCATTATAAAGCACTGGGCCGAATCCCATTCTGCAGTGTGGGACTAAAAATCCCACCTTATAACTTCCGCGGGATCCAATGGCGCAGATCAAGCCCGCCCAGATCCAACGGGCGAGAGAAAATTCGAACGGCTGCTTCGCGAGGTTAATCAGCGCCGTTCGTTCAGCGCGCGGGATCCAATGGCGCAGATCAAGCCCGCCCAGATCCAACGGCGAGAGTAAATTCGAACGGCTGTTTCGCGAGATTAATCAGTGCCGTTCGTTCAGCGCGCGGGATCCAATGGCTCAGATCAAGTCCGCCTGGATCCAACGGTCTGGATTAAGCCCGAACGGTAAAATGCGTAAATAAATCTGCGCCGTCCGTTTTTGGGCCTGGATCGGACGGTGGCTGCTTTCCGTCCGTTGCCCAAACGGCTAATTAATTTTTGGAGCCGTTGGGGGTGTTTTTAGAGCTCAAATTTGAGCTCTATAAATATGTAAAATTTATGTATTTTTCAGTTTAACCTTTGCTAAATTTTCCAAAGATTTCAGATCTCAAAATTCGAGCACTCAAGCAAAAACGGTGGATCCAAGCTCGAAAAAGCAAAGCGGCAAGAAGGCTATTGGAATTAGAGGTTTTTCAATTATTTCTCAATTTCTATCCCTCTAATTTCTCGATTGTGTGTGCCTCCTCTTTTCTCCTATTTCTCGAGTTATTTGCCAATTTTTGTATTTTTCGTTTTGGGGCAAGGGCGTCCCGGCAGTAGTGCTAAAGCCCCGGGTTTGAGTTGAGCCCGGAAAAAACTCAAGTAGGTTTGGGATTAGCCGTAGTAAAAATCCCAAGTAGGTTCGAGGTGAACCGTAGGAAAAACCTCACTTGTAATCGGTGCATTTAGTGGATTTTTCCCAACACCGGTTGGGGGTGGACGTAGACTCGGTTTTGAGTCGAACCACTTGAAAGTTTGTGTGTTCAATGTTCTTCACTGTTGCTTAAAGTCTTTTAAGTTTTAATTTCTAAAGTTATAAGATTTTTAAATACACAATTCACCCCCCCTCTTGTGGGATTTCTTTAGCACAAATCACTTCAATTGGTATCAGAGCAAGGAACCCCAAATTACGTGAGTAACATCACGTGGGAGATCCTCTTGTGCTAAGTGAAGGCTTTCTCACAATTCTTGTTTTTTTGTTTGTGATTTAGTATGGCTTCCTCTTTGATCGAAATGAGTGCAACCTTATGTGAAGGTTTTTCCTCAAATCGGCCTCCATTATTCAAAGGAGAATTCTACTTATATTGGAAAAATCGCTTTAGAATTTTCATTCAATCTATTGATTTGGAATTATGGGAAGTCATGACGAAGCCTTGTGAACTTCCTAGAGATTCTTCTACTGATGAGGTCAAGCCCTTTAGTAAACTTAACGTTGAGCACAAGAGATTGGCTCAATTAAATGCTAGGGCATTGAACTACCTTCATTGTGGAATTTCTCCTAGTGAGTTTACACAAATCATGAATTTGCATACGGCTTTTGAGGTATGGAGGAAACTCGAAGTAACTTATGAGGGTACCTCACAAGTGAAAGAGACTAAAATCAACATCCTCACGCATGACTATGAACTTTTTAGAATGAATCATAGTGAAAGTATTAAGAGTATGTTTTTGAGATTTAATGATATTACAAATGGATTGGCAAACCTTGGGAGGACATTCTCAAATGGTGACCTTGTGAGGAAAATTTTGAGAATCCTTCCAAAGGAATTTGATCCACTTGCAACCGCTATTAAAGCCGCTAAGGATCTTAGTAAACTTTCATTGGATGAACTCCTTGGGGAACTTCTTACTGCCGAAATAGAAATGTCAAGGAGACTAACGGAAGAGACTTCTACAAGCAAGTTAAAGCATGAAAGGAAGAAGGAAGAACCTATGGTCCTTAAAGCCACTAAATATGATTCAGACTCCACTTCTACTTCTTCCACAGATTTGGAAGATGAGGTAAGTATCCATATTAATGGTTTAGCAAAAAATTTGGCAAAGAACTTTCTTAATAGGAAATGGAAGAAGAAAAACAATAAAGAGAGGAAAAGGCCACCAACTTGCTTTGAGTGTGGTCAAACCGGTCATATAAAACCGGAATGCCCAAAACTCAAAAACAAGCATGTGAAGGAGGAAGAAAAGAAGAAGAAGAAGAAAAGCTTGAAGAAAAAGAAAGCATTTCAAGCTACATGGAGTGCCTCCGAAGATTCAGACATTTCAAGCTCAAGTAAAGGAGAAGAAGGAATGATTTGTTTTATGGCAAATGAAGCTTCTTCAACATCTTCAAGTGAAGAAAAAGAAGAAAATGAGGTAAACTCCTGGACAAGAGATATTCTTGAAAATAATTATATTGAAATTATGAATGCCTTAACTTCCTTAATGAGTGCACATAAAAAATTAAAAAAGAGTTACAAAGAAAAGATTGAATTGCTTGATTTTGTCATGAAGGAAGATGAAAAGAAAAGATTAGAAAATCAACTTATATGTGATGAAAAGACATCTCTTGTTATTGAAAATACCTCTTTGAAGCATGATATTTCAATCTTAAAAGAAAAAATACAATCTTTTGAGCATGCTATAGATAATAGAAATACACATGTATCAAATGTTTGTTATCATTCACATGCTTTCAATTACAAAAAACCTAGAAATTTGAGCATGCCTAGGCCATCAAACATTATTTGTTTTTATTGTTGTAAGCCTGGACATACTATAAAAGATTGCTTCTTTAGAAGAAATATGTATACACAAAATGTTAGATGGATTGTTAAAAGGGAAAACATGCAAGTACCATTTAGGGTTCAACCCAAGTTTTCTTGGGTTCCTAAGAGCATGAATTAGAAGACTAGAAGAAAAGGTCTCCAAAATATTTGGAGACATTCTAGGATAGATCTAGAATATTTAAAAAATTTAAATTGATGATTTAATTTAGTGATATGCTTCTAATGTAGATTTTGCACCTTATATAATTAAAATCGAGAAGAAAATCAAAATCCACATCTTGGATATTCATGTATTAGAAAAGCATATCGAGTCTTTAATTTAGAATCATAGGATAGAGAAAACAATACATGTTGTGTTTGATGAGTCTATCCAACTAGTTAGTGAGAAGCATTTAGAAGATGAAATAAAATTAGTAAAGAACTTAGATTTGAATAAGAATGAAGAAAATATTTTTTTAAAAAACAAAAATGGGCAATTTACTTAGAGGATAGAAATTTGCAATCTCATGCCCAAAGGATTTGATCATTAGGAGATGGTTTACTAATTGTACATATTTATATTTTATTAGTACAAAAGAACAAACAAGTGTAAAAATTTGGAGATCTTATAACTTAGGAATTTTAGACATTGCTTAGGATTCACTCCCTTTTGATGGTGTCAAAGGGGGAGAATAGTTAGAAGTGAGGGGGAGCATCAAGATAGGGGGAGCATATTTTTCTCCCTATGAATTGTATTTTAAACACTTATTTTTATTTAAAACATTTATGTCTTGCCATCATCAAAAGGGGGAGATTGTTACACCTTTGTGTTTGATGAGTCAAGAATAAATGTGTATATTTTATTTGGGCTTGATTTTAAGTAAAATTGTTAATAATTAATTAAATCAAGCCATGTATTTTAGATGTCTAAAATAATGGTCTCTAAGGGCCTTGAGGTCATGGCATACTTCAAGGAATTTTGAGACATGCGCAAGATTTTTTATAATTGAATTTCTTTTTATTTTTCTTGAATTTGATATGTCCAAACTTTGAGATTATGAGGCACACTAGTAGTATTAACATTTAAAAATATTATAAAATTATTTAATACTGAATTTTGATTTTTGGGCCAAGCATATTTGACAAAATGTATAGACATGGGTATTTGATTTTTTAATATTATTTTGGAGTCGTTTTCTACGAATTTCTTTTCATAGCCACTTAATTAACTTATAATACTATAAGAATATAAAATTATTTTTATACACTTATATTCAAATCTTTGGCTAAAAAATTCGTCAAAAATACCCTAAAACAGCCGAAGTCTCGGGAAAATGCACTGTAGCATTGGGTGGGTCGACCCGGCGCGAAAACAGCCCGTCCAGGTTTTTTAGAAATAAAAATTTTAATTTAAAAATAAAAATTTGGTTGACTCGAAAAGGCTAGGCCAAAGCCCGCCGAGAGGAGCTCGGCTAGCGCTGGTCAACGGTCAAACCAACAGTGCCTGGCTTAAGCCAAGCCCGCCCAAAGGAGCTCGGGCTATGATAAACTGCAGCGCGGTCAACAGTCAATGAACAGATGCTTGGCTAAGTCAACCCGAACCGGGTGGTGAAATCCCGGTCAAGGAAGGGGGGAGCCGGCCCCAAAGTGGCTCGGAAGTTACTTGGCGCAAATTCATTATAAAGCACTGGGCCGAATCCCATTCTGCAGTGTGGGACTAAAAATCCCACCTTATAACTTCCGCGGGATCCAATGGCGCAGATCAAGCCCGCCCAGATCCAACGGGCGAGAGAAAATTCGAACGGCTGCTTCGCGAGGTTAATCAGCGCCGTTCGTTCAGCGCGCGGGATCCAATGGCGCAGATCAAGCCCGCCCAGATCCAACGGCGAGAGTAAATTCGAACGGCTGTTTCGCGAGATTAATCAGTGCCGTTCGTTCAGCGCGCGGGATCCAATGGCTCAGATCAAGTCCGCCTGGATCCAACGGTCTGGATTAAGCCCGAACGGTAAAATGCGTAAATAAATCTGCGCCTTCCGTTTTTGGGCCTGGATCGGACGGTGGCTGCTTTCTGTCCGTTGCCCAAACGGCTAATTAATTTTTGGAGCCGTTGGGGGTGTTTTTAGAGCTCAAATTTGAGCTCTATAAATATGTAAAATTTATGTATTTTTCAGTTTAACCTTTGCTAAATTTTCCAAAGATTTCAGATCTCAAAATTCGAGCACTCAAGCAAAAACGGTGGATCCAAGCTCGAAAAAGCAAAGCGGCAAGAAGGCTATTGGAATTAGAGGTTTTTCAATTATTTCTCAATTTCTATCCCTCTAATTTCTCGATTGTGTGTGCCTCCTCTTTTCTCCTATTTCTCGAGTTATTTGCCAATTTTTGTATTTTTCGTTTTGGGGCAAGGGCGTCCCGGCAGTAGTGCTAAAGCCCCGGGTTTGAGTTGAGCCAGGAAAAAACTCAAGTAGGTTTGGGATTAGCCGTAGTAAAAATCCCAAGTAGGTTCGAGGTGAACCGTAGGAAAAACCTCACTTGTAATCGGTGCATTTAGTGGATTTTTCCCAACACCGGTTGGGGGTGGACGTAGACTCGGTTTTGAGTCGAACCACTTGAAAGTTTGTGTGTTCAATGTTCTTCACTGTTGCTTAAAGTCTTTTAAGTTTTAATTTCTAAAGTTATAAGATTTTTAAATACACAATTCACCCCCCCTCTTGTGGGATTTCTTTAGCACAAATCACTTCAGACTGTGACTAAATAATGTAAATAAGTATAAGGTAAATTGTATAGTAACATTGCATTTAAAGATACTAAGAAGATGAAGTGTAATGTTATCAATGAAAAATTCATGCATATTTAAAAATACCTTATATATTATGCCAAAATTCTAAGAAAATAAAATTTTTAAAAAATTAAAAATCAATATTTAATTTCAAAAAGCACATTGAGATGACTCTAATAATATTTATTTCAACTCATTAGACCACATTTAAAAAGTTACAAAATTACCAAGCTAAATAATAATAAATTATTATTTTAATATTGACTATGCATAATAATTTTTTTTATAGTTAAAAGTACTCCGAGTTTATTTGTTTGGCACACGTTTCAAGTCTTTTTGATGCATACTTGACTTGACAATCAAGGATTTTAGACTTGATTTACTTGATATCTAAAAATACAACTTTTATCTATTACTTATCTCATTTGTTAAAATTTTTAACTTTTATTTCGTTATATTATTTGAAAACTCTAAATCTTCTATCTTGTGACTTTTACATCATATTAATTTTGTTATTTTACTTCTGCATCAACTTATCTCATTTTAGTTTTAATAAATATTTGCATAATAGTGGACTAATAATTTATTTTTGTAGTTATAGTCAATTATTCAACAACTTTTTACCATACTAGTACTATAGATAATTTGTATTATAAGATAAGACAAACCCAGTTTTTTCATTAATAATTCTTTAGATCTTAATTATGCGATCTAATATTTATACAAGTATGATACATTGTTCACTAAAGTCGCCTATTATTATGTAATAAATCCAATGTCCAATGATTCCATTAGCTTAATCATACTTATTCAAATGTACTTATCATATTATTTTGTGTACAAGCTCTCATGAGCTAACTAAACTAAGAATATTTTCCCCATCTCAAATTATGTTTATTCTATTATTCAATTACCATTTTAGTAGTGTGATCAACCTTGTATGATCATTAACCAAATTTTGTATCCATCATCAATCTCTTCCTTTATGATATACTATCTTATATGCTTATATTATGCTCATATGATTGCAAAACTTCATCTTTAACTTATCAGACACATTTAAGTACCAACATCTAAAACACCATTGCACTTATGTAATCGCTGAGTCATAGTCATGTGACAATATTTTGTCTTCATATTTGGTTGCATTTTTATCCTTAGTGGTTCTTTTGCTTCATCATATAGTAATATCAACAATATTATTCCATGTAATATTCATAACTAAACTTTCAACCTAATTTCTTCCCCATCATATTGTATGATCATTACCATCACCCTAAATAGTTCTCATTACAACATATTTTAGAAAAGTTATTTTAAAATATTACAACTGTTAATTAAATTTAAAATCAAGATTTAATTAATGTACCATGGTTAGCTATAAAAGAGATAGTAATTTACCTACCTTAATTGGGATTCCATCCTAGAAATAAAGAAAATGCGCTTGGTCATCTGTATCGAATTTGGCTTTTCACCTCTCAAGTAGCCTTTCGTTCATCATGGTTATTTCAAAGAAATTTCATCATAGGTATACATTGATTTATCATAGGCCTATTACTAAACCCAACTAGGTGCTTTGTATAGGACTCATCTAATTGTAATTAAAAAAATCTTATTTTTCATTTCGAGGACATGAGATTGCACAAGCTCTTATTTCTTCAAATTAGATATATGGAAAACATAATGTATCCCAACTATAGTATCTTTAAACAAAAGTGTATCTGCCATGGATCCAATCTTTTCTGTATTTTTATAGGGTCCATTGTACCTGAGTCTTGATTTGAAATACTTTTTAAAAATAAATAGTCATAACATTAGGTTGATCTTATGTACCATATCTCCAATTTCTAAATTGTCTTAAAAGACTCACCTATAATCAAAGGCCAAAACACCTACAAGGATTGGTCATCTATCCAATATAATAATGGTCTACAACATTGTCCAGATAAAGCCTTATGTGGTGCCATGCCAAAGGCCAATAGTAGTTGTTTTACAAACATTTTAGAAAAGGCAAATGTCTAAACTAATATCTAGAGTTAGACTATGCACCAAGTCTCAAAAGATGATCTAAATTTTGTATTAAACTCTCTAAATGATTAATGGTCTAAGTATGGTTAGCTATGTAAAATTAATGAGTAGTACTCAATCTTTTATGCAGATTCCTTACATATTTGAATGTGAATGTTTTATCACAATATTCAAGCACCATTAATAGGCTCTTCCCTAATGCTTGATGCTTAGGGGCACTATCTACCATAATAAATCATAATATAAGTCATGAGCAAGGTAACTGGAAAATGGTCAAGCCAATCATTTGAGGCATAGGACATAACATGGCTAACCTAAATAATTACTACCACTAAGGAAATTTGTGTTCAATTTGTAAACATGTGGATTGGCTTTTTGTGCTCTACTAATGGAGAAAAAGTGGCTACAACCGATTTACATTTTAATCTAGCAATGTTTTGCTGAACATGGCCAAACAAAAACAAAGCAACTCCTTTCTTATCTTATTATGAGAAGGGTGGTACAATTCTAGAGATGCTAGGACAAAACATGGGATAAAACCTCTAAAGGCCTAAAAAGGTTTTGAATTTGCAATATAATAATGCAATGTATCTAGTTTTTAATAGCACACACCTTGAAAGAACTATTGTATCTCTTATTGCACAAAAATGTGAGCTTCAAAGCCAACAAATTTGAACAAACAAGAGGTTTGAAAATTTTGCATATAGTAACTTCCTTTTATGAAACTCGAAAACAATATTGAGATGCTTAGAGTGTAGCTCCTTCCTCTTATAGCTCCACAAAAATCATCGGTGTGTTGGATATGTCAAACTGTAAAAATGTGTTCGAAATGTCTAAGTCAAGTGTTGAAAATTTTATTTGGGATGTCCTCCCAAACTCTTATTTAATGAAACCCACATTAAAGGTTAATGTTTAAATGTTATCATATTCCCTATTACTGATTACTTAAATCATCTATGTATGATAGTGGATATTAATTTGTAAGAGTTAGCTTTTTAAGTTCTTGGTAGTATGCTAAAACCCTAATTCTTCTTTCACAAGGAGGGAATGGAAACTCCCCTTGGTGAAGAACTAGGGTAAAAATCTCTTACTAACCACAATGTACAATGGGACCTCAAACATTTGAAGTTCATTTAGAGCCTTGCAATATGATGCCTTTGTAATAAGAGTGGCTCAATTCATCAACTCAATAGAAAACTCTAACAGTCTTACTTGTGGCAAACCAAGAAAGTCTTACAGAAAATGCTAGAATAATTCCTCACTAGAATGCTATTCTATAGCATTTGTGGCATAAGGAATCGAATATGAATTCCAAACAACCAATATAACCTTTATAAATTAAAGCTAAATTGTAAAGTGTTGGTAATATCATAATCTAGTAGTTAACTAAAAATTATAGAAGATCAACAAAAATTGTCATCTAGATGTGCACCTTTGCCTCCTAGCAATTGATCACCATACAATGTTGGGTATGAATTCCTTGCCTAACATGACTCTAAATTGGATAAGAACAATTAAATAAGTTCATCTAAAAATGATTGAGAATAGCATGATCACCTCTAACTCAAAGACTAAATAGAATTTCCATAAAGGGCAACCTCACCATCAAAGGAAAATGCAATTGGCCTTTATCACCACTAATGCTCTCTTATGTAATTTCATACATAAATGAATAAAAGAATACGAGTAATGACATTGATGACTCCATATCCTACTATTAAGTGAGTGCATATATTAGTGGCTACCCTCCTTTTGTGGCTCGTGCCTCACCAATTCCCCAAATAAATCCTTGACCCACTAAAAAATCTACTTTCTTCTAATTAGGTTTCAAAAAACCAAAGTAAACATGCTGTTAATATGTACTAGCACCATTGTGCATCCTATCACATTATCAAAATTTTGGGCCTATTTCCTAAGATTGATTGATTTCTAGTAACTAATTGGCTTAGTAAGAAAAGTGTAAACCTAATAAATTTCTTTAGATTTCTTCTCTATTTTCTTTCATGGGACTTTCTAAATCTCTGATTTTTTATGAATCAGAACTTTTTGTTGCTTTTCTTTCCTCAAGTTGAGCATCGATGTGATGGTTATCCTAGTATATAGGCATTACTGGTTCCATCTTCCCAAAAAATCTAGAAAATCTATTCACCACCAAATGTTTTCAAAGTTTTGGTCTATATGGACATCCAAGAAGCGAATATAGTGATGTTATTCAAATTTCACATAAACATATCCATATTGTTACACCTATAAAAGTTACAACAAAAGTATATTATTTTTACTTTATTCTATCAATTAAATGCTTGTAAAACTCAAGTAAAAAGTTAAACTATTGCTTGTTTGTGTTATTAGAGTCATGCAATATGAAAGTTGAATTGTATGATATAATGATTTAAGAAACAAGTACAAAGTCTTGATTACAAAACTAGACATCATGATTTTAATCAAATGTAAAGTAGATTCTTACAAAAAAAGCACTTAGGATGCAAGTGTGAAAGGCTAAAATAGTAAATCATTTTTGTACAAGTACAACTTGGTTAACATTTAAGTATAATGGTTGTGTGAGCATTAACTTTTGTTCCATTTGGTAGTGAATTGAAATTATAAAGCTTGGCCATCATACATAAGGTGATGTGATTTACTATAAAAATATGAAGTGGTGAATATGAACAAAACATGCTAGTAATCACACTAGGCTTATTACAATTGGGTACACGGACATTAGTATCAAAAGTGGAGAGTTTATTCAAGTAAAACTTGATGGTATAGTTGCCAAGGATGTCGATCATACAAGTATGATTATAAGAGAAGGAATAAGTATGATGTTTGGAGAGAAACATTTGGTATTTTGAGGACAGTATAGCACAAATTGCCAAAGTAAATACGAATAATAATGATAAATTATTGTTTTAATATTAAGTAAATACATATTA
This sequence comes from Vanilla planifolia, assembly GCA_023846275.1. Classification (NCBI taxonomy): domain Eukaryota; kingdom Viridiplantae; phylum Streptophyta; class Magnoliopsida; order Asparagales; family Orchidaceae; genus Vanilla; species Vanilla planifolia. The sequence continues at coordinate 474,240 of JAIUJO010000309.1, read as the reverse complement.
AAGTTGAAAAGAGGCAAATTGAAGAAATATAATAAAATTAAATCAAAATGTTGTAAAGTCCACATGAGAGATGATTTTTTGATGCATAGTGAAATAACAAAATAAAAGAGAAAAAGTTGAAAAAATAAGATAAATTGTATGTGAAAATAAAATTTCAAGAACCTAAGGATCATAAAGAAATTTCCTCAAAGGCTAAATCAAGTACAAATTAAAATACTTGTAAAGCTTACAAAAGCTATTGAAAATAAATTATTTAGAACTTTAAAAATGAGATTTGATTAGATAGAGATCCTTAAAATGAGTCCAACAATTTTTTTGTATCAGTTGAACCTCTTTTGGAGTTACCACTAAATACAAAATTAGAAAAGTAGAAATAATAATGATGGATTATCTTAACATTATGTGATTATACCTTGAAGCTTAAATGAGTGAAATTAAAGTAATATAATATAAAAAATAATAATTTAAAGGTCACAGAAGAGGCGAATAAGTGTTTCATACATCCTAAACAATAAAATTAGCTTTGAATTAAAATGTCTCATTAAACATAAAAATTATGTAGAAAATAGAAATATTACAAAATTTAGAAATGAAATTTAATTATATGGAGCACGTCCAAATGAGTGCAATGATGTATGTATTACCTCAAGTAGATCTCATTTGGAATTTCTAAAAATTGCAAGAGTAAATAAGCAAAAATAATAATGAATTATCATTTAAAAATGAGAAAATATGTAACAATGCTGAATTGAGATAAACTACAGACATTTAATACAACCAAAACAATGTAATGTATAGGTCAAATGATAGAAAATTTAGAGTTTCATTGTAATATAACAAAATCAAAGTGAAAATGTTAAACAAATTCAAAAAATTTTAAGGAAAAGATGCATTCAAAATTATTAAGGAGATTTATTGTAATATTCTCGACCATTCAATCATGAAGAAATCAAAATATCCCAAAAAGTTTGAAAACATCATTGATAGAAAGATATTTAAAATTTTAAAATAAATATTTAATTACATAGATCTCTTCAAGGCAATCGCAATGACATTTGTTTCATCATGATCAGACGATGTTAAGAATTACCTTAAATTATCATTGTAAATAGGAATAAAAAATAACAAACTAATATTTTTTTAAGTAAAGATATTTAGAGCAAAAATGAGCTAAACTGAAGCATTGTAATCTAACTAAATCAAAGGGATATATAGGTCGCATGAGATCAGATTTATAATTACATAGTATTAACTAAATCACAAAAAAACCTTGAAGAAATTACATAAACTATATGGAAAAATTGTATTCTATTATACTAAATGGATCACATGTAGGATCCTCACTCGTTAAAATTAGGTTGTCAATAGAATTGTTAATAATTTATGCCACACACAAGAAAAATAAAATGTCTAAATATTTATAATATAAAAAAGTTAATTTGATAGAAGTCATCGAGACATCTTGAATGTAGTTTGTTTCATCTTGATTAAACCTTTTTCATGGTAATACAAAGCAACAAATTAAATAAGCAAAAAAAAGCAATTATGGTTTAAATTTTAAGTAAACATAAATTAAAGGTGAAATTAGAATTGTTAAAATAATATAATATACAAAGTCAAAACAATGTAAAGGCAAAAAAATACGAGATTTAGAGTTGCATTGTAATATAACTAAATCAAAGGAAAAAGTTTATTAAAATGAGATAAGTTTTACAAGAAATTACCATTAAAGAGTTCTAATATGATCTATTGTAGCATCGTTGACAGTTAAATTAGTTACATATCAAAATGACGCATAAAACATGAAAAACCCTTGAAAATAAAATATAAAAAAGTATATCAAATTGATTACTTAATTGGATAGATCTTCTTAAGATGAACTATGTGACATTTGTTTTTTTTAATCAAACATCTCTTTGTGTTAGAATGAATTACGAAGCTAAGTAATCATATAAATTATATATATATATCGAAGATGAAATGAGATCAATTGAGCAAATGTAACATAACTAAAGCTTAAGAGAGGATAATTAGGGTTTCATTGTAATATATCTAAATTAAAAAACATTGAAAGAATTAAGAAAAAATGTATAGGAAAGGTACATTCAAAGATATTAAAGAGATAGAGTGTAATTGTCTTGATTATCAAATTAGGTATAAATTAAAATGTCTGATAAACATTTTTGTCACTAAAATATTAAATATTAAAATATTTACATAATTGAATATTTAATTAAAGAGAACTTATAATGTTGAGTCAAATGACATTTGTTTCATCTCAATTGATACTCAGTTTTAATTATTTTAAATTACTAAAAAAGTAAACATAAATAATAATAAGTTATTATTTAAATATTAAGTAAATATACAAAAATATAAAATTAAATAAAGTAAAGTGATGTAATATAAAATAATGAAGCATGATAAACAACACAAGAGCTAAATTAGAGTTACATAGTATAATAAATAAAGCAAAGAAAAACATTTATAGAAATAAAATAAATTATATAAGAAACTTGTAATAAATGATGCTAAGTAGATCAATAGTAATAATCATTCATTGCCAACTATAGAAAACAGAACATAAAAAATAAAAATCTAAATAAAAACAAATTAATATTGAATTGTATAGAGCGTATATATATCAATCCATTGAAATTTTTCACTTCTTAAAAAGACCTCATTCGAAATTAATGTGAATTAAACATTAAATAGGAATAAACAATGATAAATTATGATTTTAGTATTAAGTAAATGTAAATTAAATTTGAAAAGAGAAAAATTTGTGTAATATAACACAACCAAAATGGAAACATAATGGTCACATGTGATGAGATTTAGAGTTACATATTAATCTAACAAAAGCAAAAAAAAAATAATTGATGAAATCAGATAAAATTTGTAGGCATGTCACATTAGAAGAAACTAAAGGAATCTAGTGTAACAACGTTGATCATCAGAAAAGGTAAGATTAAAAACATTCTCCCAAATAATTTTAAAACCTTACAAAATAAAATACTAAGAAATAGAGAAAAGAATGTTTAGGTTGATGATGGTCATCGACAGAATGCAAACAATGTAATAATCTTCTTAATTGGGCAACATGTGAAAGTATTATGATTTGGCAAAGTAAATAAGCATAAAAATAATTAAATTATCATTTTAAAATTAGGTAGATATAAATTAAAACTTAAATGAGAAAGCAATAAATCAAAGTATTTTAACAAAATAAAAGTATTGTTAAAGTTACACAATAAGAGATTTAAAGTTACATAGTAATATAACTAAATAAAAGCAAAATATTTTATGAAATTTGATAAATTATAAAAAATGTTAGATTCTAATATTCTAAGAAATCTTCTATAATATGCTATATCATTAAAAATTGTTTAAATTGAAATGTCTCATAAAGTATTCCTAAGCTTTATAAAATAACATATCAAAACAAGTGTAAAAAACGATTATTTACTTGGATAGATGTTGTTGAGACAATGTAAATGACTATAAGTTTCTTTAAATTCAACACTATTTGGAATTATTGTAAATTACAAATAAAGTAGATACAAAAAATTTTAAAAAATTAATATTAAGCATATCTTTATTAAAGCTTAAAAAAGATAAATTTAACAAATGTAATATAAAAAAATTAAAGCAATGTAAATGTTATATGTGAGGAGATTTAAAATTATATAAACCAAATCAAAGAAAAAACTTTGAAGAAATGAGTTAAATTATACAATAGAAAGTTGCAAGCAAAGATACTAAAGTTGCATGCCTTTAACATGAAACATGGCACAAATTGAAATGACTTCTGAAGCAAGCCAAAACCATGGAAAGAAATATTTTTTAAAAAATAAAAATAAATATTTAATTAGATACTACTCATCAAGACAAGTTTAACCAACTTTGTTTTTTGTCTGAATTTGACCTCAATTGTAATACTATGATTGCAAAAGCAAATGATGATTAAAAATAATAAATAAATGTTTAAATATTTAGTAAATATAAATTAAGGTTCAAATGTGATAAACTGAAGCAATGTAATATTAGTAAATAAAAGTAAAAAAGTTCACATAAGCTAAGATTTATAGCCACATAATGATATGACAAAATGAAAGAAAAATATTTTGAAAAATTAGATAAATTATGCAGGAAAGTTGCATTATGGGATGAGATACAAAAGGGGTCGAGTGCAACCTTCATTAGATGTGGTATGCATCAAAATTTCTTGTAAAGCCTACCAAAAAAATAGAAATTACGTTATTTTAAAATATAAAAAAGATTATTGAATTGGATGGAGGTCATAGAGTTAAGTCAACAATGTTTATTTCGTCTTAATGGGGCCTTGTTTGAAATGAGCAAAAGAAAAAAATTAAATATTTAGAAGTAGTAATAAATTATCATTCTAATAATAAATAAAAATTTATTAAATTTAAAATGGGATAAATTGAATGAGTGTAATAGACTACATCAAAGCAATATAAAGGCCACACTATGAGAGATTTCATTTTAGTAATATTACAAAATCAAAGTGACAAATTTAAAAAAAATGAGACAAATAGATTGAAAAAAGTTTATTGCAGGATAACACTAAGATGTCAAGTAATATTGTTAATTGACAATTCAAGCATAAATTAAAATATCACCTAAAGCATGCCAATGTCATAAACAATTAAAAATAAATATCTAAATAGATAGAGATAGTCTGAAGGAGTGCAATTATTCTTATTACATGTCAATCAAGCATATCTTAGAGTTATGGGAATTACCAAAAAGTATAGACAAAAAGTATTAAATTATTTTTTAAATATTTAGTGTATATATGTATATATTAAAGTTGAATTGAGATCAATTGAAGTAATGTAAGTCAAATAATAAATTTTTAGAGGCACATATTTTAGAGTTATGATAGATTTCACGTAAGATAATAACATAACCAAATTAAAGTGAAGCATTTGAAGAAATGGGATAAGTTATATGAAAAATTACTTTCTATATTAGTTAAATGATGTTTGTTTTGCCAAGATGAGACACCACTTAGAATTACCAAAAATTATTGAATTAAATAACAACAAATATTAATAAGTTATTTTTTTAATAGTATATATATATACATCTGTCTCTGTGTATGTGTGTGTCTCTGTGTGTATGTGTGTGCAAAAAAAATAAATTAAAGAAATATAATATAGCCAAATCAAATCATTGTAAATGTCATATGAAATAAGTTTGTGTTATATAGTAATCTAACCAAATCTTTGCAAGATATTTAAAGAAATGACTTTAATTTTGTGGGATAGTTGAATGCCAAAATATTAAGGAGATATGGTGCAACCTTTTTGATAACTAAATCATGTACAAATAAAAATAACTTGTAAAGCATACCAAAACCTTAAAAAATAAAATATCAAAAACTATAAAAAAATGATAATTTAAATGTATGGAGCTTATTAAGATGAGTCTAATGACATCTGTTTCGTTTTAATCAAACATGATTTGGAATTACTATGAATTTCTAATGAAAATAAGCAAAAATAATAGTAACTTTTTATTTTAATATTAAGTAAATAAATGTTAATGTTGAAGTGAGCTAAATTGAAGTAATGTAACACAACAAAATCAAATCAATGTATAAATCAAATGATATAAGGTTTAGTGTTAGAGTCTATTATAACCAAATTAAAGTAATAAATTTTAGGTACTCAAATTAATTATACAAGAAAGTTGCATTCTAAGATACTAAGGAGCTCACATGTAAAATATCGAATAAAAAGATCTAGTAAAACTGAAAATAATGCTAAAGCATGCAAATACCCTAGAAAGTTAAAATATTTACAAATTTAAAAATTAATATAAAACCAGATAGAGCTCATCAAGATGAGTCAAAAGATGCTTATTTTATCTTGATCAGAGGTTATTTTGAATTACTATAAATTATTAAATTAAATCAACAATAATAATAAATTATAATTTAAATATTTTGTAAATATATGATGAAGCTCATATAAAACAAAATAAAGAAATCTAATAAAACAATATTAAAGTGATTTAAACATAACATGCACGAATAATCAAATTTTTTTATTATTACAAGATAACCAAAGCTAAACTTTTTAACAAATGGGGTAAAATATATTATGAAGTCGCATTCCCAAAAATTAAGATAATGAAATATAACACCATTGATCATCAAATCAGGTATCAACCAAAATTACTCAAAAGTCATAAAAAATTATAAAATAAATTTCTAAAAATATACAAATTAATACTTAATTTGTTTGCCCTCATCAAGATAATTTTAATGACATTTATTTTATTTTTAATATATCTCATTTTATTAGAGCTCATTAAAATAAGTACAATGATGTATATTTTTTTGTAACAAAAAATGTTTGGAATTACCATGAGCTTTTTAAATAAATAAACATAAATAATGATAAATTATTATTTTAATAAAAGAAATCATATATTAAATAAAAATGAGATGGAATTAAACCTTTATAATATAACAAACTCATAGCGACATAAAGCCTGCACTTGAGGAGAATGAGAGTTTCATAATAACATAATGAAATTAATGCAAAACATTTGTAGAAATATGACAAACTACATGGAATTCCATGATACTAAGAAGTTTAAGTGTAACATCCTCAGCTATCTAATCAAGTACAAATCAAAATGTCTCTTAAAACATGCTAAAAAAAATGCAAAATAAAGTATGTAAAATATTAAATTGAATATTTAATTTGATAGCACTCATCTAGTTGAGTCCAATCATATCCGTTTTGTCTCGATCAAAACTCATTTTTTTATTATGGATAACAAATTTTATAAACAAAAGAATAAAAAATTATTATTTTAAAACTAGAAAAATTGATGTTAATACAAAAAAAAATAAAATAAAATTATATAATATAACATAATCAATGACACATAAAATTCAAATAAGAGAACACAAGGACATCAAAAAAATTGCTTAAGAAAATTAGATAAAGTTTTGGGAAGGTTTTTATCTAAGATCAAAAGTAGATCAAGAATAATATTCTTAATCATGAAATCAAGTATGAATCCAAGTCTCCAAAATTTTATAAAATTAAAAAATAAGAATACACAAATAATTATCTAATTTGGTAGTGCTAGTCAAGATGACTCGAACAAAAATTGAATCATTTCACTCGATCCTTGCATATTGTTACTGGAAAAACATAAAAAGAAAATTTAATAAAGATGAAATAAGATAAAATTTTGTAATATAGTATAAAAAAATTGTAGTGATTTTAAGGTCACCTAGGACAAGACGTTTTTTTTTCATAGTGATACAATAAAAGCAAAATGAAAGTATTTTAGAAACGAAACTAATTACATAAGAAATTTTTAATCAAAGATACTAAGGAAATTAAGTGTCACATTGTAAATTATTAAGTTAAATATGAATCAAGATGTCTAATAAAGCATGCAAAAATACTAAAATAATATTAAAAAATTTTAAAAGTAATATAAAATCAGATAGAGCTCATCTTGATATGTCCCAAAGGATTTGTTCTGCCTTCATCAGACCTTGTTCTTAAACACTACAAATTACAAAACTAACTAAACAAAATTAATTTTGAACTATTATTTTAATTTGAAGAAAAAATATATTAAAGGTATATTGAGAAAAATTATAAACCTATAATAGAACAAAATTATATTAAGGAATGAATCCAGTTATGAAAAATTTCAGATATGAAAAATTTCATTCCAAAGTACTAAGGGGTTCAAGCATATCATCTTTGATCATCAAATAAGGAATGAATCCAATTGTTTTACAAAGAATGTTAAAATCCTAAAAAAATATTTAAAATAATAAAATATATATTTAATTGGTAGAGCTCATTTGGATGAGTTTAATGACCTTTTTTTCAATCAGAGCTTGTCTAGAATTTCTCCTAAACATTTAGAAGAGCCGAGTTAATAAAAAAATTTTAATATTACAAAAAGATATATTAAATACTGAATTTGATGAATCAAACTAATGTAATATAAGCAAATAAAAATGATGGAATGGTCTTAAAGGAGAAGAATTAGAGCTTCATAATCATATAACAAAATTAGACAAAAACATTTTAAGAAATAAGATAAATTTTTTAAGGAGGTTACATTCCAAGACACTGAGGAGATTGATTGCAACATCCACAATTAATAAATTTTTTTGGAATAAATATCTCATATAGAGTGCCAATACAATAAAAAATAAAAACTTCAATAATATAAAATTAAAATTGAATCACATAGAGCTTGATAACACAAATCCATGACATTCATTTTATATTGACTAGATTTGATTTAGAATTACTGAAAAATTACTAAAGCTAATAATCATAAATAATAATATTTTATTAATTAAATATTTAATTAATATATATTAAAAGTTAAATTAGATAAATTGAGGAAATGCAATGTAACAAAAATTTTGACATATGTTGGTCATGCAATAAATGATTTTGAATTACAATGAAATATAAACATCAGAACAAAAATATTGAAAAAATGAGGAAAGTTATGTTTGAAAGTTGCATTCCAAAATACTAATGGGATCAAGTGTAATAGCATTAACCAACAAAACATGTATGTATTGAAATACCATTAAAGGCAAGCCAACAATTGAAAGAAAAAATGTATAAAAATATGGAAATGTTATTTAACTATATAAATCTCTTCTACAAAACATAAATGACATTTGTTTCATCTAACATGAAACTTTATTAAAATAACTTTAAACCATTATAGTGAAAAAGCATAAATAATAATAAATGAATATTTTAATGTTTAAAAAATAATTTCACTAAAATGATAAAAATTGAAATAATTTATTATAATTCAATAACACTGATGTAAAGGTCATTAGAGTAGAGGTTTAGAGTTACAATGTAATATAACAAAATAAAACCAAAAACTACAAGAAATAAGATGAATTGATTGAAAAAGTTACATTCCATGACATTAAAGAGATTAAATGTAATATTCTTTATTATCAAATAATGTATAAATTAAGTCATCCTAAATAACAAGTTAAAACCTTTTAAATAAAATATTTAAAATTACGAAAATAAATTTTTATTTTGATGGAGCTCAGGTAGACTAGTTTTTTCATTCTTGTTTTATCCTTATTGAATCTCATTTGGAATTATGATGAAATACCAAAAAAAAGAATAAATAATAATAAATTATTAACATTAGATTAACTAAAAATATATTAAAACAAAAAAGAGATAAATTAAAATAACATAACATAACAAAATAAAAGTGATATTAGAGAAGATAAATTATGTACTAAAACTATGTTGCTAAAAAATATGGACAATGAGTATAACACCATCGATCATCAAATCAAGCACAAGTCTAAATGGCGCATAAAAGATGACAAATTTTAAAAAATAAAATATTTAATTTTTTTTGAAAAAGAATATGTAGTTTGATAGAACTTAGCAAAACTAATCCAATGACATATGTTTTGTTCCCGTTAAACGTCAATTAGAATTATTAGAAATTACCAAAATAAATAATATTAAATTATTATTTTAGTAAGAAGTGAATGTATATCAAATCTAAAATAAGTTAAATTGAAATAATACATTGTAACAAAAACCAAAGGAGCATAACTCATATTAAAAAAAATAAAATGAAAGAAAAGGATTCAAAAAACAACAATTTCTACGATAACGATTCATTGCTAGATATTATGGACAATCTCCATAACAATTCTTATTACCAATTTACGTAGTAATTTCAATGACTCATAAAGTTGACAGAACCCTATCATAAAATATTAAAAAGATAAAACAATTTAATTTGGTGGAATTTATTGAGAAAATTCTAACAACGTTTATTTCAACAAAATCAATTTCATAAAGAATTTTTTCTAACTTGAGAACTAAAAAGAACATAAACATTAAAAAAATTCATTTAATATTAAAAAACATTTATTAAATTTTCAATGAATTAAATTAAAGTGATCTTATGTTTACAAGTCTAAGTGATGTAAATGTCACAAGAAAAAAGAATGAGATTTTCATAGTAATATAAACAAATCAAGGAAAATATTTGAAAAAAATATGATAAATTATCAGAAAATGTAAATTACAAGGTACTAAGAGGATCAAGTGAAATATTAAAAATAAAAAATTTCGAAAAAAAGAGTTTGAAATATCTTTAAGAGATCGTTGAAATCTTAAGAAATAAAAGCTTTAAAAAATATAAAAATAAATATTTAATTTAATAAAGCGAATCGCGATGTGTTTAATGATGGTTGTTTCGTCATAGTTTGATCTTGATTGGAATATCTATAAATTACTAAAATAGATAAGCATAAATGATAAAAAAATATTATTTTAATATTAAGGACATATATGCTAAAGCTAAATTTAAATAAATTGGAACAATGTAGTATAACCAATTTAAAATGATTTAATTGTCAAATGAGAAAAGATTTAGTGATACTTACAAAATAACTAAATCAAAGCAAAAAAAATTTTGAGATAAAATAATTTTTGGAGAAAGTTACATTAAAACAGTTTAAGGAGATCGAGTGTACTACCATTTTTCACAAACTTGTTAAAAATCAAAATGTCTCACTAAGAATGCAAAAGTTCAAGTAAATAAGGCATTTAAAAGTATAAAAATCAATTTATTATTTGATAAAGCACATTGAGACCTATCCAACCATGTTTATTTAATCATGATCTTAACTCATTTTTAATAACTATGAATTTCCAAAGTAAATAAGCATAAATAAGAATAAATTGTTATTCTAATACTAAGAAAATATATATTAAAGCTAAAGTAAGATAAATTCAAGTAGTGTAATATAACAAAATAAAAGGATTTTATGGTCATAATAAATGAGAATTTTAGATGCATCAAAATATAACCAAATTTAGGCAAAACAATTAACGAAATATGATAAATGTAATGGAAAAGTCACATTCCAAAATATTAAGGAGATCATGTATAACATCCTCGATCATCAAAATATGTACAAATAATAATGAATCAAAAAGCATGAAAAAACACTAAAAACTTTTTGTAAATAAAAATGAATTTTTAGTTTGAAAAAGTTCATTAAGAAAGATCAAATGACGTTGGTTATGTCTTAATCGAGCCTCATTTGGAATGTAACCCTTGATCTTAATGATTTGATGATCAAGAAGATTACAATTGATCATTAAGGCATCTTGGAATACAATGCTTTGATATAATTTATCACATAACTTTAAGATTTTACTTTTATTTGGTTAAATTACTTTTAAACTCTAATTCTTTTTAAGTACTAGCATTTAAGTTCTTTTGATTTCGTTACATTATACAAGATAAATTTATCTCTTTTTAGCTTCAATATATATTTACTTAACATTATTATAATAACTTATCATTAGTTATATTTAATTACTTTTTAATTTATAGTAATTCCAAATGAGGAGTGATGGAGGCAAAGTAATGAACATTTATCATTTATCAATGAGATCTATCTAACTAAATATTTATTTTTATGATTTTAACTTTTTTTGTTATATTTTTGCACATTTTATAAGAAACTTTTGTTCACACTTGATATAAAGATAGAGGATGTTATAGTTGATCTCCTTAGCATCATAGAATAAATCTTTTCCATCTAATTGATTACTTTTCCTTAACTATATTAAATTGATTTGTTTATATTACTGTAAAACACTAATTCACTTATGCTTTGACTTTGTTATATTGTTGTGCTTCATTTATATCAATTAAAGTTTAAAATATATTTATTTTATTTTGAAATAATTTTTCTTATTAGTTGTTGTTGTTTGTTTTCTTTGTAAGTTATCATAATTCCAAATGAGGTTTATTGGACACAAATAAACGTCGTCAGACACATCAAAATGAGCTTTATCTTATTAAAGATTTATTTTTATCTTTTGAAATACTTTATTTTGTATTTCTTTGCACCATTGACCAGACATTTCATATTGTACTTGATTTGATGATCAAGGATATTACACTTGATCTTTTTAGCATCTTAGAATGTTAATTTACCAAACAATTTATCTCACTTCAACTTTTTGTATTTGATTTGGATACATTGCGATAAATCTCTAATTCTTCTCTCTTATAACATTTAGTTCACTTTAATTTGGTTATATAGGATTAGATTATTTAATCTCAATTTAGCTTGAACATATAATTGTCTAGCATTTAAATAATAATTAATTACTAATTATGCCAATTTGCTTATGTAAATCATAGTCATTTAAAATGAAGTTTCATGTAGATGAAACAAATATTGTTGTACTCATCACATAATTACAATGCCTTTGTAATAAGAGTGGCTCCATTCTTCAAGTTAATAGAAAACTCTAACAATGTTGCTAGCGATAAAACAAGAAAGTCTTATGGAAAATGTTGTGGTAATGATTCACTCAATCGGTATTATATTCCATTTATGTCATAAGTAAGGAATTGAATACGAATTCTGACCAACCAATGTAGCTTTTACAAATTAAAACTAAATTGCAAAGGGTTGGTAATATAATAATCTATTCATATAAAAATGATTGAGAACAACATGATCACTTTTTATTCAAAGACTAGATAGAATTTTCATAAAGAGCAACCTCAACATCAAAGGAAAATGCAATTGGACTAACTCTCTCCTATGCAATTTCATACATAAATGAATAAAAGCATATGAGTAATGACATTGATGACTCCATAGCCTACTATTAAGTGAGTGCATATAATTAATGGCCAACCTCCTTTTGTGGCTCGTGCCTCACTAATTCCCTAAATCATTTCTTCACCCTCTAAAAAATCTACTTTCTTCTTATTAGGTTTCAAAAAACCAAAGTAAACATTCTCTTAATATGTATTAGCACCATTGTGCATCCTATCACATTGTCAAAATTTTTGGTCCTATTTCCTAAGATAGATTGATTTCCAGGAACTATTAGGTTTAGTAAGAAAAGTGTCAACCTAATAAATTCCTTTAGTTTTTTTCTTTGTTTTTCTTTCATCGGACTTTCTAAATCTCTTATTTTTGTATGAATTAAAATTTTTCATTATTTTTCTTGCCCATGTCGAGCATCCATGTGAGGCTATCCAATTCTATTGGCATTGTTGGTTCCATCTTGTCAAAAAAACTAGAAAATCTATTCACCATGAAATGTTTTCAAACCAATGGTCTATATGTACATCCAAGAAGAGCATATAATGTTGCCATTCTAATATCATAAGAACATATCCATATTGCTACACCTAAAAAATTTATAGCCAATGTGTATTTTTCGCATTTTATTCTTTTGATTAAATGCTTGATAAATTCAAGTAAAAAAGTTAGACCATTGCTTGTTATGTGTTATCAGAGACATGCAATATGAAATTCGAATTGTATGATGTGATTATGTAAGAAACTAGTGTAAAGTCTTGATTACAAAATTTGAAAGTCGTGATTTTTGTCAATTGTATTATATAATTTTATAGAAAAAGCACTTGGGATGCAATTGTGAAAAATCTAAAATAGTAAATCATTTTTATACAAGTTATGTGATCATTAAGTTTTGTTACATTTGGTTGTGAATTCAAACTATAAAGCTTGACCACCATATATAAGGTGATGTGATTTACTATAAAAATATGAAGTTGTGAATTGGAAAAAAAACATGATAGTACTTAAATTAGGGTACATGGACATTAGTATAAAAAGTAGAGAGTACATTAAAGTAAATTTGATAGAACAGCTACCAAATACATCGATCATATGCGTATTATTATAAGAGAAGGAAAAAGTACTATGTTTGGAGTGTAGCATTAGATATTTTAAAGATCATAAAGTGCAAATTAACCAAGTAAATATGGATAATAATAAATTATTGTCTTAATATTAAGAAAATATATATTAAAGTTGAAAAGAGGAAAATAGATAAATTATAATATGATTAAATCAAAATGTTGTAAAGTAAAACTTAGAGAACATTTTGTGCGGCATAGTAATATAACCAAATCAAAGTGGAAAAAGTTGGAGAAATAAGATAGATTGTGTAGGAAAATAACATTTCATGAACCTAAAGAATGTAAGGTAACTTCCTCAAAAGCTAAATCAAGTACAAATTGAAATACTTGCAAAGCTAACTAACTATAACATCCTAGATAATAAAATTACCTACGAATTAAAATGTCTCATAAAACCTACAAGATATATAAAAAATAAAATATTGCAAAATTTAGAAATGAACATTAAATTTTATGGAGCATGTTAAGGTGAGAGCAATAATGTATGTACTATCTCAAGTAGATCCCGTTTAGAATTTCTAAAGATTACAAAATAAAATAATCATAAATAACAATAAATTATTATTCATAAATGAGTAAATATATAAAAATGTTGAAATAAGATAAACTAAAGAATTTTAATACAACAAAATCAATGTAATGTAAAGGTCACTTGAGAGAAAAATTAGAGTTTCATTGTAATATAACAAAGTCAAAATGAAAACGTTTACAAACTAGATATATTTTAGGACAAAGTTGCATTCAAAATTATTAAGGAGGTTTAGTGTAATATTCTCTACCATTCAAATATGAAGAAAACGAAATATCCCATAATGTATGAAAATGTCATAGATAGAAAATTATTTAAAATTTTAAAGCAAATATTTAATTGCATAGAACTCTTCGAGGCAATTCCAAAAACATTTGTTTCATCTTGATTAGACCATGTTTGGAATTACCATGAATTATCAATGTAAATAGGATAAAAATAAATAAATTGTTATTTCTATTTTTTTAAAGCTATTTAGAGCTAAAATGAGTTAAATTGAAGCATTATAAAATAACTAAATAAAAATGATGTATAGGTCACATGAGATCAGATTTATAATTATATAGTATTATAACTAAATCATAACAAAAAAACTTTAAGAAATTACATAAATTATATGGGAAAGTTGTATTCTAAGATACTAATGGGATCATGTGTAGAATCCTCACTCGTCAAAGTAGGTAATCAATAAACTTGTCAAGTAATCAATATCACACACAAGAAAATAAAATATCTAAATCTTTATTACACAAAATCTTTAATTGGATAGAGCTTATCAAGACATCCCTAAAGAAGTTTGTTTCATCTTGATTAGACCTTTTTTAAGGTAACCCAAATTAGCAATTCAAATAAGAAAATAAACAAATTGTTGTTTAAATTTTAAATAAATATAAATTAAAGGTGATTTAGAATTGTTGAAATAATATAATATACAAAGTCAAAGAAATGTAAAGGCAAAATAATAAAAGATTTAGAGTTGCATTGTAATATAACATAATCAAAGGAAAAATGTTTAACAAAATGAGATAACTTGTATAAGAAAGTACCATTAAAAGGTGCTAATAAGGTCTATTGTAGCATCATTGATAGTTAAATTAGGTGCATATCAAAATAATGAATAAAACATAACAAACCCATAAAAATTAAATATAAAAAAATATATCAAATTGATTGCTTAATTGGATAGATCTTCTTAAGATGAGTCAAGTGACATTTGGTTTTTTTAATCAGACATCTCATTGAATTAGTCTGAATTACCACTTAAATAATCATAAAAATTTAATAAATATATAGTGAAGGTGAGTTAAGATAAATTGAGAAATTAAAACATAACAAAAGATAAGTGATGTAAAGGTTAAAAGAGAGAATAATTAGAGTTTCATTGTAATATATCAAAGTTAAAAAGTACTGAAAGAATTAAGAAAAATTGCATGGGGAATGTACATTCTAAGATATTAAAGAGATGGAGTGTAATAGTCTTGATTATCAAATAAGGTATAAGTTAAAATGTCTCATAAACTTTTCCAAGTCACCAAAATATAAAATATTAAAATATGTATAGAATTGAATGTTTAATTGAAGAGAACTTGTCAAGACAAGTCACTGACATTTGTTTCATCTCAATCAAGACTCAGTTTTTAATTATTTTTAATTTAATAAGAAAATAAATATAAATAATAATAATTTATTATTTTAATATTAAATAAATATTAAAAAATATTAAAATTAAATAAAATAAAGTGATGTAATATAAAACAATAAAGCACGATTAAAAACACATTGGAGGAGAGTTATAGTTTCATATTATTATAAATAAAACAAAGCAAAACATTCATAGAAATAAAATAAATTATATAAGAAAGTTCTAATAAAAGATGCTAGGTAGATCAATTGTAATAGCATTCATTATCAAATATAGAAAATGGAACATGGAAAAGCTATGAAAAATAAATATATTTAAATAAATACAAATTAATGTTAAACTGGAAAGAGCATATCGAGTCAATATATTGGCATTTGTTGCTTCTTGAAAAGACCTCATTCGAAATTAAGGTGAATTACAACATTAAATAAGCATAAACAACAATAAATTATGATTTTAGTATTAATTAAATAGATATTAAAGTTTCAAAGAGATAAATTCATGTAATATAACGCAACCAAAATAAAAGCATAAAGGTCACATGTGATTATATTTAGTGTTACATAGTAATATGACAAAATTAAAAGAACTAATTTATGAAATGAGATAAATTTTATAGGTATGTTTGATTCAAAGGTACTAAAAAATCTAGTGTAACAACTTTGATCATTAGAAAGTGCAAGATTAAAACATTCTCCCAAAGAATGTCAAAACATTACAAAATAAAATACTAAGAAATGGAGAAAAGAATGTTTATGTTGATAAGCGTCATCGACACAACTAAGACAATGTTATTTTCTTCTTAATTGGGTAGAATGTGAAAGTTCTATGATTTGACAAAGTAAATAAGCATATATAATACTAAATTATTATTTTTAAATTTGGTTGATATTCATTAAAACTTAAATGAGGAAAAATAAGTAAAAGTATTACAACAAAATAAGTGTTATAAAGGTTACACAAGAAGAAATTTAGAGTTACATAGTAATATAACAAAATGAAACAAAACTATTTTATGAAATTTAATAAATTGTACAAAAATGTTACATTCTAGTATTCTAAAAAGATCTTCTATAATATGCTTATCATTAAATATGGTTCAAATTGAATTGTCTCATAATGTAAGCCTAAGCTATATAAAAACAAAATTTAAACAAGTGCAAAAAAGATTATTTAATTGGAGAGATTGTATTGAGACAAGATAGATGATACAACTTTCGCCAAATTTGGCCTAATTGAAATAATTGCAACATTCAAACAAAATAAACATAAAAAATATTTTTTTAACATTAAGCATATATTTATTAAAGCTTAAAAGAGATAAATCTAGGAAATATAATGCAAGAAAAATTAAATTCATGTAAATGTCATATGTAAGGAGATTTAAAGTTACATAAACCAAATAAAAAAAAATTGGAGAAATGAATTCAATTTTATAATAGAAAGCTGCATACCAAGATACTAAGGATATGAGGTATAGTAGCCTCAATCATCAAATAAGGAAAAATCTAAAATGACTTATGAAGCATGTCAAACCAATAGAATGAAATATTTAAAAATATAAAAACAAATATTTAATGACATACTACTCATCAAGTCATGTCTAACCAATTTTGTTTGTCTCAATTGAACCTCAATTGTAACACTATGAATTACAAAAACAAATGAGGTTAAAGAATAATAAATGAATGTTAAAATATTAAGTAAATACAAATTAAAGTTGAAATGTGATAAATTGAAGCAATGTAATATTAGAAAAAAAATTAAAATGAAGTTTACATAAGATGAGATTCAGTGCTACATAATAAGATAAATTATGCAAGAAAGATGCATTGTGAGATACAAAAGGGGTCGAGTGTAACATTCATTAGATTTGGTATGTATCAAAATTTCTCATAAAACATACCAAAACATTAGAAATTACGTTATTTTAAGATACAAAAAGATTATTGAATTGGATGGATGCCATAGAGTTAAGACAACAATGTTCATTTCATTCTGATGAGGCCTTGTTTGAAATTAGCACAAGATAAAAAAGTAAATATTTAGATGTAGTAAAAAACTATCATTACAATAATAAATAAATATATATTAAAATTAAAAAAAGAGAAATTGAATGAATGTAATAGACTACATCAAAATGATATAAAGGCCTCACTATGAGGGATTCCAAGTGGCATGGTAATGTAACCAAATAAAAGTGACAAATTTGAGAAAAATGAGACAAATAATTTGAAAAAAGTTTATTACAGGATACCACTGAGATCTTAAGTAATATTGTCAATTGCCAAATTAGGCACAAATTAAAATACCATACAAAGCATGCCAAAGTCATAAACATTTAAAAATATATATCTTAATAGATAAAGATAATGTAGAGGAGTCCAATTATTCTTAATTCATCGCAATCAGACATTTCATAGAGTTATGGGGAATTAAAAAAAAATAAAGACAAAAATAATTAAATTAATTTTTAAATATTTAGTGTATATATACATATTAAAGTAAGACAACAAAATTTAATTGAAACATCTTAGGAAAAGATGCAAATTAAACAATGAAAGCTAAATTCCATGACATCATGGAGAACAAGTGTTACATCTTTCATTGCAAGACCACCTTTGAATAGAATGTATTGTAAGATATGTTAAAAGCTTAGAAGATAAATAGTCTAACAATATAAGGATGAATATTTAATTAGATAGAGCTACTCAAGAAAATCCTAATTGATGTTTGTTATATCTCGATCGCACCTTGTTTGAAACTATCGAGAATAACCCAAGCAAATTAGCACAAATAATATCAAATTATTATTATAATATCAAGTAAATATATATTAAAGGTGAAATGAGGCAAATTGAAGTAATGTGAGAAAATAAAATCAAACTCATGTAAGGGCACATGGTGGAAGATTAGATTTATTTTGAATTAACAAAATAAATAGACATAAATAATAAAAACTTTTGGTGTTATTATTTTGTAATTATGTATTAGAGATAAAATGAGAATAATTGAAGTAAAATAAAATAACTAAATTTTACTGATTTAAAGGCAAAAAAATAAAGGATTTTGATTTTAGTAGTAATATATCAAAATTAAAGAAAATAATTTGAAGAAATAGCATAAATTATATTGGAATATAGAATTGAAGCATACTAAAGAGAGTTAGAGCAACATCCTCATTAATGAAATCTTGTATCATTCGTGATAACTTGTTAAGCATAATAATACCATTAAAACAAATTATTTAAAACATAAAAAATGAATATTTAATTAGATAGAGCTCTTCAACATGAGTCAAATGATGATTGTTAGTCTCGATTGGTCCTTATTTAGATTTATTCAAATTACAAAAAGTAAATAAATATAAGTAGTAAAATATTAATAATATAATGTTATCTGATTATATATTTAAGCATAAATGAGATAAATTAAAGAAACTTAAAAAAAATCAAATAACAATAATGTAAAGGTAACAAGAGGTTTGAATTAGTGTTTTATTGCAACATAACCAATTCAAAGTAAACAATTTGAAGAAATAAATGGATTTGTATGAAAAATGTATTTTTTTGAAATACTAGTGAGATATAAGGTAACATCCTTAACCATCTATTCAAATAAGATTTGAATCATATTGTAAAATATACCAAATATATAGAAAATAATATATTTTTTGATATAAAATGAATATTTAATTTTATATAACATATTTAAGAGATTACAACAATTTTTGTTTTTTCTAAGGCTCATATTGTTTGTAATCACTTCATGTATGTAAAGTAAATCAGCTTAAATATTAACAAATTACTATTTTAATATTAATTGAACATATAATAGGCTAAAAAAAGATAAATTGAACAAATGTAATAGACAAAAGTGGGGATAAATAAACTTTCTTTGTAATGTAATCAAATTAAACCAAACAATTTCAATAAATACCATAAATTGAACATGTAAGATACATTTAGAAGATAAGGGGATCAAGTGTGACAATATCGATGAAACTGGGCACAAATTGAAATGTATCATAATTCATATCATAGCCATAGAGCCTTTCAAGCTCATTTAATGATGTTTGTCATCACAATAATACTTCATTGGAAATTACTGTAGATAACAAAAGTAAGTTAACATATAGAAAGAAAAAATTTACAATTTAATATCAAGTAAACATATATTATAATTATAACAAGATGAATTAAAGTAATATTATATAATTAGTTCAAAGTGATGCATAGGTCACATGAGACAAAATTTAGATTTATATACTTTTATAACCAAATAAAAGGGAAAGATTCGATGAAACTATATAAACCTTATGAGGAAGTTACTTTCCAAGATATTAAGGAGATCAAATGTAGCATCATCAATTGTAAAATCAGGACTAAATTTGAAAAGAATTTTGAATTTGATAGAGCTCATGGAGACGATTCCAACTATGTCTATTTTGTCTTGATCAAACAAACTCTTGAAGTTTTATAAATTACCAAAGTTTTATAAATTACCAAAGTTAATAAGAATCAATGTCAATAAATTTTTATTTTAACATTATTTAAACTTATATTAATGCTGAAAAGAGATTAAGTGGTGCAATATAGCAAAATCAAATCAAAATCTTATGGAGGCCACACAATAAATGATGTAATGCTACATTAGAATAAAATCAAACCAAACTAAAAAACATGAAGAAATTGAAAAATTTATGAGCTAAGGATGCATTCTAAGATAAAAAGAAGGTTGAGTGTAAAGCATGCTAAATCTTAGAAAATAAAATATCTTAAAAATATTAATATTTAATTTGATAGAGCGAACATGATGAGCATAATAAAGTTTATTTAGATTCCATTGAACCTAATTTTAAATTATTCAAAATTACCATAATAAATAAGCACAAGCAAAAGTATGTTTTTTAATATTATGTAAATATATAATACATCTGAAATGTGATTGATCGAACAACTATAATATAAGAAAAGCTAAGGAATATAAAGGTCACATAGAATTATAATTTAATTATAATATAGCCAAAAAAATGCAAAAATTAGAAAAAATAAGAAAAATTGTATGTGAAATTTGCATCCAACGATACTAAAGAAATGAAGTATAACTACATCAATCATCAATCCAAATAAAAATTAAAATGTCTTAAAACATTCAAAATCACTAAAAAATAAAAAAATTTAAATATATATTTAATTGAATATCTAATTGAATAATCCTCATCAAGATGAATCTAACGACATTTAGTTTGTCTTAATTGTACCTCAATTAAAATTACTACGAATTACATAAGTATATAAGAACAAAGAATACTAAATCATTATGATATCATTAAGTATATTAATTTTAAAGGTTAAATGAGATAAATTAAGAAAATATAATATAACAAATAAAAGTAATATATAGGTCACACAAAAAAAGATTTGAGTTTAATTACAACTAACAAAATTAAAGTGAACAATTTGAAGATATGGGATAAATTCTATGAGAAACATTCCTTTCAAATATTATAGAGATCAAATGTTATATTCTTGTTCATTAAATTAGGTATAAATAAAAAAAAGTTATAAGTTGTACCAAAGTGGTAGAAAATGAAATTCCTAGGAATATGAAAATGATTTTTTAATACAATGGAGCTCATTAAGACATGTTCAATGATTTTCTTTTGTCTAGATTGGACATCATTCAGAATTATTATAAATATTTAAAGTAAATAAGAATAATTAAGAATAACTTTTTTATTTGATACTAAGTAAATATATAAAACACATAGAAGTTAGATAAATTAGGGCAATGTAATCTATCAAAAATGAAGCAATGTAAAGGTCAAACAAGAGGAGAGTTTTAGTTACATTGTACTATAAGAAATTCAAATGGAATCTTAATTAGAAAGAAAATAAATTTCATAAAAAATTATAATATATGGTACTAGGTTTTCCAAGTAGTTCATCCATGATCATTAAATATGATACAAATTAAAATATCTCATAAGGTGCAAAAAAACAATAAAAAAGGATTTCTAAAATAATAAAAAATTAAAAAAATTAAAAAATACTCATTAAGATAACTCCAACAATATTTTTTTAATCTCCATTAGACCACATTTAGAGATACAAAAAATTAATAATGCAAATAAGCATATAATAATAGTAAATTTTTGTTTTAATCCTCAAATTGATATTTAATAATACCAAAATGAGATAAATTGATGCAATATTATATTTACTAATTTATAGCAATGCAAAGGTCATTTGAGAAGAGATTTAGAGTTTAAATCCCCTTAGGAGATTAAGGACAACCTTTGTGATCATTAAATATGAAAGAAATTAAAATAGGTCATAAAGCATGATAAAATACTAAAATATAAAATATATAAAAATATGAAAATGAATATTTAATTTGATAAAACTAAACCATACAAGTATTATGACAATTACATTTTCTTTATTAGGCTTTGTTGGGAATTTCTATGTTTCACTAAAAAACTATCATCATAAATAATGATATTTAATTTAATATTAAGTAAATATATTTAAAAACTAAAATTAGAGAAATTGTAATAATACAACACAACAAAATTATGACAATGCAATGGTAACATAATAAGACAACTAGAGTTTCATAGTAGTAAAACATAATCGAAATAAAAACATTGAAAAAATGAGATAAATTGTACTTGAAAGTCGCATTGAAGATACTAAGGAGATCAAGCATAGTACATTCAATCATCAAATCAAAATTAATTGATGTTTCTTAAGAAGTGTAAAATATTTAAAAAAAGAAAATCAATTTTGATATGGAGCTTGTTCATTCTAGTTGCTTGTTTTATCTCATTAGGACCTCATTTGGAATTTCTACATATTATAAAGTGAATATAAAAAATAATAAATTATTATCTAAACATTAAGAAAATGTAAATTAAAGCTGAAATGTAACAAATTTAAGCAAGATAGTATAACAAAATAAAAATAATGTAATTATCAGATAAGAGGAGATTTAGAGTAACATTTTAATATAACCTTATCACAATGAAAAATTTCAAGTGACATAAATCATATGAGAAAGTTGCATTATATGATACTAGGGAGATTGAGTGTAATGGCCTCAATCTTTAAATATGACATGTATCAAAATGTCTAATATAGTGTTCCAAAAACCTAGAAAATTAAACTTTTTAAAATATAAAAAAAACTTGGTAGTCCTCATTAAGATGATTAAAAATAAATTTGTTTCATCTTGATTTGATTTAATTTGGAATTGTTATTAATTTCCAAAAAAACTTAGCCTAAATAATAATAAATGATTATTTTAATATCAGGTAAATATAACTTAAAGTTAAAATGACACAAATTGAAACAATGTAATGTAATAACAATGAAATTTAAATGTTATACAAGTGTAGAATTAAAGTTAAGAAGAAATATAACCAAATCAAATGAGAAAAACAATAGTGAAAGTTATTTTCGAAAATGCCATATAAATTGAGTACGACATTCTTGATTATTAAACTAGGTACAAATCAAAATGTCTTTGAAAACATACAAAAATACTCTTAAATACATTGTTTTAAAAAATAAAACTTTTCATTTATTGGATAGAGGTCTTTGAGATGAGTCCAATAATATTTGTGTCATCCCAATCGAACCTCATTTGTAATTATGGAAATTACCAAGAGTATGCAAAATTAACAATAATTTTTTTTAAACTTAAATAAATATACATTAATGCCAAAATAAGATAAGTTGAAACAATGAAATGTAATTGAATCAAAGTGATGTAAAGACTACACAATGAGAGATTTCATGTAACATAATAATATAACAAAATTAAAGCGAGGCATACGAAGAAATTGAATAAATTATATGAAAAATTACTTTCTATAGCAGTCCAGTGATGTTTGTTTTGCTAAGATGAGATGCCACTTAGAGCAACCAAGAATTATTGAATTAAATAAGAACAAATAATAATAAATAATTTTTTTAACAGTATATATATATTATATTTGTGTGTGTGTGTGTGTGGGTATGTGTGTGTGTATGTATAAAAATGAAATAAATTTAAGGAATATTAATAACAAAATCAAATCATTGTAAAGGTCATAGGAAATAAGTTTGTGTTATGTAGTAACCTAACCAAATCAATGCAAAATATTTAAAGAAATGATATTAATTTTGTGGGATAGTCAAATACCAAAATATTAAGGAGATTAGGTGTAGCCTCCTCGATCACTAAATCATGTGCAATTAAAAATGACTTGTAAAGAATGCCAAAACCCTAGAACATAAAATATCTAAAAGTATAAAAAATGGATATTTAATTATATAGAGCTTATTTAGATGAGTCCAATGACATCTTTGTCATCTTAATCAACCAAGATTTAGAATTGCTATGAATTATTAATGAAAATAGGCATAAATAATAGTAACTTTTTATTTTTAATTTTATGTAAATAAATGATAATGTGGAAATGAGCTAAATTGAAGCAATGTAACATAACAAAATCAAAGCAATGTATAAGTGAAATAATATAAGGTTTACAGTTAGATAGTAGTATAACCAAACTAAAGCAATAAATTTTAGATATTGAAATAAATTATACATGAAAGTTGCATTCGAAGACACCAATGAAATCACATGCATTATATCTAATGATCAAATCTAGTAAGACTCAAAATGACACAAATGCAGGCAAATACACAAGAAAATAAAATATTTAGAAATTTAAAAATTAATATGAAACTAGATAAAGCTCATAAGGATGAGTCAAAAGATGCTTATTTTAACTTGATAAGAGGTTATTTATAATTACTATAAATATCAAAATAAATTAAAAATAATAATAAATTATTAATTAAATATTCTGTAAATATATGATCATGCTAAAATAAAATAAATCAAAGGAATCTAATAAAACCATATAAAAAAAGATAACATGCATGAATACTAAAATTTTTATGTTATTACAAGATAACCTAAGCTAAAAATTTTAACAAATGGGATTAAATTTATTATGAAGTTGCATCCTTAGATGCTAAGATATTCAAATGTAACATCTTCGATCAATCAAAATATCACGAAAAGCATAAAAAATTATAAATGAAATTTCTAAAAATATACAAAGTATTATTTAATTGGTTTCACCACATCAAGAAAATTTCTATGACATTTATTTCATCTTTAATATATCCCATTTGTTTGGAGCTCATTAAAATATGTACAATGATGTCTATTTTTTGCAACAAAAATGTTTCAAATTACCATGAGTTTTCTAAATAAATAACCATAAATAATAATTTATTATTATTTTAATATAAGAAATCATATATCAAAGGAAAATGAGGTGAAACTAAAGCATTAAAATATAACCAAATGATATCAATATAAACCCCAACTTTAGGAGAATGACACTTTGACAATAATATAACAAAATTAATGCAAAACATTTGTAGAAATATGGCGAACAACATGGCATTGTAAGATACTAAGGAGTTTAAGTGTGACATCATTAACTATATAATAATATACAAATCAAAATGTCTCTTAAAAGATGCTAAAAACATGGAAAATAAAGTAATTAAAAGATAAACTTGAATATTTAATTTTATAGCACTCATCTAGATGAGTCCAACAATGATTTTTTCTCAACCAAAACTCATTTTGTTTTATTATGAATTAACAAATTTAATGAAAATTAAATAAATAAATTATTTCAAGTGGCATCTCATCTTAGCAAAATAAGTGTGAATCCAAATGTCTTATTAAGTAAGCCAAATCTTAATAAAATAAAAAATAGAAATATTAAAAAAATTACCTAATTTGGTAATGCTAATCAAGATGATTCCAACAAAAGTTTTTATCATCTCACTCTAACCTTGCATATAGTTACTACAAAAAAAATAAAAAAAAATGTAACAAAGATGAAACGAAATAAATTTCTGCAATATAATATAATGAAATTGTAATGATTTTAAGTTCACCTAAGAGGAGAGATATTTTTTCATGGTAATACATAAAAAGTAGAATGAAAGTATTTTAGAAATGACATTAACTAAATGGTAAATTTTTAATCAAAGAAACTAAGGATAATAAGTGTGACATTATCAATTGTTAAGTTGAGTAAGGATTAAGATGTCAAATAAAGCATGCAAAACTTCTAAAAAAAAATTTTAAAATTTTAAAATTAATACTTAATGATATAGACCTTATCGTGAATTGTCTAAGAAGATTTATTTTGCCTTTATCAGACATAGTTCCTAATAACTACAATTTACAAAATTAAATAGCAAAACTAGTATTAAATTATAAATTTAATTTGAATAAAACATATATTGAAGCTAAAATGAGAAAAATTTAAAAAATATAATGGTACAAAATTATACTAATTTAAAGGTTATTTTTGAGAAAATTTTAAGTTGCATAAGAGTATATTAAAATAAAAAAGTAGAAGAAATGAGATAACTTGTTATGAAAAATTGCATTCCAAGATACTAAAGGGTTCAAGCGTTGCAACTTTGATTATTAAATAAGGAACGAGTCCATTTTTCTTACAAAGAATGTCAAAAGCCCAAAAAATAAGATATTTAAAATAAAAAATTTAATATTTAATTGGTTGAGCACATTTTGATGACTTTAATGACCTTTTTCTTCAATTAGAGCGCATTTAGAATTTCTAGCAAATGCTAAAATTTAAAAAGGCTAGTTAATAAAAAAATTAGTTTTTAATATTATGAAAAGATATATTAAGTTTGAAATTAGATGAATCAAGGTAACATAATATTATGAAATCAAAATGATGTATTGGCCTTAAAGGACAAGGATTAGAGTTTCATAATTATTTAACAAAATCAAAAGAAAAACATTTGAATAAATAAGGTAAATTGTATAAGAAAGTTTCATTCCAAGATACTGAGGTGATCAAGCATAACATCTTCAATCAATAAATTAGTTTGGAATAAATATCTCATATATAGTGCAAATACCATACAAAAAAATTTAATAATATAAAAATGAAAATTTAGTCATAAAGAGCCTGATAATAAAAATCAATGACATTCATTTTATATTGATTAGATCTGTTTTAGAATTACTCCAAATTACTAAAGCTAATAATCATAAATAATAATATATTTTTAATTAGATATTAAATTAATATGATTAAAGGTTAAATTAGTTAAATTGAAGAAATTTAATATAACAAAAATGTAGACATATTTGGATCATGCAACAAATGCTTTAGAATTATAATGAAATACAAACTTCAAAACAAAAAAATTGAAGAAATGAGACAAATTATGGTTGAAAGTTACATTCAAAAATACTAATGGGATTTAGTGTAATAGCCTCAATCATTAAATCGTGTATGAATTGAAATACCATGTAAAGCAAGCCAACATCTAAAAGAAAAATTATTTAAAAATATAAAAATGTTATTTAAGTGGATAAAGCTCTTCAACGAAACATAAATGACATTTTTTTCATCTCATTTTAGACTTCATTATAATAATTTTAAGCCAGCATAATAAAAAGCATATATAATAATAACTTAATATTTTAATATTAAAAAATTAATTTCACTAAAATGAGTAAAATTGAAATGATTTATTGTAATCAAATCAAAGTGATGTAAAAGTCGTTAGAGAGGAGGTTCGAAGTTACATTATAATATAATCAAATCGAACAAAAAACCTAATAAAATAAGATGAATTAGTTGAAAATGTTACACCCCATGACATTAAAGAGATCAAGTGTAGAAAACTCTATCATAAAATATTGCATAAATCAAGTCATCCTAAAAAGCATGTTAAAACCTTTTTAAATAAAATATTTAAAATTATAAAAAAAATTTCTTTTCATCCTCATTGAATCATTTTTCAAATTATTATAAACTAAAAAAAAGAATAAATAATAATAAATTATTAACCTAAAATTAACAATTAATATATCAAAACTAAGGAGAGATAAATTAAAATAATGTATGATAACCAAAATGAAAGTGATATGAGAGATGATATAGATTATTATCATAATATGACCAAATCAAGGAAAAACATTCTAAAAAAATGAGTTAAATTAGGTATTAAAACCACATTTCTTAAAATATGGACAACGAGTATAACATCATCAATCTTCAAACCAAGTACAATTTAAATGACTCACAAAACATAAGAAAATTAAAAGTAATAAAATATTAAAAATCTTTTGAAAAAGAATACTTAAATTGATAGAACTCACCAAAATTAATCCAATGACATATGTTTTATTCATAGTACACCTCATTTAGAATTACTAGAAATTACCAAAATAAATAATATTAAATTATTATTTTAGCAATAAGTTAACATATATTAAATCTAAAATAAGTTAAATTGAAATAATATAGTGAAACAAAATCAAAAGAATGTAAATCATATTAAAAAAATAAAATGAAAGAAACCTTTAAAAAAACGACAATTTCTACAGTAACGATTCATTGATAAATACTATGGAAAATTAGCATAACAATTCTGATTACCAAGTCATGCATGAATTTAAATGACATAGAAATGTTGATAAAACCCAATAGTAAAATATTAGAAAGATAAAAAAAATTAATTTGATAGAATTTATTGAGAAAATTCAAACAATATTGATCTCATCTCAATTAGCTTTTATAAAGAATTTTAGCTAACTGAATACTAAAAAGAATAAATATCAAAAAAATAATTCAATAAAAAAATAATTTATTATATTTGAAATAAAATAAATAAAAGTGATATAATGTATCAAAATCTAAGTGATATAAATGTCATAGAAAATGATAATTAGAGTTTTATATTAATATAAACAAATTAAAGAAAAATATTTGAAAAAAAAGATAAATTATCAAAACAAAGATGAATTCCAAGATACTAAGTAGATCAAGTGAATTTTAATGATCACAAAATTAGAAAAAAGTTTGAAATATTTTTGAATGTTAAAACCTGAGAAAATTAAAATTTTAAAATATTTAAAATAAAATATTTAATTTAATAGAGCTCATCAACATGTGTCCAATGATGCTTGTGTCCTCACAATTTGATCTTGATTTGAATATCTATCAATTAATAAAATAAATTAGAATAAATAATAAAATATTTATTTTTTAATATTAAGGAAATATATTTTAAAGCTAAATTTTGATAAAATGGAACAATGCGGTATAAGGAAATCGAAGTGATTTAATTGTGAAGTGAGAACAGATTTAGTGATACTAAGAAAATAAAAAAAATTAAAGCAAGAAAATTTTTGAGGTAAAATAATTTTTTTTAGGAAGTTGCATTCAAAGAGTTTGTGGAGATCAAGTGTACTGTCATTCTTCACAAATTTTGTACAAATCGAAATGTCTCACGATGCATGCGAAAGTTCTAGTAAATAAATTACTTAAAAATATGGAAATAAATTTTTAATTTGATAAAACTGATCAAGATCTATCTAATATTGTTTATTTCATCTACAACTTAACTCATTTTTAATAACTACAAATTAGAAAAGTAGATAAGCATATATAAGAATAAATTATTTCTTTAATACTAAGAAACTATATAATAAGCTAAAGTAAGATAAATTGAAGTAGTGTAACACAACCAAATCAGAGGTTGTTATGGTCATAATAAATAAGAATTTTAGTTGCATCAAAATATAACAAAAACAAAGAAAACAATTAAGGAAATAAGATAAATTGAATGGGAAAGTCATATTCCAATATATTATGAAATTCATGGGTAATATCCCTGATCTTCAAATTATGTACAAATAATAATGAATTGAAAAGCATGAAAAAACACTAAAATTTATTTGTAAATAAAAATTATTTTTTAATTTTGAAAAAGTTTGTTAAGAAAGGTTAATTGATGTTGGTTATGTCTCAATTGAACCTCATTTGGAATGCAACTTTGATCTTAATGATTTGATGATTAAGAACATTACAGTTGATCCTTATAGCATCTTAGAATACAATACTTCTATATAATATAACACAGAACTTAAAGTTTTACTTTAATTTGATTGTATTACTTTTAAACCTTAATTCTCCTATAGTATTAGCATTAAAATTCTTTTTATTTGGTTGCAATATATGCTTAAATTTACCAATATTTAGATTCAATATATATTTAGTTAATATCTTTGTAATGATTTATCGATATTTATGTTTAATAATTTTTAAATTTACAGTAGTTCAAAATGAGGAGTGATGGAGGTAAAATAAAGAACATTAACATGTCTCAATGAAATCTATCTAATTAAATATTTATTTTTATATTTTTAACATTTTATTTTCTTGTATTTTGGTGCTTTTTATAAGAAAAGTTGATTTGCACTTGATATAAATATCGAAGATGTTATAGTCAATCTCCTTAGCATTTTAATAGAACTTTTTAATCTAATTGATTACTTTTCTTTAACTATTTTAAATTCTTATGTTTATATTGCTATAAAACCCTAATTCACCTATGCTTTGATTTTTTTATATTTTTGTGTTTATTTTATATAATTTAAAGTTTTAAATTTATTTATTTTTTATTGAAATAATATTTATTATTAGTTATGTTTGTTTATTTTTTTTTAAGTTATCATAATTCCAAATGAGGTTTATTAGACATGAAATAAAAATCTTTATACTCATGAAAATAACTTTTATCTTATTAAATAATTTTTTTATATTTTGAAATACTTTATTTTGCATTTGTTTCGCACCATTGACAAGACATTTCATTTTATACTTGAGTTGATCATCGAGGATATTACACTCGATCTTTTTAACATTTTAGAATTCTAATTTAGCAAAAAATTTAACTCACTTCAACTTTTTGTATTTGATTTTGATACATTTTGATAAAGATCTAACACTCCTCTTCTGTGACCTTCAATTTTCTTTAATTTTGTTATATAGAATTAGATTAATTAATCTCATTTTAGCTCAAACATAAAATTGTCTAGTATTTAAACAATAATTTATTATTAATTATACCAATTTGCTTTGGTAAATCATAGTCATTTAAAATTAAGTTTCATCAAGATGAAACAAACATTGTTCGACTCATAACATCAATATGATGCCTTTGTAATAAGAGTGGCTCCGTTCACCAAATCAATAGAAAACTCTAACAATCATACTAGTGGCAAGCTAAGAAAGTCTTATAGAAAATGTTGGGAAAATCCGTTGCTGGAAGGGTATTCAATAGAATTTTTGTCATAAGTAAGGAATTGAATATGAATTATGACCAACCAACATTGCCTTTATAAAATAAAACTAAATTGTAAACGGTTGGTAATATCATTGTGTAGTAGTTTACTAAAAATTATAGAAGATCACCTAAATTTATCATCTTGATGTTCACCTTTGCCTCCTAGCAATTGATCAACATCCCACATCGGGTCATGATTTTAAATTCGATAAGAATAATTAAATAAGTTCATCTAAAAATGATTGAGAATAGCATTATCACATCTAACTCAAAGACTAGATAGAATTTCCATAAAGGGCAACCTCACCATCAAAGGAAAATGCAATTGGCCTTTATCACCACTAACGTTCACCTATGCAATTTCATACATAAATGAATAAAATCATATGAGTAATGACATTGATGACTCCATAGCCTCCTATTAAGTGAGTGTGTGTATTAGAGGCTATCCTTCTTTTGTGCCTCGTGTCTCACCAATTCCCTAAATCATTCTTTGACCCTCTAAAAAGTCTACTTTCTTCTGATTAGGCTTCAAAAAAAAAAACTAGAAATTCTATTAATATGTACCAGCACTTTTGTCAATTCTATCATATCATCAAAATTTTTGGGCCTATTTGCAAAGATGGATTGATTTCCAGCAACTATTAGGTTTAGTAAGAAAAGTATCAACCTAATAAATTCCTTTGGATTTCATCTTTGTTTTTCTTTCATCGAACTTTCTAAATCTCTTATTTTTGTATGAATCAAAATCTTTCATTATTTTTCTTGCCTTATGTCGAGCATCCATGTGATGCTTATCCTAGTCTGGTGGCATTGTTAGTTCCATCTTGTCAAAAAAATTAGAAAATCTATTCACCACAAAATGTTTTTAAAAAGATGGTCTATATGGACATTGAAGAAGAGCATATAATGATGCCAATCTAATTACATAAGAACACATCCATATTGCTACACCTATAAAATTTATAGCCAATGTATATTATTCCCATTTTATTCTTTCTATTAAATGCTTATAAAATTCAAGTAAAAAAAGTTAGACCATTGCTGTTATGTGTTATCATGCAATATGAAAGTCAAATTGTATGATGTGATTATTTAAGAAACTAGTATAAAGGCTTGATTACAAAATTTGGACATCATGATTTTAATCAAATGTGCAACATAATCTTATCAAAATAGCACTTGGAATGCAAGTGTGAAAAGGATAAAATAGTAAATCATTTTTATACAGGTACAACTTTGCTAAGATATAAGAAAAATAGTTATGTGATCATTAACTTTGGTTACATTTTGTAGTGAATTGAAACTGTAAAGCTTAACCATCATACATAAGGTGATGTGATTTGCCATAAAAAAATGAAGTTGTGAATAGGAAAAAAACATGCTAATGATCACACTAGGGTACATTCACATTGCTATCGAAAGTAGAGAGTACATTCAAGTAAAACTTGATAGAATAGCTACCACAGACATGGATCATATACGTATGATTATAAGAGAAGGAAAAAGTACCCTTTTTGGAGAGTAAGATTAAGTATTTTAAAGACCATATAATGCAAATTACCCGATAAATATGGATAATAATAAAAAAATATTATTCTAATATTAATTAAATATATATTAAAGTTGAAAAGAGGCAAATAGATAAATTATAATATGATTAAATAAAAATGATGTAATGTCAACCTTAGAGAACATGTTGTGTGGCCTAGCAATATAACCAAATCAAAGTGAAAAAGTTGAAGAAATAAGATATATTGTATAAGAAAATAACAATTCAAGAATGTAAAGTTTGTAAGGTAACTTCCTCAAAAGCAAAATCAAGTACAAAGTAAAAAACTTGTAAAGCTAACTAAGTATAACATCCTAGATAAGAAAATTAGCTATGAATTCAAATGTCTCATAAAACAGACTAGATATATAAAAAAAAATATTAAAAAGTTCAGAAATGAACATTAAATTATTTAGAGCATGTTAAGATGAGTGCAATGATGTAGGTATTATCTCAAGTCGATCTCGCTTGGAATTCCTAAAAGTTACAAGAATAAATAAGCATAAATTATAGTAAATTATTTTCAAAAAATGAGTAAATATATAAAAATGTTGAAATGAGATAAAGTAAAGAAATTTAACACAACCAAATCAATGTATTGTAAAGGTCACATGAGATAAGAATTAGAGTTTCATTGTAATATAACAAAACCAAAATGGAAAAGTTTACAAATTAGATATATTTGAAGGCAAATTTGCATTCCAATTTATTAGGGAGATTTAGTGTAATATTCTTGACCATTCAATCATGAAGAAAACAAAATATCTCATAAAGTATGAAAATGTCATAGATAGAAAATTATTTAAACTTTTAAAACAAATATTTAATTGCATAGATCTCCTTAAGGAAATTCCAATGACATTTGTTTTTATCCTAGTAAGACCACATTAGGAATTACCCTGAATTATCAATATAAATAGGAATAAAAAATTAATAACTATTATTTTACTTCAATTAAAGATATTTAGAGGTAATATAAGTTAAATTGAAGCATTGTAATATAACTAAATAAAAGTAATGTACAAATCATATGAGATCAGATTTATAATTACAAAATATTATAACTAAATCATAACAAAAAATTTGAATAATTACACATACTATATGGCAAAGTATTATTCTAAGTCATTAAAGGGATCACTTGTAGGATCCTCACTCGTCAAAGCACACTATTATTAAAATTGTAGAGTAATTGATGCCACACACCAGAAAATAAAATATCGAAATATTTATAAAACAAAAATGTTAATTGAATAAAGTTCATCAAGATATGCATTATGAAGTTGATTTCATCTTGATTAGACCTCTTCTAAGCTAATCAAAATTAGTAAATTCAATGAGCAAAAAATAAAAGAAAATTATTATTTAAATTTTAAGTAAACATAAATTAAAGGTGAAATAGGAGTTGTTGAAAGAATATAATATACAAAGTCAAATCAATGTAAAGGGAAAATAACAAAAGATTTTGAGTTGCACTTTAATATAACAAATCAAAGGAAAAAAGTTTAATAAAATGTGATAACTTGTATAAGAAAGTACGATTAAAGTGTGCTAAAAATTGATTACTTAAGTGGAGAGATCTTCTTAGGATGAGCCAAATGGCATTTATTTTGTTTTAATTAGACATCTCTTTGAATTAGCATGAATTAACAAGTTAAAATATCATAAAAATTTAGTAAATAGATAGTGAAGCTAAAATGAGATCAATTGAGCAAATGTAATATAACTAATGCTAAGTGAAGTAAAGGTCACAAGAGAGGATAGTTTGAGTTTCATTGTAACATATCTAAATTAAAAAAATATTGAAAGAACAAAGAAAAATTTGTGGGAATTTTACATTTCAAGATATTAAAGAGACGGAGTGCAATAGTCTTTATTATTAAATTGGATATAAATTAAAATGTCTCGTTAAATTTTCCAAGTCACTAAAATATTAAATATTTAAATATGTATAAAATTAAATATTTAATTGTAGGAAACTTGACGAGATGAGCCAAATGACATTTGTTGCATCACAATTGAAACTTAGTTGGAATTATTTTAAACTACAAAGAAAATAAATATAAAAAATTATAAGTTATTATTTAAATATTTAGCAAATATACTAAAATCTAAAATTTAATAAAATAAAATGATGCAATATAAAACAACGAGGCACGATCTAAATCATAGGAGAGGAGAAAATATAGAATGCAGAACGTACAAAAATTATAGAAAATATAAAATTTAAATAAGTACAAATTAATATTAAATTGCATAGAGCATATCGAGGTCAGTTCACTAGCATTTGTTGCTTCTTGAGAATGCTTCAATCTAAATTAATGTTAATTGCAATATTAAATATGCATAATCAATAATAAATTATGATTTTAGTATTAACAAAACATAAATTAAAATTGAAAAGAGATAAATTGGAGTAATATAACACTACCAAAATAGAAGCATAAAACTCACAAGTGATGACATTTAGAGTTACATAGTAATATAACAAAATTAAAAAAAATAATTGATAAAATGAGATAAAATTAATAGGAACGATACATTCGAATATACTAAAGTAATCTAATGCAATAACTTTGATATTATAAAAAAAAGTAAGATTAAAACATTCTCCCAAGGAATTTAAAAACCATACAAAATAAAATACTAAGAGATAGAGAAAAGAATGTTTAGGTTAACAATGGTCAACGACAAAGTTCACACAATGTTATTTTCTTCTTAATTGGGTAACATGTGAAACTACTATGATTTGATAATGAAAATAAGCATAAATAATACTAAATTATTATTTTTAAATTTGGTTGATATTCATTAAAACTTAAATGAGAAAAAATAAATCAAAGTATTATAGCAAATTAAAAGTGTTGTAAAGGTTACAGTAGAAGAGATTTAGAGTTGCATAGTAATATAACCAAATGAATGCAAAAAATTTGATGAAATTTGATCAATTGTACAAAAATGTTAAATCGCAATATTCCAAGGAGTTACATAGTAATAACACATAAAGAATGATAAAAAACTCAAAAATACAAAATATAAAAATATGAAAATAAATATTTAATTTGATATAGCTAAGCCATACAATTCTAATGACATTTGTGCTGCCTTTATCAGACTTTGCTGGGAATTTTTTATGTTTTACGAAAAAACTATCATCATAAATAATGATAATTAATTTAATATTAAGTTAATATATTTAAAAACTAAAATTAAACAAATTGAAATAATGCAATATAATCAAATGAAAGCAATTTAACAGTAACATAGTAGGACAATTAGAATTTCATAGTAATAAACATTATCAAAACAAAAAGATTAAAAAAATAAGATAAATTGTATATGAAAGTTGCTTTCAAGATATTAAGGAGATCAAACATAGTGCATTTAATCATCATATTAAAATTAAATGAAGTTTCTTAAGAAGTGTAAAAAGCTTTAAAAATTAAAAAATTTAAAAATAGAAAATGAATATTGATATGGGGCTTATTGAGGCGATTTGCTTGTTTCATCTCAATAGAACATCCCTTAGAATTTCTTCTAATTATAAATTGATTATAAATAGAAGTAAATTATTATCTAAGCATTAAGAAAATATAAATTAAAGCTAAAATGTGACAAATTAAGCAAAATAATGTAACCAAATAAAAATGATATAATTATCAGATGAGAGGAGATAACATTATCACAATGACAAATTTGAAGTGACATAAATCATATGAGAAAGTTGCATTACAAGAAACTAGGGTGATTAAGAACAACAACCTTAATCTTTAAATATGACACAAATGTCTAACATAGTGTACCAAAACCCTAAAAAATAAAATGTTTTAAAATATAAAAAATGTAACGTGATTTGACATGAATTGGATTATTTATGAATTTTCAAAATAAATTTTTGTAAATAATAATAAATTATCATTTTAATATCAAGTAAATATAACTTAAACATAAAATGACAAAAATAAAAATAATGTAATACAATAAAAATGAAATTGAAATGCTATAAAAGTGTACATTTAGAGTTAAGAAAAAATAGAACCAAATGAAATGAGAAAAATAACACTAAAAGTTGTTTTTCGAAATGCTAAATAAATTATGTTTGACATTCTTTACTGTAAAATTAGATACAAATTAAAATGTGTTCTAAAACATACCAAAATACTTTAAAATAAATTGCTTTAAAATATATTTGTTTCATCCCAATCCAATCTCATTTGTAACTATTTAAATTAACATAAGTATGTATAATTAACAATAACGTTTTTTTTAAGTTAAATAAATATATGTTTAAATTAAAATAAGATAAGTTGAAATAGTGAAATTTAATTGAATCAAAGTGATGTAAAGACCACACAGTGAGAGATTTCAGGTAACAATGTAATATAACCAAATTAAAGAGACACATTTGAAGAAATGGAATAAGTTATATGAAAAATTACTTTCTATTGCAGTCAAGTGATGTTTGTTTTCCCAATGAGATGCCACTTGAAATTGCCAAGAATTAATTTAATTAAATAAGAACAAATAATAATAATTTTTTTAATTGTATATATATATATATATCTGTGTGTGTGTGTGTGTGTGTTTATGTGTGTGGGTGTGTGTGTAAAAATGAAATAAATTGAATGAATACAATATAACCAAATCAAATAATTACAAAGGTAAAATGAAATAAGTTTGTGTTATATAGTAATCTCACCAAATCATTGCAAAATATTTAATGAAATTATATTAATCTTATGGGATAGTTGAATACCAATATATTAAGAAGATTGAGTATAATAGACTCCTTGTTGACTAAATCATGTAAAAATAATAACTTATAAAGAATACAAAAATCTTAGAACATATAAAATCTAAAAGTATACAAAATTAATATTTAATTGTATAGAGCTTATTTAGATGAGTCCAATGACATCTGTTTCATCTTAATCAAACAAGTTTTGGAATTACTATGAATTACTAATGAAAATAAGTATAAATAATAGTGACTTTTATTTTAATATCAAGTAAATAAATATTAACATTCAAATAAGCTAAATTGAAGCAATGCAACATAACAAAATTAAAAAAATGTATAAGTCAAATAATATATGGTTTAGAGTTAGAGAGTTGTATAACCAAATTAGGGTAATAAATTTTAGGAAGTTGCATTCCAAGAGACTAGAAGATCACATGTAATATACCTAGTCATCAAATTTAGTAATACTCAAAATGATAGTAAAGCATGCAAATACTCTAGAAAATAAATTATTTAGAAATTTAAAAATTATTATGAAAATAGATAATGCTCATCAAGATGAGTCAAACGATGCTTACTTCATTTTGATCAGCGATCATTTAGAATTACTACAAATTATAAAAGAAAAAGAATAACAATAATAAATTATTATCGAAATATTTTATAAATATATGATGAAGCTAAAATGAAATAAATTAAAGAAATCTAATAAAAACATATCAAAGTGATTTAAAGATAACATGCAAGAATATTAAGATTTTTATATTATTACACATTAACCAAAGCCAAAAGTTTTAACAAATGGGATAAAATATATTATTAAGTTGCAATTATAGATGCTATAATAATCAAATATAACTTCCTCGATCATCAAATCAAGTATTAATTAAAAAGTCTAAAATTGCATAAAAAATTCTAAATTTTTTTTTGAAAAATATACAAAGTAGTATTTAATTTGCTTGACCTCATCAAGAAAATTTCTCTAACATTTATTTCATCTTTAATATATCTTATTTGTTTAGAGCACATTAAAACAAGTGCAATGATGTTTATTTCTTTTCAACAAAAAATGTTTGGAATTATTATGAGTTTTCTAATTAAATAAACTTAAATAATAATAAATTATTATTTTAATATAAGAAATCATATGATATTTGAAAAATGAGATGAAATTGAAGCATATTAATATAACAAAATCATAGCAATATAAGGCCACACTTGAGGAGAACAAGAGTTTGTTAATAATATAACAAAACTAATGCAAAACAGTTGTAGAAATATAGCAAAATACTAGGCATTCCATGATACTAAGGAGTTTAAGGGTAACAACCTCAACAATCTAATGATGTATGAACCAAAATGTCTGTTAAAACATGTTAAAAACATAAAAAATAAAGAAATTAAAATATAAAATTTGAATATTTAATTTGATAGCACAAATCAAGTTGAGTCCAACATTGTTAATTTTGTCTCAATCAGAACACATTTTGTTTTATTGTGGATTAATTAGTTTAGTAAACAAAAAAATAAATTATTATTTTAAAAGTACAAAATTAGTGTTGATACAAATAAAATAAATTAAATAATGTAATGTAAGATAATCAGTGGCACCTAAAATTCAAATAGGAGAACACAAGGACGTTAAAGAAAATTACTTATAAAAATTAGATAAATTTATGGGAAGGTTATTGTCTAAGATGTAGAGTATTGTCAAGTATGAAACTAAATTTTTTATAAAGTAAGCCAAATCTTTATAAAGTAAAAAATAAGAATATAAAAATAACTGCCTAATTTGGTGGTGTGAGTGAAGATGATTCCAGCAAAATTTGTGCCATTCACTCGAACCTTGCATATAGTTGCTAAAAAAAATCAAAATTTAACAAAGATGTAGTGAGATAAATTTCTACAATATAGTATAAAAAAATACCATGATTTTAAGGTCACCTAAGAGTTAGAGTTATTTTGTCATAGTAATACATAAAAAGAAATCTAAAAATATTTTAAAAATGGCATTAATTGCATAGGAAATTTTTAATCAAAGATACTAAGGACATTAGGTGTGACATTGTCAATAGTTTAGTTCAGTTTGAATTGAGATGTC
This sequence comes from Vanilla planifolia, assembly GCA_023846275.1. Classification (NCBI taxonomy): domain Eukaryota; kingdom Viridiplantae; phylum Streptophyta; class Magnoliopsida; order Asparagales; family Orchidaceae; genus Vanilla; species Vanilla planifolia. The sequence continues at coordinate 434,672 of JAIUJO010000309.1, read as the reverse complement.
TATTAAAGCATGGAAAAATACTAAGAAATATTTTAAAAATTTTAAAATTAATATTAAATGAGATAGAGCTCATTGTGATATGTCTAAAAAGATTTGCTTTACCTTGATAAGACCTTGTTCTTAATAACTACAAATTACAAAACTAAATAAGCAAAACTAATAATAAACTATCATTTTAATTTGAAGAAGAAATACAACGAATCTAAAATGAGAAAAATTAAAAAACAATAACAGAACGAAATTATACTAATTTAAAAGTTACAAAATGATACAAAATTACTATAAACTATTAGTGTAAAAATGCATAAATAAAATTTGATTAGTAAATTAATAATAGTATATATATATACTAATGTAAAAACTATATAAATTAATGCAATATAATATTTCCTAATCAAAGTAATGCAAAGGTCACCCTAGAAGAGATTTAGAGTTAAATAGTAATATGATCAAATTAAAGAAAAAAAATTGATGAAATGAGATAACTTTTATGGAAAAATTATACTCCAAGATACAAAGTAGATCAAGTGTCATATCTTTAATGAACAAATTAGATGCAAATCAAAATATCATGTAAAGCATACCAAAATCATATATTAAAAATATTTAAAAATATAAACTTAAATATTTAATTTGAAAGAACTCATTGAGTTAAAAATAATGGCACTTTGTTCATATTGATCAAAACTCATCTTGGATTACTATGAATTGTCAAACTAATGAAGTATTTATAATAAATAGTTATCATTTTAATTTGAAGTAAATAATATTAAAGCAAAATATAAGATAAACTCATATGTGTAATATAACTAAAATAAACCATTATAATGTTATCGATATAATTAAATATTAATTTTTATATATTTGTAATTTTTATTTCCAGTTTTTTTATATTTTATTAGTTATTTTGATTTATAACTAATTTGATAATTGAGGGTATTACACTCCATCACTTTATAATCTTGGATTGCAACATTCACTTACAATATGTCCAATTTCATTAAATTTGTCACTCTGATTTTATTTTTTTACATACTGTCAAATTATCTCAATTCTACTTTGATATAAAATTACTTAATATTAAAATAATAATTTATTATTAATTACTCTTACTTTCTTTGGTGAATCATGATATTATAAGCAGACAAAATTAAGGCAAAATAATTGTCGTTGGACTCGACCACACGGGCTCTATCCTTTTAAATATTTATTTTTAAATTTTTAAATATTTTTTTGGTTTTTCTACAAGATTTATGAGATATTTTGATTCATAATTTATTTGACTATCATGGATGTTGCACTCCAATACCTTAATGTGTTAAAATTTTAACTTTCCCACACAATTAATCACTTTTGTTCTCATTTCTTTTTATTTGGTAATATTATAAGAAAAATCTTATTGTATTTCATGTAAACTTTAGATCACTTTGGTTTGGTTATATTACAATGCTTCAATTTATCAGAGCATAATTTGAATATTTATTTATATAAGCTTAAAAAGCATATTATTTTATTTATGATCATTTAATTTAGTAAATCATAGTAATTTAAATTAGGTGTGATCTAGACAAAAAAAAATTTGATGGACTCATCTTTATAAGCTTAATCAATTAAATATGCATTTTATTTTCATAAATATTTATTTTCTTAAATTTTAATATCATTTAGAAGTTATTTTTATTTGTGCGTGATTTCATGATGTAGGACGTTGCACTTCATTATAGTATCTTAGAATGTAATATTCTTGAATAATTTATCATTGTTTTTCCAATTTTTTGCTTTTAATTACTTATATTACTATGTAACTCTATATCTCCACTCATTTGACCTTTACATTTCTTTGATTTTATAATTTTAAATTTTTTTAATTCATCTCATTTTAATATTAAGAAAAATTTACTTAGTATGAAAACAAGAAATAAATATTATTAATTTTTTTTTAATTTTTTAATTAATAGTAATTTCAAATAAGGTTTTTTAAAGAAAAAACAATGGCATTTGAGTCATTATGGCAACCTCTTTCCTTTTAAATATAATTTTTTAAATGTTTTCAAATTTTCTCTTCTTTAGTTTAGTCATGGTTTAAGTAGTATTTTTATTTGTACTTGGATTTACAATCAACACTTTTGCACTAAATATCTTTAGTGTCTTATATTGTAAGTTTCTCATACTACAACTTCTTTTTATAAGTCTTCATTCGTTCAAATATTTGGTTTTTGTTTTGTTGTAGTGCTATGTGACAATAAATGTCCTCCAAGGTGACAATTAAATTATGATTTTTTCTACCATTATTTTATTTTATCTCTTTTTACATTTGATATATATTTACATAATATTAAAATAATAACTTATACTTGTTTTTGTAGATTTACTTGTGTATCTCGTAGTTATTCTAATTGAGGTTTGATTTTTAAGAAAGAAAATCCATTTGACAACATTAAATGTGTTTTATTTAATTAAACACATATTTTTATATTTTTTTAATATTTTATTATTAAATATTTTAATTATAAATATTTTAATTTTAAATATTTTTAATTTTAAATATTTAATTTTTAAATATTTTTGCATGATTTGCATGACATTTAGATTCTTACCTTATTTTGATGATGGATGCTTCTAAATAGCTATTACTTTTATTATACAATGTGACATAATTCTCAACAACCATGCCTTTTAAATCACTTTCATTTGGAAAATATATATTACATTAGTTTATCTTATTTTAGTTTTAATATCAAATTACTTAATATTAAAACATATTATTATGTATGCTTTTTTGGATTTGTAATTTTTAGTACTCAAAGTGATGACCGAGTGAGACAGGACCCAGATCATTAGATGTGTCTTGAAGTGCTCCAATTGATTAATTATTTTAATATTTTTTAAATATTTTCTTTTCTTAAGTTTTTTATACTCTTCATGAGAGACATTGAATTGTACTAAATCTAATAATTGAGGACCTCACACTCGATTTGCTTGGGATCATGGAATTCTACTTATGAAATTTACGTCATTCTTTTGAATTTTGTTCTTTGATGTGCTTATACTATCTTATAAGTCTAAATCTTCTATTATATTTCCTTTAATTTTCTTTGATTTGGTTGTGTTAAATAGCTTAAATTCTCCTCATTTTAATCCTAGTATTTATTTAAATAATATTAAGTTAATAATTTATCATTATTAATAGTTAGTTAATTTTGTAATTTGCAGTATTAAAAATGATATGTGGCCTAGATGAAAATTGTCATTGAACTCATCACGAGGAACTCCATCATATTAAATATTCATTTTCACACACTTTATACAATATTTTGATTTACACCTTATTTGATATTTCAGTCAATTTCTTCATTATGTTTGAATGCAACTTTCTTATACAATTTTTGTCACGTGTTCAACATTTTTTCTTTTTCTTAGCATATTACTATAAAATGCTAATTTTCTTCTTTTGAGGATTATATTTTGTTTTGATTTTATTTTATTACTTTGATTTAGTTGAACTAATTTCCATTTTGAAATATATTTATTTAATATTAGAAAGTACATGTATCCATATTGTCTCTAGAAATCTTCTAATTTGTTAATAAAAAAAACTAGAGATAGTCAACATTATTCTTATTTATTCTTTTAATTTTAAATAACTCCAAATGATGCCCAATCAAGACAATGTATCTGGATTATTGTTGTTGTGCTCTATCCAATAAATTATTCTTTTCTATATGATTTCAAATACTAAGTTTCTAAGGATTTAACACACAGTATTAGAAAATTTGAATCATACCTCATTTGATGATAGAGGATCTCAAACTCAATCTCATTACTATCCTGGAATGCAACTTTTCTCCAAAAGGAATCTCATTTTATCAAAGTTTTTGCTTTGAATTGGTTAATTAATATGAGACTCCAATTCTTCATTTATATGACAATTTCATTATATAGATTTGGGCACATGACATTAATTCAATTTAACTCATTTTACCTTTATTATATATATACTCAATATAAAAAGTTTAATTTATTATTATTTTATATGCTTAATTTTGTAATTCATTGTAATTGTAAACGAGAATTGATCGAGAAAAAAAGGGTCATTGGAGTTACCTTGAAAAGAACAATCTAATTAATTTTTTATTTATTTTTAAAGCAACACAAAAAAATTTCTGAAAACTACATTAAGAGGAATGAAAGATCTACTTTAGCTACATTTCTATGAACCTCTTATTCTTATCCCTTGTGACCTCTACTTTTACTTTAATTGGTTATATTTTATTATTTCAATTGATCACATTTTAGTTTTAATATGTCTTCATAATATTAAAAGAATTTTTATTTAAGATTATTTATTATTTAATTAATATTAACCCAAAAAAAGGTCTAATTAAGAGGAAAGAAAGATCATTGAACTCATATTACAAACTTTTCATAATTAAATATTATATGGTATATTTTTAATTATTATAATTTTCTTTGATTTTGTTGTGTTAAATAGCTTAAATTCTCCTCATTTTAGTCATAGTATTTATTTAAATAATATTAAGTTAATAATTTATCATTATTAATAGTTAGTTAATTTTGTAATTTGTAGTATTAAAAATGATCTGTGGCCTAGATGAAAATTGTCATTGAACTCATCACGAGGAACTCCATCATATTAAATATTCATTTTCACACACTTTATACAATATTTTGATTTACAACTTATTTGATATTTTAGTCAATTTCTTCATTATGTTTGAATGCAACTTTCAAATACAATTTTTGTCATGTGTTCAACATTTTTTCTTTTTCTTAGCATATTACTATAAAATGTTAATTTTCTTCTTTTGAGGATTATATTTCGTTTTGATTTTATTTTATTACTTTGATTTAGTTGAACTAATTTCCATTTTGAAATATATTTATTTAATATTAGAAAGTACATGTATCCATATTGCTTCCAGAAATCTTCTAATTTGTTATTAAAAAAAACTAGAGATAGTCAACATTATTCTTATTTATTCTTTTAATTTTAAATAACTCCAAATGATGCCCAATCAAGACAATGTAACTGGATTATTGTTGTTGTGCTCTATCCAATAAATTATTCTTTTCTATATGATTTCAAATACTAAGTTTCTAAGGATTTAACACACAGTATTAGAAAATTTGAATCATACCTCATTTGATGATAGAGGATCTCAAACTCAATCTCATTACTATCCTGGAATGCAACTTTTCTCCAAAAGGAATCTCATTTTATCAAAGTTTTTGCTTTGAATTGGTTAATTAATATGAGACTCCAATTCTTCATTTATATGACAATTTCATTATATAGATTTGGGCACATGACATTAATTCAATTTAACTCATTTTACCTTTATTATATATATACTCAATATAAAAAGTTTAATTTATTATTATTTTATATGCTTAATTTTGTATTTCATTGTAATTGTAAACGAGAATTGATCGAGAAAAAAAGGGTCATTGGAGTTACCTTGAAAAGAACAATCTAATTAATTTTTTATTTATTTTTAAAGCAACACAAAAAAATTTCTAAAAACTACATTAAGAGGAAAGAAAGATCTACTTTAGCTACATTTCTATGAACCTCTTATTCTTATCCCTTGTGACCTCTACTTTTACTTTAATTGGTTATATTTTATTATTTCAATTGATCACATTTTAGTTTTAATATGTATTCATAATATTAAAAGAAATTTTTATTTAAGATTATTTATTATTTAATTAATATTAACCCAAAAAAAGGTCTAATTAAGAGGAAAGAAAGGTCATTGAACTCATATTACAAACTTTTCATAATTAAATATTATATGGTATATTTTTAATTATTATAATTTTTAATGTTTGAGTTCATGCTAAAAGATTTTAATTTGTGCTTGATTTGAAGATAGTTGATGTTACACTCATTCCAATTAATATCTTTAAATATAATTTTCTCATATACTTTATCTAATTTCTTCAAATGTTTTTCTTTCATTTTGTTATTTAAATAAGACTGACAAAATCTCTTTTTTTTATCCTTATATTACTTTCATTTGGTTATATTACATTCCTTTAATTTATCTTATTTTAACTTTGATGTACATCTACTTAATATTAAAATAAAAATTTAGTATTATTTTATTTTATTTTATTTATTTATTTGGAGTAATTCCAATCGATAACTAATGAAGAATAAGAAAATGTCCTTAGACTTGTCTTTATGAGCTTTGGCAAATTAAATATACTTCATTATATTTTAAATTTCTTTTTTTAATGGTTTTGTTAAATTTTATGAGAACTTGTATTTCATACATAATTTGAGGTCATGGATTTCACACTTAATATCTTTACTATCTTAGAAAACAACTTTTTCCATACAATTTATCTAATTTTTTCAAGTTGTTCACATTAATTTGCTTATGATACTATTGAACTCTTAATCTCCTATCATGTGACTCTTTTTTTGTTTTGCTTTTATTAAATTTCATTGCTTTAATTAATATAGGCTTTGATATATGATTACTTAAAATAAAACTAATTATTTATCTTTATGTATTTGTAATTCCTGAAAAAGCCAAATGAGGTTTGATTTGAATAAAACAAAGGTCATTACCCAAATATCATCAAGCTCTGCAAAATTAAATATTCATTTTGATATTTTTCAAATATGTTAATTTTATAGTTTTTCAAACTTTATGAGTCATACATATTTGTGGCAAATTTGAATGCTACAATTACATGATTTACGACATTACACCCATTCTTTTTAGTACCTTAGAATTAGATTTCTAATATAATTTATCTCGACGTTTCATTTTTTTTATTTTATAATATTATGTTATTATAATTCTCATCTCAGATAACCTTTACATTGCATTGACTAAGTTATATTATATTACTCAAATTTATCTCATTTTAGCTTTATATATGTGTTTGTTTAATATCAAAATTTTACTGTGTTATTATTAATGCATATTTACTTTACTAATTTGTATTAATTCTAACGAAGGTTTGATCAATATGAAAGAAACATCATTGGACTTTTTTTGATGAACAACTTTAAATTTAATATTAATTTTTTTATTTTGTGAATATTTTATTTCTTAGGTTTTCAACACCAAGTACAAGTTGTTTTGATTTGTCCTAATTTTTTGATTGAGGATATTACATTAGATTTTTAAGTATTTGTTAACTCAAATTTCCAAAATAATTTATCTTATTTTTTGTATTTTTTCCATAATTTGGTTATATTGCATTGTATTTCTAAATTTCATCTCATTTAGTTATATCATAATTGTTCAATTTATCTAATATTTACTGAAAAATTTTTATTTTCTTAATATTACAAAAATAATTTAATATTCGTTATGCTTATTCAATTTTTTAATTAATAATAACTAAAGAAAGATCAATTGTCTTAAAGAAAACAATGTTGGACTTGTCTAAAAAAGATCAATTTTGTGCAAAATGTTTTCAATTTTTGTATCTTTTTTTGCATCGATTTGGTTATATTACTATATCACACAAAATATGCACTCCTCTGACTTTTATATTACTTTGCTTTCTCAATATTATGTTGCATCAATGTATACCATTTTATCTTTAACATATTTTTACTTAAAATTATAATAGTAATTACCTTTGATTTATGTTTATTTATTTTTATAACTCAAAATAATTTTGAATGAGATTTAATCGATATGAACAAAATTTCATTAGTCTCTTCTCCTAATCTCTGCCAAAATAAATATTCAATTATATATTTTAATAATCCTTTTGCATAGTTTTTCCATGCCTTATAAGATATTTTGATTTGCACATGATTTGATGATTTGGGATATTACATTTGATTTTCATAGTATCTTGGATTGCATCTTCGCCACATAATTTGTTTCTTTCTTTAAAATTTTCTTTGATTTAGTTATTTTACATTATAACATAAATCTCATCTCTATAACCTATACATTATTTATATATGGTTATGTTAAATTTCTTTAATTCACCTCATTTTAGCTTTAACAAATATTTATATAGTATTAAAATAATAACTTATTATTATTGGAGATAGTTAATATTATAATTTGTAATAATTATAAATGAGGTTTGATTTGCTTTAAACATATATCATTTGATTTATCTCCATGAGCTCTAGCCAGGTAAATATTCATTTTTTATTTTTCAAATATTATAATTTTTATGGTTTGGCATGCTTTATGAGGGATTTAAATTTGCAACTAATTTGATTATCATGGATGTGGCACTCGATTTTCCTGAAATCTTGTAGTACAACTTTTCTAAATAATTTATTTCATTTTTTCAAATTGTTTTCTCTTATTTCATCACAATGATATGGTACTTTAACTCTCCTCCCTTGTGACCTTCACATCACTTTGATTTGGTTATATTATATTACATTAAATAATCACATTTTTAGCTGAAAAATATATTTATTTATTATTAGTAAAATAATTTATAATTATTTATACTTATTTATTTTTGTATGTTAAGGAATTCCAAAGGAGGTTTAATGGAACTATATGATGTATCATTTCTTTTATTTTAACGAGCAATCTCTAATTAAATATATATTTTTAAAATTTTAAAAAAATTATGATTATAATTTTTGCACAATATACAAGATATTTTTTTAACCTTGATTTCATGATCAAGGATGTTATACTAAATCTCTATTGTATATTGGAATGTACCTTCCATTATAATTAATCTCATCTAATTAAAATTTTCACTATTAGTTTTGTATATTAACGTAAAACTCCAACATTACACACATGTGACCAGTCTTTACACAAAATTGATTATCTTATTTTGCTTAATTTTATCTTATTTAAACTTTATTATACATTTTACAAAATATTAAGATAATAATTTATTATTATTTATACTTCCTAGCTTTATTAATTCATAATAATTATAACAGATGTCTAATCAAGATGAAACAAATGCCATTGGTCTTATCTAGTTAAGCTCCATGCAGTTAAACATATATTAACATAATAATAAAAGAAATTTTAATATTATTTATGACTGTTTATATTTGTAATTCATAGTAAATCCAAGTGACATATAATTGATGTAAAAAAGACTTTGGACTCTTCTCCATGAGCTCCAATAAACAAAATATTTATTTTTTATATTTTTAAATATTTTAGTATTTGTGATTTTCCCCTCTTTAAAAGATTTTTTGACTCATATCTAATTTGACGATCGAACATTTTCACTCCATTTTCTTAGCATTCAAGACCGTTCTTTTTCGTACAATTTAACTCATTTTTGCAAATTTTTTTCTTTGTTTGTATTATGTTATTATATTACTCTAAATCTCGTTCCAAGCACATTTACATCACTTGGATTTTGTTATATTACATTATTTATACTTACCAAATATTTCTTTTAATATACATTTACTTAATATTAAAATAATAATTTATTATTATTTATTCTAATGTGGACAATACAAATGTCATTCGACTAATCTTAGTAAGCACTATCTAATTAGATATTTAAATTTAGATTTTTAATTATTTTATTTAATATTATTCTAATATGTTTTAAGATTCAATTAGACACAACTAACTTGACTAGCAAAATAATTATAATTGTTTAGTATCTTATAATACAACTTTACCAAATTATTTTTCTAATTTCTTCAAAGTTTTTGCTTTGATTTCATATTATGTAACTCTAAGTCTCCCCTTCTGTGAGCTTGACTTTGCATTTTTTTTGATATATTATATTGTTATAATTTATCTAATTTTAAGTTTAAATATATTTACATAGAATCAAAATTATAATTTATTATTATTTATTTTCGTTTGTAATTCGTGGCTAATCCAAAGGATGCCCAATTTAAATGAATGATTGTCATTTGACTAGTCTCCATGAATTTGATCCAACTAAGTGTTTTATTTTATATTTTTGAAAATTTTATTTTCTTTTGTTTTGGTGTGCTTTCAAAGGAATTTAGATCCTTAGCTAAATTAATGACCAAGTATACTACATGCAACAACTTTAGTATTTTTTAATGAAATTTTTCTAAATAGTTTATCTCATTTTATCCATTTTTTTCTTTTGATTTGGTTATGTTACTATCTAACTCTAAATCTTCTATTACGTGACCTTTACATCATCTTGACTTTTTGTATTACATGATTTCAATTTATCTTGTTTCAACTTTAACATATATTTACTTAATATTAAAACAATAATTAGCTTATGATTTATTCTTATTTTCTTTATTAATTTGTAGTAATTATAAGTAAGATCCAATTGAGTTAAAAGAAACATCATAGGACCCACCTCAAAGAGCTCTATTTAATTAATTATTCTTTTTTATTTTTAAATATTTGTTTCATATAGGTCTATTGTATCTTATGAGACTTTTTGATTTATACTTAATTTGGCAATAGTTGATGTTACAATCAACCTCCTCACTAATTTGAATTGTAAATTTTTTATGCAATTTATCTTATCCATTAAACATTTTCAATTTGATTTGGTTATGTTAAAATTTCACTATAAATCACTTTTCATGTGAACTTTACATAACTTTTGTTTATTTATAATACTTTTCTTCAACTTATCTCAATTTAAATCTAATATTTAATTTTTTAATATTGATGGATATAATTTACTGTTATTTATGCTTATTCACTATTATGATTTATAGAAACTTTTATCGAGCTCTTGTTTGGATAAAAAAAAAGTCATTTGACTAATCACGAAAATAACTATGCAAATGAATGCTTTTATATATTTTAAACTATTTTATTTTCTTTAGTTTTACAATAATTTATGAGATATTTTGTTTCTTTTCTCAATAGCTAGTTAGAGATGTTACACTTAATTTTCTTAGTAATTTGGGATGTAGCTCTCCTATGAAATTTTTCTTATTTCCTTATTTATTTATATTTATTATAATACAAATCTAAATCCCATCTCTTATGATGTTTACATTGCTTCAATCTTTTCATAGTATATTTCTTTAGTTTGTCTCATTCAATCTTTAACTAACATTTAATTAATACTAAAATAATAAAATATTGTTACTATTTATAGCATATTTTTATAATTGATAGTAATTGCAATAGATGGTCGATCGAGATTACACAATTGTAATTGGATTCAAATTGATGAGTTCCAAATAATTAAAATTTTTTAATATTTTTAAATATTTTATTTCCATTTATTTTGTCACCCTCTACAAGTCATTTTAATTTGCACCTTATTTTGCAATCAAGGATCTTTCACTACATCTCTTTTGAATTTTGGAATTTTACTTTTCTTTACAATTTATCATACTTATTTAAATTATTTTTGTCTTGTTATATTGCTATGCAATTGTAAATGCACTCTCAAGTTAGAACTGTTCAAATAAAACAAAAACAAATGTTGATACACTTATCTTGATGATCTCTGTCTGATTACATATTTATTTTAATTTTTTTAAATATTAATTTTCTATCATTTTGGCTTACTCTACTAGTTAATTTGATGTTTACTTGAATTAATAATTAAGTATAGTACACTCAATCTCATTAATATTTATGGTTATAACTTTCTAGAATTATTCATCTAATTTTTATAAATGTTTTTTGTTTTGGCTAAGTTACGTTATTCACTTTATCTCATTTCCATTATGGTATAAATTTTCTCATTATTGAAATAATAATATCTTATTAATTACATTCGTTTAGTTCGATAAATTATAGAAATTTCAAACTTTGCCTGATCAAGATAAAACATAAACTTTTAGACTTGTCTCAACAAGCTCTTCTAATTAAATAATCATTTTTATATTTTTAAATATTTTATTTGACTTGGGCTTAGGCATGCTTTGTTGGACATTTTAATTTTTTTCTAGTTCGGTAAGAGAAGATGTTACACTTATCATCTTAATATCTTTGAATGAACATTTCCCATATAAATTATCTTATTAATTCTAATGTTTCACTTTCTTTTGGATAGATTACTATCAAAATCAAATTCATTCTTGTGGGACATTTTTTTTGCTTTGTACCTTATCTGATGATTGATGATATTATACTTGATCTCCTTAATATCTTAGAGTGCAACTTTTTGATACATTTTATCACATTTCAACATATTTTTCAATCTTACTTAGTTCTATTACAATGAAATTCGAAATCTCGTCTCTTATTATGAATACATTGATTTGTTTTGGTAGTATTACATTGCTTAAAGTTATCAAAAGTTAGCTCTAACATATGTTTAATTAATATTAAATTAAAAACTTATCATTATATGTTCTTATTTATTTTAGAAATTTAAAGTAATTAATTGTTTGGCATGACAAGATGAAATAATTATCATTTAACAATTCTTAATCTGCATTATTCAAATAAAAATTCATTTTTATATTTTATGTATTTTATTTTCTAGAATTTTATTCAAATAAATATTTATATTTTAAACTTGATCATATTAGTACATTGGAATGTAGTTTTCCTATAAAAGTTATCTCATTTCTTCTAATTTTTCATCTTAACTTTCATACACCTATATATAATTCTAAGTGTTCTTTATGCCACCTTTACATTTCTTTGATTTCTTATATTATATTTTTATAATTTATATTTTTTCAAGTTAAATTTATTTTTACTTAATGTTAAGAAAATAATTTACTAGTATTCAGGGTTTCTTTTATTATGTTAAGTAATTCCAATAGAGGCTTAATTAAGATGAAAGAAATGTCATTCCACTTGTCTTAATGAGTTCTACTAAGATTTTCTTACATAACATGTTGAATTTATCTTATCTCAATTTTAAAATGTATGTACTTTATATTGAAAAAAGGTTTCTTGTTATTTAATCTCATTTACATTGGTGATTGATAATAATGCTAACAAAGGTCTAGTGAGAGAAAACAAATGTCTTTGACTTCTTCTAAAGAGATGTACACAATTAAAGATTCACTTTTATATTTTTATATATTTAATTTTGTTTTGAGTTTTGGCACCTTTTAAGAGAAATTGTAATTAGTACTTGATTTGATGGTTGACATTTGCATCTTGTAAAACAACTTTCACTTATAATTTACCTAAAGTCATTAAATATTTCTCTTTTTTTGGTTATGTTGTAAACTTTAACTCTACTTTAGTGTGACCCTTTCATCATTTTGATTTGATTGTAGTATATTACTTATTTAACTTTTTGTACAAATTTATATAATGTAAAAGTAATTACTTAATATTATCTATATCAATTGCTTTAATAATTCATAGTTATTACAAATAAGGTCTAAGTAATGTGAAGCAAGCATCGTTACACTTGATTTTATGAGCTTCATCAAACTAAATATCTATATTTTTAAAAAAAATTTCTTTAATTTTAAAAATGCTTTATGAGATATGTCAATTTGCTATTAGTTTAACTATTCTAAATGTTACATATTGACTCCTCAAAATCATGCAATGCAGCTTGCACGTACCATTTATTTTATTTCTTCAAATTTTAATTTTTTTATTTTGTTATTATTTTTTATAACTCTAAATATCACCTTTTGTGATTTTTATTTTGCTTAAATTTGGTTGTGCTATAATTGTTCAATTTATCTCATTTCTTAATATATATTTTCTTAATATTGAAATAATAACTTATTATCTATTCTTATTTAATTTTGTCATTTCGAGAAATTCAAAATGTTGTCTAATTAAGATGAAATAAAGATTCGACTCGACTTTAAAACCTTTACCAAATTTAATAATCATTTCTATATTTCTAAATATTTTATTTTCTAAGGTTTTACCACACTTTATGAGTCATTTCTTTTTAGTATCTTAAAATGAAATATTCTAATATAATTGATGTCATTTTCCAAGTTTTTGTCTTTGATTTAGTTATATTACTATGTAACTCTAAATCTCCTTTTATTTGACCTTTACTTTGCAATTATTTTGCTATATTACATTGCTTTATTTGTATAATTTGTGCTTTAATAAGTATTTGCTTAGTATGAATATAATAATTTATTATTAATTATTCTTATTTAGATTGCCAATTCATTAAAAATCCAAACAATGTTTGATAAAATAAAAGAAACATTGTTAGACTTATCTATTAAAACTTTATATGTTTAAATATTTAATTTTAAATTTTAAATATTTTGTTTTCTAATGTTTTAGCACAGTTTGAAAAAAATTTTGATTAATGAGTGATTTGTTTATCAAATAGTTTTCACTCGATCCCCTTTGTGTCTTCGAATGCAACTTTTAATACAATTTTGCCCATTTTCTCAATTTTGTCTTTTATTTTTTCTTATTAATATGTAGATCTAAATTTCCATTCATGTGAGCCTTACAATACATTGATTTCATGAATTACATTGTTCCAATTTATCTCATTTCATCTTTAATATATATTTACTTTTTACTCAAATAATTACTTATTATAATTTATTCTTGTTGAATATTCCAATTTGTAGTAATTCTAAATGAGTTGATCAACTCAAAAGAAAGATTGTTGGACTCAACTTAATGACCACTGTCGAAAAAATGTTTTATTTCTTTGGTCATAGATTGCTTTATAAGGGATGTTTACATGTACCTTATTTGATGAACATGTAATTTATCTAATTTCTTAAAATATTTTTCTTAAGCTTCTTTGAATTTGACTTACCCATGTAATTTATCTAATTTCTTAAAATATTTTTTTGTTTGGTTATATCACTATTTAGCTCAAATCTGCATATAGCATCAAAATTACTTATAATTCATTTAGTTATATTACATGACTATAATTTATCCAATTTAAGCTTTAATATAATTTTTTTATATTAAAAATAAAATTTACTATTTTATGGCTGTTAAATTTTGTAATTAAACTTATATTCAAATGATGTCAAATTCATAAAGAAAAAATAGCATTAGACTCATGTCCATAAGCTTAATCTAATTAAATATTAATTCTTGTAATTTTAAAATACTTTATTTTTTTGGCATAGCTTAAGAGTCATTTTGATTCTTATATTATTTGTTGATGGAGGATGTTATCGTTGATCTTCTTAGTATAATAGAATAAAATTTTTCGATACAACTTATCATATTTTCTCGATTTTTTGCTTTGATTACTTTATATTATTGTGTAACACTAATTCAGCTCCTTAGAGACCACTAAATTGTCTTAATTTTGTAGTATTACATTAGTACAATTTATCTCTTTTTAAATTTAATATATAATTACTTCATATTAATATAAAATTTTATAATTTTTTATGCTTATTTTCTTTTTTAATTTGAGGGCATTCAAAATGAGGTTAGATCAAGGGGAACAATTGTTATTCGGCTTACCTTAATGAGCAACATATTATTAAATTTTTTGTTTCTATATGTTTAAATATTTTATGCATTATCTTGGAATGCAACTTTCTCAAATAATTTACATCACTTCTTAAAATTTTTTCAATTAATTTAGTTATGTTATTATTTAGTTATAAATATCTGATCATGTAACCATTATAAATATTTATTTCGATATATAACATTTTTATAACTTATCTCATTTTAACATTAAAATTTGTTTTATTAATTTTAAAAAATGATTTATTATTATTTATTTTTCTCATTTTGCTAATCCATAGTTGTTCTAATAAGGCTCAAATATAGTTGAATTAAATGCATTGGACTCAACTCAATACGCTTTATCAAATTGATTTTTTATTTTTACATTTTTAGAAACTTTATTTTTTTAGTTTTTGATTTTTTGCAATATTTTAACTTGCACTTGATTTTATTATTTGGGATTCTTAACTCAATCTTCATAGTAATTTGGAATGGAACATTCTTATCTAGTTTTTTTTTCTATTTTTTTAATTTTTCATTTTTAATTAACTATATTGCCACATAACACTAAATCTTATATCGTCTAACCTTTGCAATGCTTTAATTTTTGTGCTATATTTGTTAAATTGGTCTCATTTAAGCTTTTACATATATTTGATTTATTGAAGAATAATATTATTTTTTATTATGTGTTTATTTTCTTTATTAATTTGTAATAATTTTAATAAATGTTTAATCAAGATGAAACAAATATTATTAGATTCATCTAGAAGACCTTTATTTAATTACCTATTTATTTTTTATAATTTAAAATATTATATTTTGTAAAATTTTAGTTCCTCTTATAAGTATTTTCCATTTATACCCTTTTTGATGATAGAGGATGTTACAATCAATATACTAATTATCTTGGAAAGCAACTTTCTAGTACAATTTTTCTCATTTCTCCAAAGTTTTGTATTTTATTTTTTTGTTTAACTATCCAACTCTAAATCTCCTCGTATGTGACTGTTACATCGCTTATGTTTTGTTATAATATAATTATTCAATTTATCATGTTTTAGTTTTATTATATAGTGGTTTAAAATTAATTAGGTAATTAATTAATCTTTTTATTATTTACATTGTTAATTCACTGTTACTTCAAAAGAGGCCTATTCAAGTAAGAATAAATGTCATTCAACTCAACTCAACATGGTGTATCCCAAAAAATATTAATGTTCATAATTTTTTATATTTTATTTTCTTATGTTTTGGTGTGCTTTTTGAGAGTCTCATTTGTAGTTATATTAATAATCAAGGATATTACAACAAATTTTCTTAGTATTCTCGATTACAACTTTCTATTACTATTTATAGGATTTTTTAAATGTTTCGTTCTTATTTGGTTATATTAGATTGCTTTAATTTAACACATTTTAGCTCTGGTATATATTTTCTTAATATTGAAATATTAAGTTAAGATTTTTTGTGTCTATTTACTTCAATATATATATATAATCACAATTCTAAACTAATCAAGTAAAAACAAATATCGTTAGATGCATCTTGATAAGCTCGATCAAATAAAATAATCTATCTTATATTTTTAAAAATTTTAATTTACTAGTTTTGGCACACTTTATGAGACATTTTTCATACTTACGTAATTAATTAAGGATGTTGTACTCAACCTCCTCAATATCTTACAATGCAAATTTCCAACACAAGTAATGCCATTTGTCCAACATTTTCAATTTTATTTTATTATAATGCAAAGAAACTCCAATTATCCTCTTATTTAATATGTACTTTGCTTTAATTTAGCCATATCACATTACTTCAATTTAGGTCATTTAAGATTTAACATACATTTACTTAGTATTAAATACTTATTTATTATTATTTATTGATTTTGAATTTGAAAATTTGTGGTAACTATAAATAAGGTTAATTGATTTTAGATTGCTTCATTTTATCAAATTTTAACTTTAACTTACATTTACTTAATATTGAAATAATCATTTATTATTATTATTGATTATTTAAACTATTAATTCATAGTTATTCTAAAAAACATCATTTTTAGATGAAAGAAATATTGTGGAAGTCAACTTGATGTGCTCTATCCAAAAAAAAATTTGTTAATATAATTTTAAATACTTTTTGTTATTCTGCACTATTTTTATGAGAAAGTTTGATTCATATTTGATTTGATGATCAAGAGTCTTACATTCAATCTCCTTATTTCTACGAATAAAAATTTCCTCTACATGTTATCTAATGTTTTAGTTGTTTCGCTTTGATTTCGTTATGCAACCATAAAAGTCTATATCTCCACATTTGTGATTATGAGTTTGCCTTAATTTTGCCAAATGATATTTGTTCAATTATTCTAATTGGTATATATATATTTGTACTTTTATTTAATATTAAAATAATAACTTTATATTATTTATGCTTATGTTTTTTAGTATTTCATAGTTATTTAAAATTATGTCCAATCTAGATGAAATAAACATTATTGTAGTCATCTAGATGTGCTCATTCCAAATAAATGCATAATTAAAAAAATATTTAATTTATTTTCTATTATTTCAATACATTTTGGCATGTTATGATCCTTACCTTGTTCAACCATCAATAATGCTACACTTGATCTCCCTAGTATCTTGAAATATAACTATCTCGTTTAGGTTATCGCATTTCAAGTTTTTCTATTTGATTTGTTTATAGCTTTTGAAAACTCTAATTCTCTTATCATATAACTCTTACGGATGATCTCCTTGGTATCTTCAAATGTGACTTTCTCAAATAATTTATCTTATTTGCTTAAATTTTCTTTTTAATTTTGTTATATTAATATGTGACTCTAAATCTTATCTTAAAGATCGATCTATTTTGAAATGTTTTATCAATAAGTTTTTATCTTACCTGATTTGATAATCAAGGAAGCTATAATTGATCTCCTTAATCTCTTAGGATGTAACTTTCCCTTGAAATTTAACTAGTTTTTTCAAATATTTTCTTGATATAATTGTATTATAGTCAAACTCTATTTCTCCTCTCTTGCAAAGTTTATGTCAGATTGATTTTTGCATGTTACACTGCTTCAATGTTTCTTAATTAAGGTTTAGTATATATTTACTTAATATTAATCTAATTATTTGCACTCATTTTCTTTCATAATTCTAAGTAATACCATATGAAATTTGAACAAAGAGAAACAAATGTGATTAGACTCAACTTAATGTGTTTTTTCAAATTTAGTAAATATTTATTAATATTTTCATTTTTTTTATTATCTATGGCATTCAAAAGCTTTGTTAGACGTTTAGATTCATACATTATTTGATTACTGACAATGTCACTGTCTGTCTCCTCAGCATCTTGAAATTAAACTTTGTGTTATAATATGACTCATTTCTTCAAACTTTTTGCTTTGATTTATGTATATTGTTATGAAACTCCAATTCTCCTCTTATTAGATATTTATAATTCCTTGATTTTTTTGAAGTTATTTCAATTTATCTTGTTCTATTTTTTATATATTTACTTAATGTTGAAAGAATAATTTGTTACTATTTATGCTAATTTAGTTTTGTGATTCTTAGTAATTTTAGAAAAGGTATGACTGAGATGAAACTAGCATCATTGGAGTCTTGTTTATTTGCTTTATCCAATAAAATATATATTTCAAATATTTATAAATATTTTGTTTTCTATGATTTTTACATTCTTTATGAGACATTTTGATTCATGCCTCATTGAATATCAAGGATGTCGCACTCAATCTCTTTAGTATCTTATAATGTAAATTTTCTACTTAATTAATTAATCTCATTTCCTAAAAAAATTTTATTTGATTTGTTTATTTAAATATGTGACTCTAAATCACTTCTCATGTGATATATGCATGACTTTTATTTTAAATGTTACATTCATTCAATTATCTCCATAGTATAATTATTTATGATTATTTAATTTTGTAGTTTTTATTATTCTAAATAATGTGATATATAGACAAAACAAAAATAATGGATCCACCTCAATGATTTCTATAGAAATAAATTTTCATTTTTATATTTTTTCCACTCAATCTCTTCATCAAATATGAATGCAAGTTTCCCAAGTAATATATCCCATTTTTCAAATTTTTAATTCGATATAGTTATTTTAATATATAACTCAACATCTCCTCTCCTGTGGCCTTCACATTCGCTTGATTTCTAGATATTATATTTCTCAATTTATCTCTTTTTACTCTTAATATAAATTTATTTAATATTAAAAATTATTATAATTTTTTCTTATTCACTTTGGTGATACCGAGAAATATTAATGAGATTTGATTGTGATGAAAGTCACATCATTATACTCATCTCGATGAGCTATTTCAATTAAATATTTTTTTTTAAATTTTTTTGTTTTCATATGTTTTATATATTTTAGGAGAAATTTTGATCTGTGCTAAATTTTATGGCAGTAGATATTTCATTTGATGTTATTATTACATTAGAATACACTTTTCTGCAAACATTTATCTCACCTCTTCAAAATATTCCATAAGTTGGTCATGCTACTATGTAACACAAATGTTGCTCATTATCATATTTACTTTGCTTTTGGTTTGGTTATGTTCTATTACTTTAATTTATCACTTTTAGGTTTAATATATGTTTATTTAATATTTTAAAATAAGTTTTCATTATTTATTCATATTTATTATGTGATTTCATAATAATTCTAAACTAAGTCTAACAAAAAAATAAGAAACATGATTGGTCTAATATTGAGGAGCTTTATGAAATTAAATAATCATTTATTTCTATTTTTTATTGTTTAATTTTCATGGGCATTTGCATGTTTTACTAGACATTTTAATTCATACCTTATTTGAATATCAATGATCTTACATTAATCTTTTTATTTTCTTGAAATGCTTCTTTCCCATAAAATTTTTCTTAGTTGTTAAAATTTTTTATTTGACTATTGAATAATTTGATGTAAGTTAAAATAACTAATTTCTTCAACTTAACATTGCATTGATTTGGTTATGATATATTTCTATCATTTATCTCATATCTGGTTAAATGTATATTACTTATTATTTAAATAATTATTTATTAGTATTTCTTCTTATTAAAATTTTTTAATTCATTATATTTCCAACTGAAGTCTTATGAAGAAAATAAGTTCCACTCAACTTAATCATTTTTATGCAATTAAATATTAATATCAATAAGTTTAAATAATTATTTTTTTTGGTTTTTGCATGCTTTATGACACATTTTGTTTTTTACATAATGTGGCGATAAAGGATACTAGACATGACCTTCTTACTATCTGGGAATGAAACTTTCTCGCATATTGTATCTCATTTCTTCCACTTTTTTCACTTTGATTTCTTTATTTAGTTTCTATACCATAAAACTCTTCTCATGTGACTTATAATTTATTTTTATTTTATTATATTATATTGATGCAATTTATCATATTTTTAATTTAATATATATTTTCCTAATATTAAATAAAACATGATTATTATTATGTATTCTTTCTTATTTTTTAATTCATAGTAATTCAAAACAAGGTATGTTAAAGAAAAAGGAAATTACATTTTATTAATCTTTGTGAGCAATATAAAAAAAAATTATTTCTATACTCTTCAATTTTTTATTTCTCGAGTATTTTAATAGTTGATATGATATATTAATTAGTACTTGGTTTGATGATCGAAGAATATTTGTCTCGAACTCCGTTGTATCTAGGAATGTAATGTTCTTGAAAATTCTATCATTTCATAAAACTTTTTTGCTGCATTTTTTTATATTAGTGTGTAACTCTAAATGGCCACATCTCTAACTTTTAATTGACTTTGATTTACTAATATTACATTTCTTCAATTTACCTCAATTTTTTTATAATATATATGTGCTTAAAGTTAAAATAATAATTTATTATTATTTATGCTTATTTGCATTATAATTCAAAGTAATTCTAAATTAGGTCTAATTCAGAAGAACAAACACCACTGGATTGTGGTCGAGAAGCTCTAATGTATTGAATACTCATTTATATATTTTTAAATTTCTTATTTATAAGGGCTTTGGCACATTTTATGAGACATTTCAATTTGTACATGATTTGATTATCATCGATGCAATACTTAATCTTCTCAATATCTTGGAATGAAATATTTTTATACAATTCATCTTATTTGCTCAAAAGTTTTTCATTGATATGATTATATTATTACCACCTCTAATTCTTATCCTATGTTTGCTTTACATTTCCTCGATCTTATTAAATTACTTTGCTTCAATTTATCTCATTTTAGTTATAATATATTCACCTAGTATTAAAATAACACTTTCTTGTAATCTATGCTTATTTATGTTGATAATTCAAAGTAATTCAAAATGAGGACTGTTTGAAAAAAAACAAATGTTGTTAAATACATCTTTAAGATCTTTATAATGTTATATTTTTAATATTTTTAAATATTTATTTTTTCAAAGTTTTTTGTAAGCTTTATGGGGCATTTTTTATTCCTAACATATTGATGATCAAAGATGTTACACTCCATCTTTTTATTGTCATGCAATGTAACAATCCCGCACAATTGTTCTCATCTTATGAGTTCTTATGCTTTGATTTGGTTGTATTATTATTACTCTCTAAATCTCATATTGGGTAGCCATTTAATGATATGATCTTGTCATATTACATTCTTTTTTTGTGTCACTCCAACTTTAATATATGTTTAGTTAATATTAAAATAATAATTTTTCATATTTTTTCTTATTTGCTTCGGTAATTTCTCAATAATTCTAAATAAGGTGTGAATGAAATGAAAGAAATATTGTTGGACACCTTTCAATGAGTTCTATACATTTAAATATTACTTTTTTTATTTTTGAAAATTTCATCTCAATTCTACTTTTATATATTTTTATTAAATATTGAAATAATAATTTGTTATTATTCGTGTTTTTTTTCAGTACTTCGTAGTAATCCGAAACAAGGTCCAATTGAGATGGAACAAATGTCATTGGCCAAGTCTCAATGAGATGTATCCATTTAAATTTTAATTTGTTTATTTCATAATATTTTATTTCATACTTCTTCAATGCTTTATAAGATATTTTGATTGATACCATATTTTCAGGTTGGGCATGTACACATTGTCTTCTTTATATCTTGGAATGTAATAAGCCTATAAAATTTATCTCATTGCATTAAATTTTTCACTTGGGTTTGTTTTTATTACTGCGCAACTTTATATCTTCTCTTATGTGACTTTACGTTACTTTTACGTTACTTTTGATTGCTAACTTATTTGACTAGCAATAATGATGTATTTGATCTCTTTAGTATCTTGGAATATAACTTTCCAATACGATTTCTCTAATTTCTACAACATTGTTTCTTTAAATCGGTTAACTAATATGATACTCTAATTCTCCTCTTGTTTTAGGTTTGCATCGCTTTGATTTGGTCATATTACATCGCCTCAATTTATCTCACCTAAATTTTTATATTTATTTACTTGAAATTAAAATAACAATTTAATATTAATATGCATATTTTTTTTGGTTGTTAATAATCATTAACATGGCATGCTATCGTGTTGAATCAAATTTCATTGGACTTAACTTATCCACCTTTATCCAACAAAATATTCATTTCTATTATTTTGAATATTTTTTTTATGGTTCCACAATCATTACAAGATATTCTGGTTCATGTAGAGTATTTTCGATTAAAACTTTCTTGTACAGTTTATGATAATTTTTTAATTTCTTTACTTTGATTTAGTTATATTGCCCTTAAACTATAATTATTTTCACAATTTACATTTTTAATGAATTGACTTGGCAATATTACATTATTTAAAGTTATCTTATTTTAGCTATAATATACATCTACATAATATTAGAATAATAATTTATTATTTTTTATTCTTATCTACTTTGGTAATTTGTTGTATTTTAAATAAGGTTCGATTGAGATAAGATAAATGTCGTCAAGCTCATCTTTATTAGCTCTACACAATTAAATATCATTTTAGTATTTTAAATTTTAAATTTTCTTTTATTTGGCATGTAGTATTAGATGGAACGTAACATACAGTCAGTCCATTTTTTTGAAATTTTTTTTCTTTAATTTTGTTATTTCACCATATAACATAAACTCTACTCTCATGTGGGCTTTAAATCAAATTGATTAGGTTATATTACATTGCCTTAATTTATCTCATTTCATATTATATATATATATATTTATTAAAAAATAAAAGCATATTTGTTTTCGTTTTTATGCTTATTAGCTTCGGTAATTCATAGTAATTGCAAGGAAGGTCTAATGAAAAGTTCATTTCTTTATTATTTAAATATTCAACTTTCTTTGATTTTGGCGTGTTCTATAATATTTCTTTATTTTTTCTTGGTTGAACAATTGAGGATCTTTTTTTAGATCATCTATATTTTTATAGAATGTAACATTCTTATATAACTCTAAATTAGCTCTACTAATTTAAATTTTAAATTTGACATTATCAACTTTTTATTTTCAATGATTTTGTTACCGTTTGTAAGATATTTTTATTGATATCTGATTTGACAAATGAGAATGCAACCCTCAATCTCCTTATTATCATTGACTATAACTTTTGAGTATAATTTATATCATTTTTATGAATGTTTAGCTTTAATTTGGATATAATATTATGAAACTTTTGTTCTCCTTTAAAATTACCTTTACATATTTTTTATTTGGTTATATTACATTTATTTAATTAGTTTCATTTCCATTTTAATATGTATTTACGTATTATTAAACTAAATATTTATTATTTTCATGTTTATTTGTTTCTGTAATTCATACTAATACCAAGCAATGCCCAATCAAGAAGAAGTAAACATTGTTGAACTCATCTAAATAAGCTATATCCAATTAAATGTTTTCAATTTTTGAATATTTAATTTTTCATTACTTTTAGCAATCTTTGCAACATAGTTTGATTCTTACTAAATTTGATCAATGACTAAATTACACTCCATTTCCTTACTATATGTCAATTCTACTTTCACAAACAATTTATCTCATTTTTTACATGTTTTGCTTTGATTGTTTTTTAATTTTTTTGTATGTTTAAATCTTTTGTCATTTAACATTTACATTGCCTTTTTATACATATACTATATTGCTCTAATTTATTTCTTTTTAGCTTTAATGTATCTTTAAGTAATATTAAAATCATTCCATTTATTATTCATGCTTATTTACTACATGAGTAAAACTTGGTGCAATTAAGATAAAGCAAATATTGTTGGTCTTTTCTTAACAAACTCAATCTTATTAAAAAAATTGTTATTTCTTGAAAGTGTTTTTCTTTAATTTAGTTGTATTATTATATAACATTACAAATCTTCTTATGTGATATTTATAGTACTCTTATTTTGTTGTATTATATTACTTCACTTTACCTTATTTAGCATCAATGGATATTTATTTAATAAAAAAAAATTATTTTTTTTGTTCTTTTTCATGTAGTTATTCATAGTAATTTTAATGTGGTGTGATAGAGATGATACAAACACCATTCGACTCATCTTGATGAACTCTATGAAATTAAATATTTATTTATATATATTTAAATATTTTATATTTGAGGGTCATGAATTTCTTTTGGAGTCATGTTGACTTGTACTATATTTAAAAATTGAATTTGTTGCATTTGATCTCTTTAGTATCTTGGAATGCAATTTTTTCATATAATATATCTCATTTATTCCAAATTTTCTCATTACTTTGGATATATATTACAGTATGACTCTAAACATTTTTTAGCATGACCTTTCCATTACTTTGACTTAGTAATTTTTTGTCCTTTTAATTTAGTTCATTTTTGTTTACATATCTATAACTTAATATTGAAATAATAATTTTCTTTAGTATTTTATTTTGAAAAGTATCAGTTTTTCCAAATGAGATTTAATCGAGATGAAAACAAATCGTGTGATATTTTTTATGGGCTCTATCTAATTAGAAATTAATTTTTATATTATATAATATTTTATTTTGTAAAGCCTTTGCATGCATTGCGAGATATTTTGAAGAAATGAAACAAATTGTATGAGAAACTTTCTCACAATGCATGTATTGTTAGATATTGTGTGAAACTTTCTCATTCAATTTGTCTCATTTTTTCAAATTTTTTTCCTTCCAATTATTTATATTTCTACGAAACCTTAAATCTCCTCTTGGGTAACCTCTACATCATTTTCATTTTTTAATATTAGGTTGTTTCAATTTAACTTATTTTAGCTTTAATATCTACTTATTTAATATAAAAATAACAATTTGTTATTATACATCACTCCTTTTTAGCCATTTTGTCATACTTTTCATTCATTGACTCACTCTTCTCTCTATTTACAATGATTTGACCCTCATTATTTTCATAGGAGAATAAAGTACCTTGAAGAAAAGCAAAAGATCATAATAGTGTCATTAAATTAATGCTTGATTATTTGTACTTAACTATTCATTAAGCCCTAATAGAGATAGGAACTTGTCCTTTCTTATTATAGATCTTTTTGTTGTTAGAAGTTCTAAAAAAATTGAGTTGCATGTCTTGCAATATTTCTTCAAACCTTTGATTTTGATACCAAAATAATTGCAACTCTATTTTATAAAACCAATCCATTGTCCTTTAAACATAACATTATTTCTATTATGCAAAAGTTTTAAGAAAGTGGTACAGTTCATTAACCCTCCCATTGACTACTAATTCTTGCATGAAACCTTGAATGAATGACCAAAAAGAAAAATATTATTAATACTATGGCTTAGTTGCTTTAGTTTAATCCAATTTATTACTTTCTTGTGACCTTAATATTGAAAAACAAGAATCTAAAAAAATATCATTTTGTTTTTCATGAAATCCATGGCTTACTTGCTTTAGTTTAATCAAATTTATTACTTTCTTGTGAACTTAATATTTAAAAACAAGAATCTAAAAAAATATCATTTTGTTTTCTTCAAATACGTTTCTTTTTGGTGTTATCCTTTGACATTATTTCAATGCCTTTTGCATAACGTCGTTTTGTTCTTTTGCATATTTCTCTTCACATGCCATAATGCCTACCAAATTTGAAACAATTAACCAATACAAGGATTAGAATAAGCAACAAATCATAAGATTGAATAATTAAAAAAGTCTCAAATTGAAAATATTAACAAACTTTCTTTGTTGATTTCTCAACCAACCACTCAAGTTTGAGTCTTAAAAATGCAACCAAGTACCCCTATTAGAGCACACCATGCTACATCATATGACACAAAAGTTAATAGCCAATATAATGATTACATGCGTAAAAAGAGCCACGATGATAAACTACATCACAATGATTCTAAGTTAGAATTTAAAATAAAATGGTTAAGATAGTAGCACTAACGTTTAGTGGGAGCCATGACCCAAATAAATTGTTAGATTGGATAAATAAATAGAGGATTTTTCAATTGGTACATGATGAATGACAACAAAAAATTTAGTTTTGCAAAAATGAAACTTATTGGTCATGAAGAGGTTTATTAGCCAAACATTTTGTAAAAGAGAAATTAATAGTACAAGGGTACTGAGTTAGATAGAAATGAAAGCAATGTTAAGAACAAAATACTGCCTAACGCATCATGAAATGAAACTTCATGGACAATTATTAACCTTGTGTTAAGGATTTTTAAGTGTAAATTATTAGTGGAATTAATTTGATGATTTTTTTGTAAGATATAATGAAATTATAATTATTGGAAATTGGCATATAAATTTATCTTAAGATTATGAATTGAAATTAGATAAAAAAAGTGAAACTTCATGAACCACAAACTTTAAGGGATGCTTTCTACTCTTCCAATTAGTAGAAAGACAAAAAAGCCTACATCCTCCACTAACATGACTATTATCTTAGTTCTTCACACACTCATAATATCACTATGAAATTTAGCACAACATACCTAAACTCTTATAATATGAAAAGCTCCACATCTTACCCCTCAAATAGTTATCCTAAAAATCATAAAGAAATAAGAAAAGACATATTTTAATTAAAATGTTGTAAGCCTTGTCGCATGTAATGCCAATTAGAGAAAAACTCTAATACATAGAAGATGATTCATCTATTGAACATTAACTGAAAAAACTTCAGGATGAAATCAAATTTTATCTAATGAAGAACTTGGGATAGATGATAGTGAACTCTTAAGAATGATGAGGTGACTAATATTGTCTAAAACTATTGTGAAGGTGGAAAAAGTTCTTAGCATTTTTTGCACTTGTAATGAAAAGAGATGTACATTGGCCATAGATGGTGAGTTAGGTCAACAAAGCCTCCTTGCTTGTGACATCTAAATGACTTATTCTCATAAAAATGGGTAGCTATGAAGGCAATGTGTGGCGTGATGTCCTCTCCTTGGACATAGCACATATCAACTTGTAAGACTATGGACTTATGATGTGAATGTCATTCATTATAATGAAGAGAATACAAATGTATTCAAATTTAATGACAAAACTATCAAATTATTGCCACTAAAACCTATAGACAAGCTTCTAATTCATAAAACCAAACCTAAAAAACAACCTACAAAACAACAACACAAAGGTAGAAAACCTTAATTACCTTATTGAGAGATGATTGTGCATGCATAGACCAATAGTAACAATTAATAAACTAGGTTTTAAGAGCTAATGTAAAGAATTTTCTAATCCAAATTCATTCATCATCATGTATATGAAAGAGGTTAATAAAATGAAGATAGATACATATCATCCACCTTTGATACTTTACCTTTTATCTAAATTTAGTGACATTACTCCTAAGGACATTTTTAATGAGTTACCTTTGCTAAGAGGCATCTAGCATGCCATTGACAAAATACCTGAATCTTAGTTACGAAATCTTCCTCATTATCAAATAGATTCTTCTAGAAATGTGAAACTAAAGAGAGATGTTAATGAACTATTTGAAAAACTTTCTTACAGGAAAGCTTTATCCCATTGTAGTTCCTACACTTTTAACATCTAAAAGGGATGCCTCATGGTATATGCATATTAATAATAGATCGATTAACAAAATAATAATAAAATATAAATTTTTATTCCCTTTATTAGAGTGTTTATTATATCTTATTTCTTGTAATAACATCTTCTCAAAAATGACATTTATAATGGTTATCATTAAATAAGTATTTGTCTTGGTCATGAATAGAAAACTAATTTTAAAACTTTTGATGGTCTTTATGAGTGGCAAGTGATTCCTTTTTCCCTCTCAAAGGTCCAAGTACTTTAATGTGTTTGATGAACACTATTGTCAAACCATTCAAGAGAAAATACTTAGTCAAGTATTCTGATGATATTTTAATCTTTAGCCTTGATAAGACAGGCCATTTGGTATACCTTAAAATTTTTTTTAAAGAAACTTAGATATGAAAACTATATCTAAAGTTAAAGTAGTGCTCCTTCATGCAAAAGGAAGTTAATTTCTTTGAATTTGTAGTATCATCTATTGGCCTCCAACTTGACTAATCATAAACTAAAGCCATTTTGTATTGTCAATTCACAAAGAATGTAATCAAAACTAGAAGCTTCATGGTCTTGCTACATTTTATAGAAGATTAATATAAAATGTTAGTAGAATAATAGCTCGAACTATTCATTCCACAAAAATGATAAATTGATATATAGTATTGTTTCACCAAAGGCTTTTGATCAAATGAAACTACACATGACATCACCTCTTATTCTATGCTTATTTGATTTCCATAAAATGTTTGAATTCTCATGTGATGCTTCTATAATTTGAATTGGTGGTCTGCTTAGCCAAGATAATCTCCTTGTGGCTCTCTACAATGAAAACTAAATGCAACTACACAATGTTATTCTACATATGGTAGCCACTTTTCTGCATTTATATAAACATTAAAGCAATGGTGACTCTATTTGTTGCATAATAAATTTATCTTTAATATAGACCACCATGGTTTAAAATATATCAATACACAAAGAAAGTTGAATTGTAAGCATTTAAAGTGGATTCAAAACTAACATGCAACAATATAACATTATGATAGCATTTTTGTAATTGTCGAAGAATTTCAAAAAAGACAAACTTCATACCAATTATTGAAACAAATGTTGCATCACATATTACAAAACTTTTTTGAGAGATAGTTTGATAACTTGGCTTGCCTTTGACTATTATCTATGTTCGTGTTATAAGATTTTTCTCTTACTTTTCAAAAAATTTTTGAAATTATTTTGAATATAGTTTAAATTATCTATAGTCTTCCATTGCTAAATAGATAGACAAATAGTTGTTCTTAATCATGAATTATCAAATCACATAAGATGTCATGTAGAAAAGAATCTAAGAACTTGAGACTTGCAGTTACCTGCATCAAAATTTTTAAATAATTTTATTATTTCAAAAAGACCAAGCAAACACCATTTGAAACTATGCATGGCCAAAATTCAATGTGTCTTACTGACGTACTTGATTTCTCTATAGACATATTTTGTTTATTCAACTTTTTCTTTTACGTATGATTTTCAATCGAAACATAAAGAAATTGATGAACAAATTGAAGTAAGCAATGCAAAGTATTCCAAAGCTATTAATAAAAATAGAACTTTAAATGAATTCAATGAAAGAGATTATATTGTAATTTGCATTTGAGTAGAGCATTATTCTTTAAGAAAATAAATACATTACATGCAGATGCTTGTGGACATTCCAAAATTGTCAAAAACATTAATAAATATTCTTATGTTCTTCATTTTCCGCAAGAAAAGTATATTAGTCCAATTTTCAATATTGAGGACCTTCTCCCTTTTAAAATTATCTCACAATATAGCTTCATTCAATCTGATTCCTATGTAAGTGGACAAGATGGTCAATTACTAGTACGATAAAAGCTAGAATTGTTTGAAGTTGATGGGATATTTCTTATAAACACTCCTCTAGTATTGATGTGCCTCACAAGTTCCTTATTCGGTGAAAATAATAAATCACCATCTAAAGTTACCTAGATGACCCATAAAGAATTAGAAAAGCTTGCTCTATAACTTATAGAAGATTACCTTCACTTTATTTCTAGAGCAGAGTTTTATTCACTTAGTAGGAAATATTGTTGTGCAAAAGATAGAAATTGTTGTAAAGGAACAACATAGACTCATTACACTGTCTAAAACTACAATAAACCAAGCAAAAGGTTTCCAAAATATAGTAAATGCATGACAACTTGGAGGACTTGCGAATGATAGACTTGAGAAATCACGGTTCATCTATAAATTAACATGAATGAATGGTTTGTGCTACGTTAATAAAGGTGTCCCACTTTTAGATTAAAGTCTTTATGAAGTTGGTAGAAATTATACTTTTATAATTTTGGCATAAAAGACTTCAAGCGGTATGTAAGAAGCAAGCTTTTGCAATAAAGAATGACTTGGACATGAAGGTCTTCAAAAGATGGGTAGAAAGCATGATGATGTATTAATGAATAAATGAATAGTAAATTAGCTATGACCAAAGAAAGTTCTTTGCTTTATGGCTTGTGTTATTTATTTCTCTTAGTAGCCTTCTCTTGTGTTCACCTTAGCGAGCGAATCTTTGTTTTTGACTTTATGTTCAAGATCTACTCCACTTCTTTTATTCTGTTTTACCATACATTCCATTTTAGAACCGAGTCCTCTCTCCTTTTATATCTAATGTAATATAAAAAAAATTAAAAATATATAAATGTCACATTAGAATAGATGTAGAGTTACATAGCAATATACGAAAATTAAAGAAAAACTTTGAGAAAATGTGAAAAGTTGAATGGGAAAATTACATTCGAAGATAGTATGGAGGTCATGTGTAACATCTTTGATCTTTAATTAGGCTTCTTTGGATTACACCGAATTAGATGAGTAAATAAGCATAAATAACATGAAATTAATATTTTTATTTTATTTAAATATATATTAAAGTTGAAATGAGTAAATTAAATTAATGTTATGTTGCCAAATTAAAGTGATGCAAAAGTAAAAGAATAGGAGATATAGAGTTATATTATAAGAGAACTAAATCAAAGTAAAAAAATCTAAATAAATTAGATACTTTTTATGGAAAATTTTATTCTATGATCTTAAAAAATAATATTGTAATATCCTTAATCATTAGATTTGTGTCAAATTGAAATGGCTTATGAAACTAAAAAAATCCTAATAAATAAAATTTTTTAAAATATGAAAAAATTAACATGATCAAGATGATCTAGTCTGAGAACTTTTCTTGACTTAATAAGACCACATTCAAGATTGCAACAAATTACATAATTAAATTATTATAAATATTTAGAGTTTATTATTTTATTATTGAATAAATATATAATAAAGTAGAAAATAAAAAATTTAAACAATGTAATATAACCAATTTAAACCAACATAATGAACATGAAAAAGAGAATTATTGTTTCATAACAACATAATAAAATCAAACTAAAGCATTAGAAAAAATCAAAAAAATTGTACATTACATTTTAAGAAAATAAGGAAATCGAGTATGACATCTCTAAACATCAAATTAGATGTACGTTAAAATGACCTGACATGTTTGCCAAGGCATAGTACAAAAAATCTATGTAAAGGTATAAATATCAATATCTACTTCAATGGAGCTTGTCAAAATGAGTCCAAAGACTTTTTGTTCATCTCAATGAGATCTCATTTGTAATTATTATAATCACAAAGAAATAGAAAAATAATAAAAAAATTACTATTCTAATGTTAATTAATATATATTAATGCCAAAATAAGGTAAGGAAAAGCATTATATTTTGGCCAATTAAGAATAATGTAAAGGTCACATGAGATCAAAATTAGTATTTCAGTTTAATGTACCCAAATCAATTAAAAACATTTAAGAAAAATGAGATAAATTATACTCCAAAGTTGCATTCCAAAATTCTAGGAGATAGAGTGTAACACACATTTTCCTAAAATCAAGTACAAAATTTAATGTGTCATAAACAAGAAAATCTTTAGAAAATAAAATTTTAAAACAACAAAAATAAATATTTAATTGGATAAAACTCTTCTAGACAAGTCCAACAATGTTTGTTTTGGCTTTATTCGGCTTTGTTTTGAATAGCTAAACAATGCAAAAGTTACATAAGAAAGGAGTTAAACTTGAACAACAATTTCATAAAATTGAAATAATAAATTTCAACACGATTGAGAAGTTATAGAAAGAAGTTGCATTCCAATGAACCAATGAGATTGAGTGTAACCTCTATAAATGTAAAATAAGTAACGAAAGGAAAAGTCTTATAAAGCATTTAAAATCCTTAAAAATAAAATATTAAAAAATATAAAAAATGTATAATTAAATTGATAGAGCTCGTCGAGATGAGCCCAACGAAGTTTCGCTCTTCTAAATTAGTCACAATTTGGAATACTATGAATTACAAAAGTAAATATGCATAAATAATAATAATTTTTTATTCTAATATTAACTAAATATATTTAAAAATTAAAATTTTTAAAATTAAAATAATTTAATATAACTAAGTCAAAGTAATGTAATGCTCTTAAAGCAGAGATTTAGAGTTAAATAATAATATAACAAAAAAAGAGATGAACAATTTATAGAAATAAGAAAGTCATACATGAAATTTATGTTCAAAGATATTAAGATGATTGAATATCCAATCCTCTATCATCAAATATGGTCTAAAATAAAATGACTCATAAAATATAACAAGATAATATAAATAAAAAATTTAAAAATATTAAAATGAATATTTTAATAGATGGAGCACGTTAATATGAGTTTAAAGAATTGTTTTTTTCTTAATTAGAACTATTTTTGAATTAAAAAAGTAAATAAAAATAAATAATAAGAAATTATTTGTTTAATATTAAATAAATACATATTAATGTAGTATAAGAAAATTAAAGTGATATAAAGATCACACATTAAGAGATTAAACATTACGTTGTAAAATAACTAAATCAAAGTAGAACTTTTCGTGAAATTAAGAAAATTATATGAGAAAGTTGTATTCCAAAATAGTATGGAGATATAAGGCAACATCTTCAAAATGAAAAAAGTTACGAATCAAAATATCTCAAAAAACTTTCAAATGTACTAGAAAATAAAACATTTAAAATATTAAAATAAATATTTAATTAAATCTGCTCATTAATATGAGTTTAATGATTCTTCCTTCATTAAGATCAATCTGGTTTTGAAATTACTACAAAATACCAAAAAAATAAGTAGATATAATAAAAAAGTATTCTTCAAAATTTAGTTGACACCTTAAGTTAAAAATAAAATAAACATAAGTAATACAATATAACAAAACTAAACTGATATAAAGGACATGTAAGATGCAAATTAGAGATTCATAGTAATATTACCCAATCAAACTAAAAACTTTGAAGAAATAAGAAAATCATTCCACAAAGTTCCATTCTAACAAATTAAGGAGTTCAAGTTTTGCAACCTTGATTGTCAAATTTAATACAAATTTAAATTTCACATAAAGAAAGGTAAGAGCTTACAAATTTAAATATTAGAAAAAAAGTAAAAATGAAATTTGTAAGATAGAGCTTAATGACATGTGCTTAATGATATTTTTTTATCTAAATTAAAAATAATTAATAATCACTACAAATTACAGAATAATTAAGCATAAATAAAATATTATTATAAATATTAAGAAATTTATGTTATACCTGAAGAGTGACAAATCAAATAAATTTAATAAAAAAATAAAGGCGATATAAAAATCAAAATAAAGTTCACTTAGATTTAGAAAGTTATATAACTAAATCTAATAAAACCCTGTTGAGGAAAAATTGTATTGGTTGATAGTAAGGAGATTAAGGCAGCCATTCCCAATCATCAAATAAGACACAAGACAAAATGGCTCCCAAAATAAGTCAAAACAAAAGATAAAAAAGTATTTAAAAATATTAATGAGAATATTTATTTGGATAGTACTCATTGAGATGAGTTTTGGTTTCAATCAAATCATATTTGGAACAACTCTAAATTACAAAATAATAAAACATAACTAATATTAATTTAATATTTTAATATTAATTAAATATGTATTAAAGTTGAAATGTGTTAAATTAAAAAAAGATAATATAACTTAATTAAACTAATGTAAAGGTTTCATGAGTGGAGAATTAAAGCTCAAAAAAAAAATAACCTAATTAATTTGAAAACCTTAAAAGTAAAAGAAAAATTGTAAGAGAAAGTTGCTTTCCTAGATATTAAGAAACTCAAGTGTAACATCCTTGATTAACAAACAATATACAAACCAAAACATTGTGTAAAGTGTCACAAAACCCTAAAAAACAAAACTTTTTAAAAAGTAAAAAAGAATATTTAATTTGATAGAACTCGTTGAGATTAATCTAGCTGTATTTTCTTATGACAATTAGACCTAGTTTAGAAAGACTATAAATTACTAATGAAGTAAACATAAACATAATTGTAAAGTATTTTTTGAATGCTAAGAAAATATATAATAAAGCAAAAATGAGATAAATTAAAATAATGTAATATGACAAAATGATAGTGATGTAAAAGTCACACGAGATAAGATTTAAACTTCTTACATAATAATTTAAACAAATCAAAACTAAAACTTTAGAGAAATAGAAAAATTATATGATTGTTATATTACAAGGCATTTTGTAGATCGAATGTGACATCTTCGATTATCAAATATAATACAAATTGTAATGCCTCTTAAAATGTGCGAAAAACCATACAAAATATTAAAAGAGATATTAATATGAATATTTAGTTGGATAAAGTCACCAATGAATGTCAAACAATGTCTATTATCTTTGGATTAGAACTCATTTTGAATTAACATAAATTATATATTATTATAACCAAATTAAAGAAAAAATATGATGAAATGAGATGAATTAAATGAGAAATTTGTATTCAATGATAATAAGTAGATCATGCATAACAGATTAAATGTGATACAAATAAAAAAGACACATAAAGTGTACAAAATCCATAAGAACAACATTATTTACTAATACAAAAAAAAATATTGAATTGAATAAACCTTTTAGGGTTTAGTCCAATGGTGTTTGTTTATTATTGATTAGACCTCATTTTAAATTACTCTAATAGGCCAAATTAAATAAGTATAAAAAAATAAATTTCTATTTCAAGGTTAATTACGGTTATATAAAAGCTAAATTGTGAAAAATTGAAACAATCTATTATAAGAAAATTAAAATTGATACAATGAGTTGTGTAGTGGTACTAAACTTGACAGACAGAAAGGCAGATGGACCAACGTGCTAGGGACAACATCGATTCATTTGCAAATGTTGGTTGGAAGAAAGCAACTTTCCTATGCATATCACTTTATTTTTTCAAAAATTTCACTATTATTTAGTTAAATTATTATGAAACTCAATTCTACTCATTTAACAAACATTACTTTAAGTTGGTCCTATTTTAATTTTTTTTAATTTATCTCAATTCTACACTCATCAAAACGTGGTTTGATTAAGATGAAAAAAATGTCATCAAAATTGTCTTAGGATGCTCTATCAAATTAAATATTCATTTTTATGATTTTAAAAATTTATTTTAGCAATGTCTTAAGAGATATTTTCATTCATAACATATTTGACAATTGGTGATGTTACACTTATCCTCATTATTTCAAATGCAACTTTTCTAAATAATTCATCTTTTTTGTCCAAAACTTTAGTATTGAATTGGTTATATTATTATTTAAATCCAATTCTAATATTGTATGATATCTATATCTTTAGAATTTTCATTATTGTATTCTGAATTTTTATCATTTAAGCTGTTATATATATATATATTATATGTAATATTGACAAAAAAATTATTATTACCATTTATTCTTTGTTAATTTGATAATTCATAGTAATATAAAATGGGATCCAATTGAGACAAAAAACATGAGACTTATATCAACATGCTCTATCTAATTTAATATTCATTTTTATATTTCTAAAAATTTTATTTTATAAGATTTGGCATAGTTTATAGGATTTTTTTTATTCATACCTTATTTGACAATTAAATTTCCTACAGTTGAACTCCTTAATAACTTGTAATGTAACATTCCCATATAGTTTATCTCATTTTTGAAAACTTTTCAATTTGATTTGTCTATGTTACTAACAAACTATAATTCTCTTCTTATGTGAACTTTTTATCATTTTGATTTGGTTATATTATATTATTTCAATTTATCTAATTTATACTTCATTATATGTTTATTAATTATTAAAATAATAATTTACTAATATTTATTCTTTTTTAAATTTTATTTTGTACAAATTAAAAGAAAACTTCAATTGAGATGATACAAGCATTATGGAACTCCTGTTGATGAGTTTTATGTGAAATCCTTAATGAGAAATGTTGATTCATAACTAATTTAGCAATGGAAGGTGTTACATTCACTCTCATTAGTATCATAGAATTCAACTTTCCTTTACAGATTCTTTTATTTTTTAAAATTTTTCATTTTTATTTACTTATGATAGTAAATATTTATTATTATTTATGCTACTTTACTTTGATAATTTGTAGTAATTCTAAAAGAGAGCTATTGAAGACCAAAAAAACTTTATTAGACACATCTTTATAAAGTTTATATATTTGAATATTCATTTATATATTTTTCAATATTTTTTTTTGAGAGCTTCGATAAACTTTTGTAGACATTTTGATTCATATATCATATGATGCTTAAGAATGTTAGAATTGATCTCCTTAGTATCTTGGAATGCAACTCTTCTTTTTAATTTGTGTTATTGCTTCAAATGTTTCACTTTGATTTGGATATTTTATGATGTGACTCAAGAACATGAGTTGTGTGATAATTACATCAATTTTATTAACAACAGTATCTTGCTTAATTTATCTCATTTAAGCTTTGAAATATATTTAGAAAGCTTGAAACTTATAATTTATTATTGTTTATGCCTATTTAAATTTACAATTCATAAAAATTCAAGATGAGGTTTGATTGAAATTAATCAAATGTCCTTATGCTAATATTATTGAAAATTTTCTAAATAAATATTCATTCTAATATTTTTAAATATTTATTTTCTAAGGTTTTTGCATAGTTTCTAAGATATTTTAATTTTTAGCTAAATAAATAATTGAGGATGCTATAATCGATCTCCTTAGTATCTTCGAAGGCAAGTAGTTCATTAAATTTATCACAATTTATCAATGTTTTCATTTTGATTTGGTAATATTACTATGTAGCACTTATTCTCTACTAATGTGACCTTTACATCTTTTTGATTTAGTGATATTATATTACTTTAATTTATATTATTTCATCTTTAACATCAATTTGTTTCATATCAAAATAATAATTTATTTTTATTTATGCTCATTTACTATTATTATTCATAATAATTTCAAACGAGGTTCGATTGAGATAAAGCAATATTGTTAAAGTGGTATCAACAAGCTCCATCTAATTAAATATTCATTTCTGTCTTTCTAGATACTTTATTTTCTATTGTTATCGTATGTTTTGCTAGTCATTTTGATTCCTACCTTATTTTGTAATCGTAGTTATTATACTAATTCTTGTTATTATCATGGAATATAATTTTCCTCTACACTTTTACCTTTTCATTTATTTTAATTTATTTTGTAATTCATAGCATCTCTAAATGATGTTTGATAGAGATGTAGGAAACATTTTTTGACCTATCTCCACATGCTTTATTGCTTTAAATATTCCTTTCTATGCCAATAAATAATTTATTTTTTTGAGATTTTTTTAAGCTTTGCTGGTCATTCAACTTTTCACATTATATGATGAATGAGGACATTCCATTGATCTTCTTAATATCAGGGAATGTAACTTTATAGTATAGTTTATCTTATTTTTCAAATTTTTTTGTTGATATTGTTAAATTAATATGTCAAGCTTAGCCTCATATCAAGAAACATTTGCAATGATTTCATTTTATTAAATTACATTCTTTCAATTTATCTCATTTCTAATTTGATATAATTTTATTTAATATTAATTAAAAATTTAGTTTAAGTTCTTATTTTTAAGTAATTCATAGTAGTTCCAAATGACGTGTGACATTGATAACATTGATGACATTATACTCATCTCTACTAGCTTCAATTATTTAAATATTCATTTCTAAATTTCTAATTTTCTTGGTTTTGAAAATGCTTTACGAAATAATTGGTTCATACATAATTTAACAATCATGAATATTACAGTTGATTTCTATATTATCTTGATATGCAAAATTCTCAAAATGTTTTTCTCATTTCTTCAAATGTTTTTCTTTTATTTGCTTATGTTTCCATGAAACTCTAATTCGTCACTCATGTGACATTTATATCATCCGGATTTGTTATATTATGTTTCTTTAAATTATTACCTTTCATCTTTTTTGTATATTTATAAGTTATTAATATATATTTTTTGTTGTATGCATTTATAAAATTGGTAATGTTTTGTAACTCCAAAAAAGTCGTGATTAAGAAGAAACAAATGTCATTAGACTAAATATCTTTTCATATGATCAATACATCAATTTAATTGATGTTGCATTTTTAAAATTTATCTAATTTGTGTTTTAATATATTTTTTAAAAATTTTAAATCATTATTGGTTGTTAATTGAGCTTATTTTATTTTGTGATTCCTTTTAATTTCTAACTAGTGTGCATCATGATGAGACTAACAAAATTTGACTCATCTCAATGATCTTTATTAGATTAAATATATTTTTATTTTTTTAAAGTGTTTTCATTTCTCAAGTTGTGGCACATTTTACAAGGCATTCAATTCCTACATGATTTTATGATCGAGGATGTTACATTTTATCTCAATAACAACTTGTAGTGCAACTTTTTTGTATAATTTATCTCAATAATTCAAAATTTTTATATTGATTTGGATATATTACAAGGTAGCTCTAAATCTCCTCTAATGTTATCACACCATTGGTTTAATATGGAAATATCAAATTATTTTTAATTTTCCTCAATTTAGCTTTAATATATATTTTCATTTAATTAAAATAAAATTTCATTACTATTTTTTCCTTAGTAAGTTTAATAATTTGTATTAATTCTAAACAAGTTCAAGTGGAAATGAAATAAACATTATTGGGCTCATCTTTCCAAACTCTATAAAATTAAATATTTGTTTTATATTTTAAATTTTTTTGTCTATGATTTAACCTTATTTTATGAGACATTTTGAATCATACATGATATGATGGGCAATGATGTTACATTTGATCTCCTCATGATCTTGGAATGTAACTTCCATTAAAACAAATCTCATTTCTTCAAAGTTTAGATATTGAATTTGTTATATTTACGTTGAAACAATATTTCTCAATTCATGTGACCTTTACATAATTTTGTTTAAGTTATATTATATTATATCAATTTATCTTTTTTTAGCTTTATTGTATATTTATTCTGTTAAAAACTAAAAATTGATTATTATTACAATTATTTTCATTGGCATTTTAAAATAGTTCCAATTAAGATCCAGTCAAGACGAATTGAAACATGTTTAATTCACCTCAACAGACTTTATATAATTAAATATATTTTTTAATATTCAAAAAACTTTTATTTTATAAGGCTTTTATTGTATTATTAGATATTTCATTTTGTATCTCTTTTGATAATAAAGAATGCTGACCTTCATCCTTTTACTATCTTGGAAAATGGTTTTCCTATGTAATTTATATCTTTCCTTCAATTTTTGTATTTTGATTTGATTATATTTTTATGTAACTTTAAATTTCCTCTAATATAACATTTACATTATTTTTAATTTTTTATTTTACTTTGCTTCAATTTATCTAATTTAGCTTAAAGCTTTAGCAATTGAACATTAAAATAAAAATTATTTTTATTAGTTATTCTATTTTATTTCAACAATTTGCAAAAATTCTAAATGAAGTTTAATCATGAACAAACAAATATTGTTTGATTTATCTAATAAATTCTAACAAATTAAATGTTTTGATCCATAAACAATGTGATGATTGATTATGCTCCACTTCATCTCCCCAGTGCCTTTGAATTCAACATTCTCATAAAAATTTATTTAATTTTTCAAATTTCTTACTTTGAGCTATTTGTTTTAAATTAAAACTCTGAATCTCCTCACATAACCTTTAGACCATTTTTATTTCGTTAAATTCTATTACTTCAACATATCTCATATCAATTTTAATATATATTTACTTAATATTAAAATGTTAATTAATTCTTATTTTGATTATTTACTTTATCAAATTATTCTCATTCAAAATGATGTATGACTGAGACTCATTAAAC
Source organism: Vanilla planifolia (assembly GCA_023846275.1). NCBI lineage: Eukaryota > Viridiplantae > Streptophyta > Magnoliopsida > Asparagales > Orchidaceae > Vanilla > Vanilla planifolia. The sequence goes on along the minus strand of JAIUJO010000309.1, from coordinate 393,950 downwards.
ATCATTTCATTTTAATAAGCTCTATCTATTTAAATGCACATTTCTTATTTTTAAATTTTTTATTTTCTTAAATTTTGATATGTTTTACAAGATATTTTGATTTATACTTTATTTGATAATGAAGGACGCTATACTCAATCACCTTAATATCATGGAACATCACTTTTATGTATAATTTATCTTAATTTTCCAAATGTTGTACTTTGATTCGATTGCATTACAATGTTTCTCTAAATCTCCACTCATGTAACAATTAGATCAATTTTAATTGGTTACTTTATATTTCTTCAATTGTGCTCATCTAAGATTTAAAACTTATTTACTTAATGTTAAAATAATAATTGATTATGACATGATTATTTAATAAGGAAATTTATAGAAATTTTAAACATGTTATAATTAAGATAAAAAACTTCATTGGACTGTTCCTAATGAGTTCTATCTAAAACCTTGTACAATTAAGAATGTACTACTTGGACTCATTCTTATTTTAGAATTCAAATTTTCTATGTAATTTACCTCATTTATTTCAAAGTTTAACATTGATTTGATTATATTACTAATTAACTCTAAATCTACTTTCATGTGGTCAATATTGTTTTGTTTATATTATGTCACTTGAACTTATATCCTTTCAACTTTAAAATTTGTTAACAAAATATTAAACTAATAACTTGTTGTTTTTTGTGTTTATTTACTTTGACAATTAGTAATTCTCAAAGAAGGTTTGGTTAAGAAGAAACAAATATGTTTCCAACTAAATATTTATTTTATATTTTTAAATAATTTATTTCTTAAGCCTTATTATGCTTTTAAGGGATGTATTGATTTGTACCATATTTGACTATCAAGAATGTTGTACACAACCTTCTTAAGGCCTTAGAATATGACTTTCTTTAAAACTTTATCTCATTTTTGTAAATATTTCTCTTTAATAAGGTTATATTACGATAAACTCTAGTTCTTCTCTTGTGTAAACTTAACATCACTTTGATTTGGCTATATTACAGTGTAACTCTAAATCATTTCTTGTGTGATATTTATAGGCATTGATTTTGTTATATTTCGTAGGTTCAATTTAACTTATTTCAGCATAAATAAACATTTACATATTTTTAAAGTAACACTTTATTATTATTTATTGTTTTTTTACTTTTGTCATTCTTAAAAATTCCAAATATGAACTGATCAAGGTGAAACTATTGTCATTGGACTAGACTTGATGAGCTATATCAAACAAATTATTTATTTCTTATTTCTAAATATTCTATTGTGTTCACTTTTAGCATACCTTATGAAATATTTTAATTTGGACATGATTTGATGATAAAAAGTGGTAATGCAATGTTCACAATCACTAATCTCGATAACTCATATTACTCAATTTTATTTGGTAATATTACTATGTAACTCCAATTCTCCTCTTTATAGATCATTGCATTTGCTTTGATTTGATTATATTATATTACTTCAACTTTTCTTATCTCAACTTTTATATATATTTACATAATGCTGTGTCCATATCTTTATTATTTTATAATACTTTTTTAGTTTTGTAATTTGTTGTGATTCCAATTGAGTTTTGATTGTAACAAAACAAACATCATTGGACACTTCTTAATAGACATTATTTCTCATTTTTTTAATTATGCATGGTGTTTGTGCATATTTTACAAGGTATTTTAAATTGTAACTTAATTAACTATGGAAATATTATATTTCATCTCTTTAGTATCTTGGAATGCAACTATCCCATAAAATTTATCATTTTTCTTCAAAATTTTTATTTAATTTTCTTTTTTAAAATTTATTTTTTTCAACATTAATAAAAATTTACTTAATTAAATAGAAAAATATTATATTTCATCTCTTTATTATCTTGGAATACCACTATCTCATAAAATTTATCACTTTTTTTTAAAAGATTTTTTTAATTTTCTTTTCTTAAATTTACCTCTTTTCAACATTAATAAAAATTTACTTAATATTTTATATTTTTAGTTTAGATATTTCTTTGATAACTCATAGTAATTCAAAACAAGTTCTGATAGACAAGAAACAAATGTTGCAGAACTAATCTTGATAAGCACTATCTAAAACCATATCTATCATTATATTCGCAAATATTTTATTTTCTTAGATTTTGGCTTACTTTATGAGATATTTGGATTCATACATGATTTCATTATTGAGGATGTTACACTTAATCTCCTAATTATCTTTTACTGCAATTAATCTCCTTATTATCTTATATTGGCAAATGCAATTGATCTCTTTTTTTAAAATTTTTAGATTGATTCTATTACATTACTATGAAACCTTAATTTTTCTCTCATGTGACATTTAAATTACTTTAATTTTATTATATTACATTTTTATTTAAGTTTTTATACTTTCATATATATATATATATATAATATTTATTTACATAAAATTGAGGAAATATTATTTTATTATTCATGTTTATTTGTTTAGAAATTCATAATAATTTGAAGTAGAATCTAATTAAGTTGAAACAAATGTCATTGGACTCATCTCAAATCACTCGGCTTTACTAAAAGTAATCTATTTTACATCTTTAAGTATTTCTTTTCTTAGGCTTTTATATGCTTTGGAAGAGATATCAATTTATACATGGTCTAATGATTGAGGATGTGGCCTTCAGTCCTCATAGTATATTATAATGCAACTGTCTTATAAAATTTATCTTATTTTTTAAAATATTTTCCTTTAAATTAGCTAAATTATTTTATAACTCTAACTATCCTCTAATGTCACAATTTCATCACTTGATTTGTTTGTAATGCATTCCTTCAATTAATCTTATTTTAGCTTTACCACATATTTGATAATACATAAAAAAATAATTAGTTACTATATATGCTTATTTACTTTGCTAAAGAATAGTAATTCCAAAAAAGATTTTTGATTGAGACAAAACAAATATCATTAGACTTATTTGAATGAACTCTATTTAATATAATGTTCACTTTAATATTTTTAATTTTTTTATTTTCCTTAATTTTAGCATGCTTTATAAGAATTATGATTGCTACAAAATTTGATTATCGAGGACATTGCACTTTACATCTTTTGTATTTTGGATTGAAACTTTCCTGCATAATGTATCTTATTTTTTTCAATTATCTTGCTTTGATTTGATTATATTACGATGAAATTCTAATTATACTCTTATGTGATCCTTTTCATATATTTTGTTTGGTTATGTTACATTACATCAATTTATGTCATTTAATCTTTAACATACATTCACTTAATATTAAAGTAGAATTTAATTATTATTATTATTTGTTTAATTTGGTGATTCACTATAATTTGAAAAGAGGTCTGATCAAAATCAAACAAACAACATTGAACTCAACTTGAGGAGCCTTTATTGTTGAATACTTGTTCTTATATTCTATTTAAATATTTTATTTTCAACAATTTTGGCTAGTCTTAAAAATCATTTTGATTCTAACATTCTTTGATAATTAATGATATAACACTCAATCTCTTTAACATATTTAAATACAATATTCTCTTATAATGTATCTCATTTTCTCAAATTACTCATTTAAGTTTGGTTTTATTACTTTAACATTATAAATTCCTTTAGGCATAAACTTTGCCTGATTTTTATTTTATTATATTATATTACTTCAATTTATCTCATTTCAACTTCACTATATCTTTAATTAATTTTAAAATTATATTTTATAACTAGTTATTTCTTTAGTTCATAATTTATCGTAACTCCAAATGACGTCTGATCAAGAACAAAATTTTTCTTGGACGCATCTCGAAGAGCTCTACCAAATTAAATAATGATTTTTATATTTTTAGAAATTTTATTTTTTATTTTTTTTCATGTTTTATAAGACTCTTTAATTTGTACGTCATATAATAATCAAATATTTATTCCTGATCCCCTTGACATCTTGAAATGTAACTTTGTTGTACAATTCATCTCATTCCTACAAATTGTTGTCTTTTTGTTTGATAAATATGTAACTCTAAATGTTCTAACATGTGATTCTTACAAGTCTTTAATTTTGTTCTATTCAACTACTTTAATTTGTCTCATTCCAAATGAGGTTAATTAAATATTCATTTTTAATATTTTCTATATTATTAATTTTCTTTTATTTTTGCTTGCTTATAACATATTTTGATTCATAATTAACATGATAATCAAGAATGTCACAATAGGTCTCTTTCGTATCTTGTAATGCAACATTCCCAGAAAAATTTATATAATTTTTTAAAACTTTTCACAATATTGCTATTATATTTCAATGCAACCCAATATCTCCTATGAGGTGAACATAACAGCACTTTTTTTTAGTTAAACTACACCAGTTCTATTTATAATTTTTTCTAATTTAATATATAATAATATAATATTAAACAATAATTAATTATTTTTATGCTTTTTTGCTAAAGGGGTAATAATTGTCATGAAGTCTTCTCAAAGAGCTATATAAAATAAAAATATTTATTTTTATATCTTTTATTATTTTCTTAGTGTTTTGGTTTGCTTTTTGAGATATTTCAACTTGTACTTGACTTGATAATAAAAAATGTTACATACAACCTCCTTTGCATTCAAAATAATAATTTTCTATTAGTTTATCTGATTTCTTAAAAACATTTTTATTTGATTTATGTATGTTACTATCTAACCGGAAATTTTCTTTAGTATTACCACTAGATCCCATTCATTTGGTACTAGTACATTCCTTGAATTAAACTCATTTTAGCTCCAATATATTGCTATTTAATATTAAAATGATAACCTTTTATTATATACACTTATTTAATTTATTAAATAATAGTAATTCTAGTTGAGTACTAATGGACACAAAATAGTTGTCATTAGACTCATCATGATAAGCTCATTCCATCTAAATTTTTGGTTTTACTTTTTAAATATTTTTTTATGATTTTAATATACTTCATGAGACATGTAATATAGACTTGATTAATGATCAAGATTATTACATTTGATCTCTTAAAAAAATTGGAATGCATATTTCCCATAAAATTTGTCTTATTTCAAATTTCTAGCATTGATTTAGTTTTATTCTATGAGTTTGCAGTTCTTCTTTTGTTTGACCTTAACATTATTGTAATTTATTTGTATTGCATTCATTCAATTTATCACATTTTAGTGTTATTATTACTTGTGCTTATTACAAAGGTAGTTCATAGCAATTCTAAATGTGATCTACTTAAGACAAAATAAAACTCATTGGACTCGCTTCTATTAGTTTTGCCCAATTAGATTTTGTATTTTATACTTTTAAATATTTTATTATTTATGGTTTTCGAATACTTTAATGAGAACTTTTCTCTCATACCTAATTTTATGATTAAAGATGTTCCACTTGTTCCTCTTAGCATCTAAGAATGCATATTTCCCTAAACATTTCTCATTTATTCAAATTTTTTGTTTAATCTAGTTATATTATTTTATATCTCTAAATTTTTTCACTTATGACATTTATGTTTTTTTATTCGGTTATATCAGATTGCTTTAATTTATCTAACTTTTTTGTAACATATATTTGCTTAATACTAAAATAATAAGTTTTTTACTTGTATCGATTTACTTTCATAGTCGTTTGAAATTCAAAATGAGATTCCATCGAGTTGAATGAGACATCATTGGACTTGTTCGGAATTATTTTTATATGGTTTTTAAAATATTTTTTATTTTTAAGAAATTTTGCATGTTTTATGTCTCATTGTTATTCACAAATGATTTGATGATTGAGGATGTTATGCTTGATCTTCTCAGTATCATTGAAAGTAATATTTTTCATGAACTTTATCTCATTTCTTTAAATTGTTATCTTTGATTAGGTTGTTTTACTTTGTAACCCTAATTCTCACTTGATTTGATTTAACATCACTTAAATTATGTTATTTTGAAACACTTTTTTTAATCAAATTATAGTTTTATTAAATTTTTACTTAATATAATTAAAATAAATTATTATTTATGCTTATTTAATTTTTAGTTCATAGTATTCTTGATGAGCTTAAATCAAAATGAAAAAAAATTTCAATAGACTTGTATTCAAGATCTTTATACATTTAAAGTTTATTTGTTTCTCATATATTTCATTTCAAAGGATTATTACACAATTTATGAGGTGTATTAATTGGAACATGATTTGATGATTATGCAAATTACATTTCGTCTACCTAGTAACTTGGAATGGAACTTTACCTTTCAATTTACATAACTTATTTTAAGTTATCTATGATTTATTTAAACTACAACAAAATTTGAGATATCTTATTGTGTGACCTCCACATTGCATTGATTAGATTTAATTACATAGCTTAAATTTATTCCTTTTATGCTTTAAAATATATTTATATAATATTACAGTAATAATTTATTATTGTTTTTCCATATTTATCTCGATAATTCATAGTAATCTAAAATGGTGTCTAAATAAGAGGATAGAATGCTGTTAAACATATTTATCTCATTTCTTATATATTTTGGACTAAAAATCTCTAAAATATTAATATGGCATTTTGATTCCTACCTAATATGTTGATTAATGATGATATTCTCCATGACCTTATTACTTGGAATGCAACTTTCTTATACAACTTATTTCATTTCCTAAAATATTTTACTTTGATTTCATTTTATTATTATGTAACTCTAAATCTCCTTATATGAAACCATTTCATCACTTGTAATTAGTTATATTAAATTGCTTCACTTAATCTCATTTCAACTTTAATATATTATGATAAATATTAAAATAATAATTTAATTATTTACACTAATTTATGTTTTTAGTTTTTAATAATTCTAAAAAAAATTTTATTGAGATGAAAAAACCTTTGCTATCCTCACCTCGATGAGCTCTACCCATTTATGTTTTCATATATATAATTTTTAAATTTTTATTGGCATGCTTAACAAGGTGTTTTAAATTGTAACTTTTTTAATTCTTAAGGATTATACTCTCGTTCTCTTTTGTTTCTTGGAATATAACTTTCTCAAAAATTTCATCATATATTTTCTAGGGTTCTTTAATTTTGTTATATTATGTTAAATTAATTAATCTCATGTAAGTATTAATATATATTTACTTAATATTAAAATAATAATTATTTTTCCTTTTTGTTTACTTTTTTACTTATTGTAGTTCCAATTATGCTTTGTTTGAGATGTAAGAGATGTCATGGAATTTTCTTGATGTGTTATATCAAATAAAAGTTGTTAAGTTTATAAATTTTTTGTTTTTCCAGTGCTTTAGCATGATTTTTGAGATATTTAAATTTGTATTTACTTTTATAAAATATTTTCCATTGGATTTCTTATTATCTCATAATTGAACTTTTTCATTCAATTTATCCAAAATTTTTAAAAGTATTGCTTTGGAGTTGTTTTAATAATATGTATCTCCAAACTCTCTCTTGTATCACATAAATTACATTTTTTTACTTATATTACATTGCTTCAATTTAATATTTTAGCGTTAATATTTATTTAATTAATATTAAAAATGGTATTTTTAAATTAATAATGATTGTTTATGTTGTAATTAATGGTAATCCATATTAAGCCCCCTTCAAGTTGAAATAGCCATCAATGGAAAAATTCTGATAAGCTCTATCTAATCAAATATTTGTTTTTATTTTTATATATATTATATCTTTGGGTTTTTGGATGCTTTATTAGATATTCAATTTGTGCCTTATTTGATGAATGAGGATGTCAAACTCGATCTCCTTTGTACCTTACAATGCAACTTTCATATAAAATGTTTCTTATTTATTGACAATTTAACTTTGATTTGGTTATATTACTATGAAATTCTAATTCTTCTCATGTGTGTCCTTAAAATTTCTTTGATTTCTATTTATTATATTAGTTACATTTATCACATTTTGGCTTTGTTATATATTTGTTCAAATTTGAAATAATAATGTATTATTTTTTTGCGGTTATGTGCTTTGATAATTCACATTAAATATACACATTATCAGACCGGTAAAAAGAAAAACCATTGGACTAATCTTTGTGAGCTCTATCCAATTAAATCTTGAATTTTATATTTTTAAACATTTTATTATCTATAATTTAAGCATGTTTTGACTCATACAAATTTTGATGATCAAAGATAAACTTGTTCTTCTTTGTATCTTAGAGTAAAACATTCCCAAATAATCTATCTCATTTATTCAAAAGTTTTGCTTTAATTTGGTAATATTACTTTCTGACTCTAAATATTCCCTCTTGAGTCCTTGCATGTTTTATATTTGGTTAATATTATTTTGTTTAAAATTATCTCATCCTAGTTTTAATATATATATATATATATATAATATTAAAATAGTAATTTTATCTTTATTTATGAAAATTCATTTTCATAGTTTATTGTAGTTCAAAATGTGATCTAACTAAGATGATTCAAATGTAATTGCACTTGTCCCTCCCAACTCCATCAAAATAAATACCACTTTTAATTATTTTTTAATATGTTATTTTCAAGAAATTTTATATATTTTACAATATATTTAGATTCTTACATGATGTAGTAAGAAGGAAAGTTATATTTGATCTACTTAGTATCATTGAACACCATATTTTCATAAACATTATATCATTTCTTTAATTTTTTTCCAATGATTGGGGCATGTTACTTTCTAACACTAATTCTCTTGTTGCGTGACCATAACATCACTTTAGTTTGGTTAAATAAAATTTTCATTTCTATCTCATTTTATCATTATTAAATATTTACTTAAAATAAGAAAATTAATTTATTGTTATTTTTGCATATTTAATTTTTTTAATTAGTAGTAACTCAATATGAGGTCTAATTAAAATGAAAGAAAGACTAACCTTGATGGTCTTCATCCAATTAAATTTAAGATATTTTATTTTAAGATATTATTTTTATGATTTTCAAATAGTTTACAAGGCATTCGAATTTATACATGATTTGACATTCTAAGGTGTTGCACTCAATCTATCTTATATCTTGGAATGGAAATATCCCTTACAATATATTTAATTTCTTCAAGTTTTTTTCATTGATTTGTTATACTATAATGAAACTCTAATTAACCACTTTTTTAATTTTAACATCTCTTTTGTTAGTTCTAATTATATTACTTCAATTTTTTATTTAAAATTTGAAGTCTATTTACATAATTTTAATTTGAAATTTTTTTATTATTTAACCTTTTTTATTTAATTCATAATAATTTGAAATGAGATCTGATCAACATTAGACAAATATGGTTAAACACATTTGGCTGAGTTTTATATAATTAAATATTATTTTTATATTTTTAAATATTTTGTTTTATAAGATTTTTGGATAACTTACTTGGCATCTTTACTCATAGATGATTTTATGATTGACGATGTTATTATCAATCTCTTTAGTAATTGGATTGTAACTTTCCCATAAAATTTGTATCATTTTTCCAAAGCTTTCACTTTTATTTCATTATATTACTATGTAAATGTTACTCTCCACTTGTGGGACCATTACATGAATTTCAATTTCTTATATTATATTGATTTTATTTATTTTTTTAGAACTTTAGTATTTATTTGTTAAATATTAAGAAATATTTATTTATTATTTTGCTCTTATTTAGTTTGGTAATTAAATGTAATTCCAAATGTTGTTCGATTGAGATGAAGAAAGTCATTAGAGTCATCTTTATGATCTCTATCCAATTAAGTTTTCAAATTTACATTTTTAGAATTTTTATTTTTTTTTTACATAATCTCTGAGATAATTTGAATTGTAACTTATTTAATGATTAAGGGTGTTACTATCAATCTCTTTAGTATCTTGGAATGGAGCTTTCTAATATAATTAACTCATTTTCTAATTTTTTTTAATTTTGTTATAATATATTTTTTAATTTTATCTTATTTCAAAATTGAATTTTTTTTTCATATTATTAAAATTATACTTTTTTATTTTATTTATTTATTTTCGTAATTCATATTTATTTAAAAAATTTTGTCCATGATGTAATGATCACTATAGAACTGGTATTGCAGGGTAATTCTAAAAAGATACCTGTTTTCATATTTTTTTTATTTTTTCTATGATTTTGGAATGATTTTAAGACATTTCATCACATACCTACTTTGTGATAACAAATGTTACAATCAATCTCCTTAATATGAAAAAAGTAAACCTTTTTTTAGTTTATCTTATTTTCTTTAAATATTTTACTTTGATTTTATTTTATTAATATTTAACACCAAATTTACTCATATGTGACTTTTACATCTCTTTCAAATGCTCACATTACATTAATTCAATTCAATGCATTTTATCTTTGATATTTATTTTTTTGATATTTAAAATGATAATTATTTTTATTGATGCTAATTTACTATGGTAATTAAATGTAATTCCAAAGAAGCTCCACTCAGTGAAACAAATTTGATCAATATACTCTTCTCGACAAGCACATTCAAATTAATTTTTTTTATTCGCAACTAATTTGATGATTGTAGACACTACAACCATTTCTATAAGTTTTTTATTTTTATTTTACCATATTAATTTGCTACAAAAATCTCATCTTGCATTACATAGCTTTTAATTGGTTATGTTACATATATTTAATTTATCTTATTTATTTTTATTATAATATTTTTTAAAATATTAAAAAAATTAATATTATTTTTACTTATTTAATTTGGTAAATTGTAGTTATTTTGAATAAGCTACAATCGACAACAAACAAATGTCGTCGAACTCATCTTGACAAGCTCCATCTTATAAAATATTAATTTTTATGTCTTGAAATATTTTATTTTCTATTGTATTTGTAGTCTTTAAAACACATTCTTACTCATATAATATATTAAAATTGAATATATTGCCTCAAACTCCTTGACGACTTGCAATGTTTTGCTTAGATTTTGTAATATTAAAATGAAATTGTAAATCTTCTCCATGTGACCTCGACAACACTTCGATTTGTTGGAACAACATTGCTTTTGTTTTTCTCACTTTAGCTTTAACATATTTCTAATTAAGATAATAATTGTAATTTAATATTATTGGTGGTTATTTACTTCAAAAATTCTTAGTAAATCCAAATGAGGTTCTATCGAGAGGAAATAAAAGTCAATGGACTAGTCTCCAAGTGTTCTATCTATTAAATATTAAATGATATATTTTAAACAAACATATTTTTTTGGGAATTATTTTATATATTTCATCTAGTACCTAATTTAACAATGATAAAGTTATACTCGATCCCTTTGTACCGTGGAATGTAACTTCGTTACAAAATTTATCTTTTTTTAACAAAATGTTTTTGTTTTGATATGTTTATTTTACTATATAACTCTAAATGTCCAATTGTACGAGATTTTTTGTTCTAATACATAGATTAAATCTTTTTATCTCATTTTTTCCTTAATATATATCTATTTAATATCAAAATAATAATTTGTTATTTTGTATGCCTATTTATTATTGTTATTTGTAGTTAATTTCAAGAAAGGACTAATCAAGATGAAACTAACATTGTTTACTTGTCTCAAAGAGCTCTCTCCAATTAAGAGTTAATTTTTTAAATTAACGTTTTAGTTTCTAAAATTTCACCAAACTTTATGAGAAATTTTTATTCAAATCTTATTTGTCTATCAGGGATGTTATACTCAATATGCTTAGCATGTTGCAATGAAACTTTCTTATAAACTTATCTAATTTCTATAAAATTTTTTTTTTATTTGGTTATTTTACTATAAAACTTTAATTCACTTCTTGTATGATCTTTATATTGTTTTTATTTTGTTATATAATATTACTCAATTTCATCTTATTTTGTGTTCATTATATGTTTAGTTATTATTAAAATAATACTTTATTAATATTTTATCTTCTTTAATTTTGTAATTTGCACTAATTCTAGACGTGATATGATTTACAAGAAAAAAAATTTATTTAACTCAAATATTTATTTTTATTTTTTCAAATATTTTTTTAAAAGATTTTGTATCTTTTTATGAGATTTTTTTTATTTGTACCAAATTTAAGCATTGAATATGCTGTGCTCTATTTCAGTTCTATCCTAGAATACAACTTTCACACTTAATTTATCTTATTTCCTACCAAGTGTATCCTTTGCATTACTTTGATTTTCTTATATTACATTTTGTAATCTAACACAATTTCACTTTAATATATATTATTTAAAATTAAAAAATAATTTATTATTATTTAAGTTTTGTTAATTTTGAAATTCATATATTTTCTAAAAAAGGGTATATCAAGGTAAAAAAATGTCATTTGGCTCATCTCAAGTAATACTATCAAATTTAATATTGATGTCAATTTTTTTAAAATATTTTATATTTAATGATTATAGGTTTTTTTACAAGGGATTTCAATTTGTCCTTAACTTATTAGTTGCTAATGTTGCAACTGATCTCCATAGAATCTGGGAATGTAATTTTACAAAGTAATTTTTCTCATTTTTTTAGGTAGTTTGCTTTGATTTGCCTATATTACTACATAATTTTAATTCTTCTCACAAGTGACCTTTACATCATTTCTATTTGGTCACATAAAATAGTTTGAAGTTTTCTTAGTTCAACTCTATTATATATTTATTTATCATTAAAATGATAATTAATTATTATTTATTCTTTTTTATTTTATCAATTAATAATAATTCCAAACATGGTTTTGTTTGTACAAAAGAAATGTCATTGGAGTCATCGTAATGAGGATTATCAAAATAAAAAATCGTTTTCATATTTTTAAATATTTTATTTTATAAGACTTTTGTATGCATTATAAAACATTTCTTTTTATAGCTAATTTAATGATAGAAGACATCACCCTTTTTTCTCAGCAATTTGTATTGCAATAGTCCCATTTAATTTATCTTATTTCTTCAAATGTTTTATTTTTATATAGATATATATTACTTTTTAACTATAAACCTTTCTTTAGGTGTGCTTTATGTCACCTAGATTAATTTATATTACAATTCTTCTCTTTACCTTATTTTATTTTTGATAAATGTTTGCTTAATTTTGAAAAAAAAATTTGTTATTATTTATGTATATCTACTATTGCAATTCAAAGTAATTTCAAACATGGTCTGATCAGAATAAAGCATGTCATTAGACTAATCTTGGTGAACTCTATGAAAATCAATATTCATTTTTAAATTTATTAATTATTTTATTTTCTATGGTTTTGTCAAGCCTAATAAGAAATTTTAATTATTACCTAATTTGATAATCAAGAATGTTACACACAATCTCCTTAGCATCGTGGAGCGTAACTATCCAGCACAACTTTTATCATATTTTAAATTTTTTTTTGTTTGTTTATATTACTATGTAACTCTAAATCTCCAATAAATGACCATTTCAATACTTTGTTTAAGGTATATTACATTTCATGAATTAATCACTTTTTATTTTTTAATGTATTTAATAAATATTAAATTTATAGCATTCTATTTTTATTTTTTAACATTCAAAATATGTAGTAATTCAAATGGCAATTGGATCAATATCAAACAAACATCATTGGAATTATATCAATAAGCTCTATCCAATTAGATATAATTTCTATAAATTTAACTTTTTTATGGCTTTTGAAAGCATTATGAGATATTTTTTATGCCTTTAAATATTATATTCTCCTAAGTATCTTGGAATGAGCTTTCCTTTATAATTCATCTTATTTAATCAAATCTTATTCTAATACTCTAATTCTCCTCCCTTGTGACCTTTGTATTACTTTGATTTTTTAGATTATATTTTTCTTTAATTTATATTATTATATCTTTAACATATATATCTACATAATGTAGAAATAATAAATTTTCTTTATTTAGATGTTTTACTTTATTAATTCAAAGTAATTCTAAATGAGTTTCCATCTAGATTAAATAAACATCATTAGGCTTTCATTGATAATTTTTGTCTGTTAAGTATTCATTTAATAGTTTTAAATACTTAATATTTTATGATACATTTTGAGTTTTTAATGGAATGCAACTTTGTCGTACTATTGATATGATTTCTTGTAATTGATATTTTTGATATGGTTATATTACTTGATAGATCAAAACCTCCACCATTACGAGCTCTATATTGCCATTAATATGTTATATTACATTAATTTTATTTATCTCTTTTCACGTTTAGTTTTTATTCCAATTCTTTATCTCTCTTCAACTCTAATTTTTGTCTCATCTGATGCCTACATCACTTTGATTTTGTTATATTACATGGAGTCCATTAATCTCATTATGTTATATTTATTCTTATTTTGACTTATTTACTTTACTAATTCATAATAATGCCAAACAAAGATTGATCGAGATGAAAAAAATTTATTAAACTCATCTTAAGAAGCTGAAACAAAAACTATCTTTTATTTTTGTATGTTTAAAATTTTTTTGTTTGTAGGGTTTTACCATACTTACGTGGTAGTTCTATTCGTATCAGATTTAGTGGTCGTTAATGTTAAACTAGATCTTCTTAATGTCATTAAATGAATCTTTCTATAATAATTTATCTTATTTTTTCAAGATTTTTCCTTGAATTTTTTCTTCCTTTTCCTTTAACATATTTTCACTTTTTATTGAAATAATAGCTTATTATTATTATTTTTATTTTATATATGATAATTCTTAAAATTCCAACTGAGGTACGATTAAGACAACGAATATCATTGGACTTGTCTCTATCAGTTCTATCCAATTAAATATTCTTCTTATTATTCTTTAAAAAAACTTTAGGATTTTATCATTCTTTATGAAATATTTTAATTTTTAAATGATGCGATAATGAAGGATGCAACATTCAATCCATTTAGTGTTTTGAGATATAACATTCATTCCATTTTGCTTTGTTTTGGTTACATTGTTATTCAATTGTAAAACTCCTCTCAAGTGACATTTACATCAATTTTATTTGGAAACATTATATTTCTTTGACTTAACTTAACTGAATAAAAAAAATCTAGCTTTATTATTATATTTTCTTATTTCTTGATAATGCTTAGTAATTTTTAACAAGGTCTAATACAAATGATCAAATGTACCTATAAGTGTCGAAACGAGAAAAGTAAAATTTAATTTTTTTATTTCATATTTTTAAATATCTTCTTTTCTTGCATTTTAGCAAGCATTATGAGGCATTTTTATTCGTACTTGATTTTGACAATTGAGTGTATGTTACTCAGTCTTTATAGTTTCTTGAAATATAATTTATAAATTAAAATTTATTTCATTTCTTAAATTTTAACTTTTTATTTAGACATATTACTACTTATGTTTAAATCTTATCTTGTGTTATCTTTACATCACTTTGTTTTGGATAATTATATTGTTTCAATTTATCTTATTTTAAGTTTAAAATATTTTTACTTAATACTAAAATAGTAATTTGTTATATTATTACTTTTTTTTGGCAATTCATAGTAATTCTAGTGATTGTTTAATCAACAAGAATAAAAATTTATTGAACTTGTGTTAATAAGCTCTATTTAATTAATTATTCATTTTAATAAGTTAAATTTTTTTTTTCATGTTTTATATGCTTTTGTATTTTTTTACTTTTTAAGTGATTGAGAATATTGCTTTCATCCCTTTAATTTCTTGTAATGAAACTTTCTTTTACAAATTATCTAAATTTTTTAAAATTTTTTGTTGATTTTCTTTTATAAATTTGTGGCTTTAAATCTCATCTTGTGTGGCCTTTACATTGCTTTGATATTTTCATATGACATTGCTATATTTTATCTCATTTCAACATTAATGCATATTTACTTTTGTAAAATAATATTTTTTTATTATTTACACTTATTTATGGTGGTAACTCATGGAAATTCTAATCAATAAAAAATAGTAAACATTAGGCATTTGTTATTGTACTAGTAATTTGATATTTTAATGAGATATTTAGATTTGCCCCTACTTTGATGATTGACGATGTTATACTCTAGCTCCTTAATTTATTCAAAAGTAACTAATGCAAATAATTTATTTCATTTCTTAAACTTTTTTTATTCATTTCGTTATATGATTATGGAACTCTAATTCTTCTCTTTTGTGACCCATTCTTTTCCTTTATTTTGTGATATTAGGTTTCTTTAATTTACCTTATTTCATATTTAATATATATTTACTTCAAATTAATGTAATAAATTTTTAATTGTTTATGCATATTATCTTTTTTATTCGCAATAATTCCAAAAAAGGTGTCATTAAGAGCAAACAAATATTTTTGAACTCATCTTAACATGTTATATCCAATTCAAAATTTATTTTAATATTTTTAAATACTTTATTTTCATAGACTTTTGGAGCCTTTATGAAAAATTTAGATTCATACTTGATTTGATGATCAAAGTTGCCACACCACCTCCTTCTTATCTTGCGATACAACTATCCTGTCCAATTTATTTCATATCTTAAACTTTTTCACTCGTATTTTGTTTTGTGAACAGGTAACACTAAATCTGCTTTCATGTGACCACTACGTCGCTATGATTTTGTTATAAATTATTTCAATTTATCTAATTTAAGCTATAATAGATAGTTACACAACATTATATTAAAAATGTATTATTATTTCTACTAATTTAATTTGTTAACTTATAGTAATCCAAAATAAGGTACGATCAAGATGATATAAATGTCATTAGTCTTATCTTCATGAGATATATAAAATTAAATATTTTTTAATATTTTTAAACTCTTAATTATATATTTTGATTCCAATCTAATTTGATGATAAAGGTTGTTACACATGATCTCGTTAGTTTCATATAATATAACTTTATCATACAAATTATCCAATTTCTTCAAAATTATAGCTTTGATTTATTTATATTATATGTAACTCAGATTCACCCATCATCTGACCATTACATTAGTTTTATTTTCTTATATTTCATGCTTACATTTATCTTATTTTATCTTTGAAATATGATTACTAAAAATTAAAATTAAATTTTTTCCTTATTTATACACATTTACTCAAGTGATTAAAATTATTATAAATAAGGTTCGATAAAAAATGGAACAAATATTGTTGGACTAATTCTAAAGACATTTATGCTATTTAATACCCATCTCGTTTAGGTGAGTCCAATGACCTTTGATTCATCTAGATCATATCTCATTAAAAATTGCAATGAATATCCAAATTTAAAAAGCATAAATTATGGTAAATTATTTCTTGAAATTAAGTGCATATATATATAAATTAATGTTGAAATAACATAAAGTAAAGTAATGCAACAAAATTAAATGAAAATTATACAATAGCCAAATGAGAGTAGAATTATATTTTGATAATATACATTCAATTCAAATTGAAAACTTGGGAGAAGTGAGATAAATTATTTAAGAAAGTTACATTCCTATGTACTAAGGTCATCAACTGTAATATCCTCGATCGACAAATCTTGTATGAATAAATACTAACATATGAAGAGTGCCAAAATCATTAAAAATTAAGATTCAAAAATGTTTAAATTATTATTTAATTAGATTGAAGTCATCGCTACTACCCTAACAATATTTTTCCATCTCAATGGAACCTCATTTAGAATTATTTCTATTCACCATTGTAAATAAGAATTAAAAAAATTAAAAATTATTATTTTTATATCTATTAAATATATATATATATATAAGAGCTGAAATGTTGCCACTTTAAGCATTATAATACAACCAAATTAAAATGATATCAAGCTGACAAGAGAAGAGATTTAGAGTTACATAAACATAACAAAACCAAAGAAAACTATTAGAGAAATAGAAATAAATTTTTTGGAAAAGTTGCTTTTCTATATATTATTAAGATCAAGTGTAAAATCCTTAATCATCAAATTTGGTGTGAATGGAATTGTCTAAAAAAGTGCACTAGAATACTAGAATATAAAATAATTAAAAAATTCTAAAAATGAATATTCAATTAAATAGATCGCGTGACATAAGTACAATGATGATTGCATCATATCCATTAGTATTTGATTGGAATTACCAATAATTATAAAATAAATTAAACATAAGTAATAGTAAATAATTTTTTTAATATTAAATAAATTTATATTAAAGTAGAAATGACATAAATTAAGGTTGTGTAATGTAATGTAATCAAATCAAAGTGATGCAAAGGTCCATGAAATTAGAACATAGTTTCATAGTAATATATCTAAATAAAAGTGAAATATTTGAAGAAATGGGATAAATTGTATTAGAATATTTATTTCCAAGCTACAAAGATAGTAGAGTGCAACCTACTTGATCATCAAATGTGGTACAAGTCAAAATACATCAAAACTTAAAACAAATGTCATTATAATAAAATTTTTAAAATGAGTAAATGAATATTTAATTAGATAAAGTTTACTAAAATGTGTTTAATAATGATTGTTTTGTCGTAATTTGATCTTCTTTGGAGTTTTTATAAATTACCAATATAAAAAAATGTAAAAAATAATAAATTATTATTTTAATATTAGGGAAATATATTAAAATTATAAAGAAAAAAATTAATATAATATAATACAATCAAATAAAAGAGATGTAATGGTCACATGAGAAGAGGATCATAGCTTCTCTATAATATAACAAAATTTTTAAGTGAAAATTTTTAAAAAATTAGATTAAGTGTACATGAAAGTTGCATTTCAAAAATAAATATTAAATGTAATATTTTATAAATCATGCAATACTAAACAAAAATAAAAAATTTACAAATAGAAAAATGAATATTTTATTAGATAAAACTCATCAACTTGAGTCCAATGACATTTGTTTCATATCCATTGGACTTTGTTACAAATTACTAAGAATTATCAACTAAAATAAGTTTAAATAGAAAAGTATAATTTTAATCTGAAGTAAACATACATTAAAGATGAAATGAAGTAAATTAAAGAATTATAATATAATGAAAGGTACGAGTGGTCAAGCTCATTTGAAAGATGATTTAAAGTAACATAGTCATAAAAACTTAAAGCAAAAAATCTAAATAAATTAGAAATGTTGATTCAATGTAATATAGCTAAATCAAAGTAACATAAACGTCATATAATAAGGGAATTGGAATTTTGTTGTAGTATATCGAACTAAAACAAAAGAAGTTGAAGAAATTATATAAATTATGAAAAAGCTTTATTCCAAGGTATTTAGGACATTGAGTGCAATATTATCAAACATAATATAAGATATGAATCATAATGTCTCATAAAGTCTGCTACAAATATAGAAAAGTAACATTAAAAATTATAACAAATAAGTATATAATGAGATAGAGTTCATCGAGAAGAGTCCAATGTCGTTCACTTCATCTCCATCAGACCTCACTTGGACTTACTATAAATTACTCATGTAAGAAAGCAAAACTCATAAAATAATATTTTTTTAATATATGTAAAGATATGTTAATATTGAGATAAGGTAAATTGAAGTGAAGTGACATTACTAAATGAAAGTGAAAATTTGGGAGAAATTTGATAAGTTGTATAAGAAAGTTGCATTCCAAGATATAAAAAAGATCAGGTAAGATGTCTTCAACCATCAAATGTGGTATAAATCAAAATGTCTCATAAATTGTGTAGAAACCCTAAAGAAATATTCAAGGATAGAAAAATGATAGCTTTATTAAATAGAGCTCATCAAGATGTGGTCAACTATGTTTGTTTAGAATGTATAAGACATCATTTAGAACAACAATCAACTAATAAAGTCAATAATAATAACAAGTTATTTTTATATTATGTTATTTTAGTAGTAATGAAATATATAAAAAGGTAGAAATAAGTAAATTAAAGCAATGAACTATAAAGAAATCAAAGAAAACAATTTGAAGAAATTTTATAAATGTGGAAAATAACATTAAAAAGTACTATGAAGATCAAGTATAACACCATCAAATGTTAAATTAGGTACAAACACAAAATGCCTTGTAAGTCATACACAAATATAAGAATAGTGCACATGGAGATGAGTCCATCGACGTTCTTTTCATCTTTATTTATTCTCCTAAAAAATAAATGTGAATTACCAATGTAACTAAACATAAATAATGATAAATAATAAAACCAAATGCCAATAATGTAAAGGTCACATGAGAAGAGAATTACAACTTCATAATAACACAATTAAAAAATATTGAAATATTTGAAAAATAGAAATAAATAATGTATGGAAGCTTTATTCCAAGGTATTAAGAAGATCAAGTGCAGAATCCTCGACTATCACAAAAGGTATAAATCAAAATATCTTTTAAATCTTCCTAAAATCATAGGAATTAAAATATTTTAAGTATAAAAAATAAATGGATATTTAATTTGTTAGAGCTCATCAAGTTGTCATTTGTTTTATCAAGTGGGGCCTCTTTTAGAATTAGTATGAATTATTAAATTAGATAAACATAAAAAACAATAAATTTTTATTTCAACACAAAGAGATAAATATCATAACTTAAATAGGATAAATAGAAGAAATATAATATAAAAAAATAAAAGCATTATAAGAGTCACACGAGAAGTGAATTGAAGTTCCCTGATTATATAACCAAATAAAAAATATTTAAAAAAGAGATAAATGGTATAGGACATTTATATTCTAAGATACTAAGGAGCTAATTTATAGCATCCTTGTTAAATAAAACAAGTGTTAATAAAATTGTTAGTGAAATATTTTAAAATAATGGAGTATTAGATATTTAAAAATATTGAAATAAAATTTTATAAGGAAGCAACATTCTGAGATATTAAGGTGATCGATCGTAACATCCTTGATCATCCAACCATGTATGAATAGAATTGGTTAATTAAGCATTCTAGAAGAAAAGAAAATAAATCATTTTAAAAATTGTAAAAATAAATATTTTTTTGCATAATTCATGTGTAAAAAAGACAAATAAAGTTTGTTTCATTTTAATCAAAGGTTGATAGGAAATATAATTAATTACCAAAGTAATTAAAAAATAAGTAATAATTAAATATTTTTTAACATTAAATAGATATATATTAAATATAAAAAAGAGAAAAATTGACGAATTGCAAATGTAACCAAATAAAAGTGATGTAAATGTGACATAAGTAGAAAACTAGAATTAAATAACAACAAACTATATAAAAGAAAAAATTAAAAAAAGAAATAAATGCTAAAAGAAAGTTTCATTTTTGAATACAAAAGAGATTGAATTTTACTTTTTGGAACATTAAATCAAGTAAGAATGAAAAAAATCTCATATTGCATTTCAAAATTTCTAAAAATAAAATATTTCAAATTTTAAAAAACAATAGACCATTGGTTAGTGCTCGTCAAGATGAGACCAATAGAGTTTCTTTCATTCCAAAAGATCATTTACAAAGACTATAATAAATTTAGTAAATTTATGCAAGTTAATATAAATAAATCAAATAGAAGTAGAGGTCACACAATAAATGGTTTAGAGTTATGTGGTAATATAATCAAATAAAAGAGAAAACTTTAAAGGTATGGGATTAGTTTTGTTGAAAAAGTTGTATTCTTTTATATTAAGGAGATCAAGTGCAAAATCCTTGATCACCAATTTGTCTACAAATCATAATATCTTATAAAATATGTTAAAAGCTAAAAAAAGAAAATATGAGAAAATTTAAAAAAAAAATTTTTGGATAGAATTTGTAAAGGCAAGTAGAAGACATTTGTTTTGCCTTTCAAAGATCTCATTTGAAAATACTATGCAAGTAAAATACATTTCTTTAACATGAAATAAAAAATTTATTGCAACTAAATTGAGATAAATTGAAGAAATTTAAAATAACTTATCCAAAGTGATGTAAGGCTCACACATGAGAAGACTTATAGTTTCATTGTAATATATTTAAATTGAAGGGAATAATTTGAAGGAATGAGATAAATTTTATAAGAAAGTTGCATTCCAAGATAAGAAGAAGATCGAGTGTAAGATCATTGAGAATGAAATTATGTACAAATAAAAATATATTATAAGCCAGGTAAAAGCATTAAAAAAAATATAGATAGTAATATTTAATTCAATAGGGCTAACCGAGCATTTCTAATGGCTCATGTTCATCACCAACATTTCACATTTCAAATTACTATAATTAAAAAATTAAATACACTCAAATAATATTAAATTATTATTTTAATGTTAAATAAAAATATATATTAAAGTTCAAATAACACTAATTTAGGAAATGTAATGCAACAAAATTAAAGGTAAATTTAAAACTATAAGAGATTTGGAGTTATAAAGTAATTACAACCAAATGAAAATAAAAACTTTGAAGAAATATGATAGCTTACAAGAGGAAATTACCAATAGTGCAGGAGATTTAGTCTAATATCGTAGATCATCAAAATACGTATGAATAAAAATATCTTATAAAACATGCAAAACTTTAGAAATAAAACATTAAAAATAACAAAATTAAATAGTTAATTAGATAGAGTTTGTTGAGACAAGCCCAACAATGTTTCACTCATCTTGATCTCACCTCATATTAAATTATAATAAATATATGTTAAAGCTAAAATGAGATTAATTGAACCATTGTAACATAAATAAATGAATGTTATGCAAATGAAACAAGATAAGGAAATTAGTGTTTCAAAGAAATATAAAAAAATCAAAACTAAAAAAATTAAAGAAATGAGATTAATTGAATTTTAAATTTGCATTCCAAGGTACCAATGGCATCAAGTGTAACATCCTTGAGCATCAAATTGGGCATTAATGGAGATGAACAAACATCATAGAATGTTACATTCGATCTGCTTAATATCATAGAATGAAACTTTCAAGTAATATTCAACTTATTTTTTAAAATTTGTTTGTTTGATTTGATTATAATATAATAAAATTCTTTGTCTCCTCTACTATGACCCTTACATAATTTTCATTTTCTTATATTAAATTTCTTCAATTAATAATATTTCAACTTTATTATATATTTATTGAATACTAAAAT
This sequence comes from Vanilla planifolia, assembly GCA_023846275.1. NCBI lineage: Eukaryota > Viridiplantae > Streptophyta > Magnoliopsida > Asparagales > Orchidaceae > Vanilla > Vanilla planifolia. Next base: position 370,947 of record JAIUJO010000309.1, on the reverse strand, counting down.
AATAATTTAATATTATTTATAAATATTTAATTTTTTAATTCATAGTTATTTTTAACTAAGGCAAATTAAGATAAAAAAAGTCTTATTGGACTTATCTCAACAAGCTCTATACAGTTTAATATTCATTTTTAAATTTTTTAAATATGTATTTCTAAGGTTTGCTATACATTAAGAGTCATTTTGATTTATAGTTGGTTTGATGATCGAGAATGTTACTTCACTTTAGTGTCTTAGAATATATATTTTCAATAAATTTATGTCATTACTTCAAATATTTTTGTTTAATTTTTTTTATTATAATTTAACTTTAAATCCCTTATAATATGTCCATTATTATTCTTAGTTAATTAAATTGCATTTCTTCAAATTATCTTATACTTTCATTAATAACTATTTTTCTTAGTAGTCAATAATAATCTATTATTATTTATAATTATTTACTTTGGTAATTCATATTAATTCTAACCTAGATTTGATCAAAACATAACAAATATCATTACACTTGTCTCGATTGACTATATCACTAAAATATTAAATTTTATATTTCAAAATACTTTATTATCTAGGATTTTAAAATATTTTATGAGATATTTTGATTCATTCCTAATATAATATGAAGGTTGTAGGGAATAGTATTTTGGAATACAACTTATCTTGTAATGTTTCTCCAATTTTTAAATATTTTACAATGATTTGATGGCATTATTATGTGTCTAAATCTTCTCAAGTGTGAACATTATGATACTTTCATTTGGTTTGTTACCTTGCTTGAGCTTATCTTTTTTATGCTTTACTATATACTTACTAAATATTACAATTATAAACTATTTTTTTATTTTTATTCACTTTTATGAGACAAGATAATTCCAAAAATGGTTTATCAAGATAAAACAAATGTCGTTATAGTCATCTCAACATTGCTCTATCAACTTAAATATTAATTTTATGTTTTAAATATTTTTTCTACGTTGTTATAATTCTTAGACATCTTCATTCATATAAGATTTTATAATTTAGAATGTGACATTACTCATCTTAGTATTTGTTTCTCTCGTGTGACCTTTACATTGCTATTTTTCTTACATTACATTACCTCAATTTTACTCTTTTTTAATTGTAATATATATTTTATTGGTATTAAAATAATTATTTATTATTTTTAATGTTTAATTTTGTTATTTATATTCATTCTAAATGATGCCTAAATGAGATGAAATTAACATCTTTAAAACTAGTAGGATATTAGCATGCCTTATGAGGCTTTCGAATTCGTAACTGATTTGATGATTAATGATATTGCACTCGAAGTCCTTAGTGTCATGGAATTCAACATTTTCATACAATTTAACTTATTTCTTCAAATTGTTTACCTCCATCATTTCATATTACTATAGAACTCTAATTCTTCTCTTGGGTGATCACTTTGTTGATTCGATTTACTTGTATTAGATTACCTTAATGAGATGAAAAAAACATGTTTGGACTTGACTCGAAGCGTATGTTCAAATAAATAGTCACTTCTATAATTCAAAATATTTTTTTCTTGTCTTTTTATGAGGTTAACGAAATATTTGATGTGTAACTGATTTGATCATCATGGATATTACACTCCATTTACTTAGTATTTTTTAATGTAATTTTTTGTACCATTTATATCATTTTGATAAATTGTTTTCTTTGATTTGGTCCTATTACTATGTAACTATAAATCTTTTTTGTGTGACCTTTACATTACGTTCGTTTGATTATATTTAATTTCTTACCTTTTTATTTCAGCATTCATATATAAATATTTATTAATTTTGTAAATACTAATTTCCCTTTTAATGCTAATATGATTAAGTATTTTATTATATTTTCAAACAAGTTCTAATCGAGATGGAATAGATATCATCAAACATGCCTTAATGAGTTCTATCTAGCTAAAAAATCTTTTTGAAATTTTAAACATTTTATTTTCTTGGATTTATCCGAGAGTTGCTAGTGATTTCAATTTGTGTGACCTTTACCTCATGATGATTTATTTATAATTGTTTACTTTGGTAATTCATAAAACTCAAAACGTTGTTTGATCAAGTGAAACAAGTGTCATTGGAGTTATCCCCTCAAACTCTATTCTAGTAAATGTTCATTTTTATGTTTTTAAATATTCTTTTAAGTTTTTTCACATTTTATGGACATTACAATTCGTACCTAAATTGATGATCGAGCATATTGTGCTTCATATGCATACCATTTTTATGCAATTTTAATATATATTTACTCAATATTAAATTAATAATTTTTTATTTTCTGTTTTTATTTACTTTGGTATTTCACGTAAATTCAAAATGAGGATTGATTGGGAGGAGACAAACATCATTGGACTGTTCTCGATAAGCTTTATCAAATTAATTTTTTATTTTTGTATTTCTAAACAATTTCTTTTCAATAGTTTTAGAATTCCTTATGAGACATTTTCATTAATTTCTAATTTTGTGATTGATATTGTTATACTTGATATCCATATAATTTTGTAACGTAAACATTTTGGAAAAGTTTTCTCTTTTATTAAACCTTTTTGCATTAATTTAGATATAATATTATAAAACTCTAAATCTCATCACATGTGATTATTATATTATTACTTAAATTTATCTCATTTCAACTCTGATATATATTAACTTGATATTAAAATAATAATTTATTATTTTTATGCATAGTCATATTCAAAATTCATAGTAATTCAAAATGAGTCTCAATCTCTACTAAACAAACATTGTTGCGCTCATCATAGTGATCTCTATTTAACTAAATATTCATTTTCCATTTTTAAATGTTTAATTTTCAAGTATTCGTGCATGCTTGATATGGTATTTTAATTTGCACTAGATTTGATGATCGACGAAGTTTTACACGATCTCCTTTGTATCTTGGAATATAACTTTTCTATAAAATAAATGTCATTTATTCTAATGTTTCTCACTTTTTTTAATATATTGCAATGAAAATAAAATTCTATCTTCATCTCACAGTTACATCTTTTAAATTTAATTATATTACATTTTCTTAATCTATCTTATTTAAATTTTAATATTAATTTTCTTAATATTAAAAAATATTTTATTATTGTTTATGTTTAAGTTGTTTTATAATTCACAGTATTTTCAAACAAGGTCCAGTGGAGACAAAAAGATACATCATTGGACTCATGTTAATAAGCTCAAAATAATTAAATTTTTTTAATATTTATAAATATTTTTTTTTCTATGTTGTAGGCATACTTTTTGTGATATTTGGGCATGCACCAAATTTAATGACTTAGCATGTTATGCTTGAAGTCTTTTATATCATGTATTAAAACTTTTTTTATTTTTTAAATGATTTCGTCATATGTTTCACTTTCATTTTGTCATAATTTTTTGTAACTATGATTCCTTTCTAGTTTGACCTTAAGTTTTTTTTATTTTGTTATATGACATTTTTCTTTAAGATTATTTTTTTTAATAATTCATATTAACTATAAATGGTTCCTAATTTAGAAGATACGAACATCATTGTACTTGTATCGATGAGCCCCGTATAACAAAATTATAATTTCTTATTTTTTAATATTTTTTCTATGATTTTGTCATGCTTTACATGTTGTTTTGAGTCATAGGTAATTTGATTATCTTGCAATTTTTCCATTGATCTTCTTTTGTTTCATAGAATGCAACTTTCTTGTACAATTTATCCCATATTTTGAAAACCTTTTTTATTTTGTTATTTTACTATTAAGCTCTAATTCTCCTCTCATGTGACCTTTATGTCTCATTCTCGCATTACTTCTTTACCATAAATCTTTTTTATATTAAAATAATGATTTGTTTTTATTTATATCAATTTACATTCATAATTTGTAATACTTCCAATGAAGGATCAAGTAGAGATAAAAAAATGTCATTGCACTCATCATGACAAACTCCATCCAACTAAATATATTTTCTTTTTTTTTAACATTTTATTTTTAATGTTTTTGCATATTTTACTCAACTTATCAAATTGTACCGAATTTTACGATCGAGAAATTTATCTTCGATCACTTAATTATCATATAGTGAAACTTTTACTAACATTTGCCTTATTTCGTAACCGTTTTTTCTGTAATTTGGTTAAATATAATGTAACTCTCAATCTCCTCTAGTGTAAACCTTACATTCACTATACTACAATGTAACATTTTTGTAATTTATGTGGTATTTCAATTCATACATAATTTGATGAACGAGGATGTTAACTTGATTTCGTTACTATTTCACAATTAAACTTTTCTATAAAATGTATCTAAATTTTTGGAATTTTTTTGCTTTGATATGGTTATGTAATAATGAAAATAAAATTCTCTTCCCATGTGACATTTACATAGCATTGTTTGTGTTGTGTTACATATTTTCAATTAATCTCTTTCTATCTTTGAAATTCATTTACTTAATGTAAAAATAATAATTTATTGTCATTATTTTTTAATTACTTTGTTAACTTTTAGTAATTACGGATGAGATGTGATCAAAAATGAAAAAATTTTTTTTACTCATCTGGACAAATTATATCAAATTAAACATAATCTTTTATATTTCTAAATATTTTTACTTTCTATGTTTTTGGTATATTTTATAGGACATTCCAATTCATAGCTGATTTGACATTCAAGGATGTTACAATTGTTCTTTCGTAATATGAAATGCAACTTTCTCATAAAAGATATCTCGCTTTATTTGAATTTTTATTTTTCATTTCGTTAATTAATTGGTCACTTAAATTCTCCTCTTGTGCAAATGTTATACTACTTTGACTTTCTAATTTTATTTTGCTTCAATTTATTTCATTTTAGCTTTAACATATATTTACCTACAAAATATATAATTTCTTTTCTATTTCACTATAATTGCTAATAAACTTAGTTTTAGATGAAACAAAGGTCATTTGTCTCTTCTAATTCTCCTCTTTTATGACCAATGAATTCCTTTGATTTGATTATTTTACATTTCTTCAAAACTTATCTCATTTTATATTTTATATATTTTTACATAATTTTAAAATAAAAATTAATTATTATCTTAGATTCTTCATATTATTCATCTATAGTAATTCCAAATAGCGTTCAATCGACACAAAGCAAATATTTTTTTACACATATCAATGAGCTAAGTATAATTAAATATTCATTTCTTATAATTTAAATATTTTATTTATTGTGTTTTCAAAGAACTTATGATGGAATTTTATCTATATTTGATTTGACAGACGAATATGTTATATTCCATCTCCTTAAAATTTTATAATGCATCTATTTAATAAAATTTGTCGTTAATTAAAATTTACTTTTATTTAGTTATATTACAGTGTAGCACAATTTCTTGTCATTCGAAATTCACCTCGCTTTAATTTGGGTTTATCACAATATTATTTATGCTAATTTACTTTGGAAATTTGCTATGATTCCAAACAAAGTTCAATTTGTACAAAAGATATGTCATGGGACACATCTCAAAAAGCTGTACCCATCTAAACATTTTTTTATATACTCTAATAGTTTATTTTGTTAATGGTTTTGACATGTTTTATGAGGTACTTCAATTTGTATCACATTTAATGATCGATGATGTTAGTCTTAATCACCATGCTATGATGTTATGAAACTTGCTAGTATAATTTATCTCAATTCTTTAAATTTTTTATTCTAATTTTGTTGTATTACAATGTAGCCCTAAATCTCCTCATATGTGACATTAACATCTCTTTGATTATATTACATTACATTACTTGAATTAATATTATTTTAGCTTTAACATCTATTTACTTAATATTAAAATTATATTTATTAATATTTTTGCTTATTTAATTTTGTAATTTGCAATAATTCCAAATTAAGTCAAATCTAATAGGAAGAAAAGTCATTAGACTCATTTCAACAAGTTATATATAATCAAATATTCATTTTTATCATTCTAAATACATTATTTTTTAGGGTTTTGTCATACTTCTTAAGGCTTATATGTTTATATCTTACTTGCTGATTGAAGATGTAACACTGAACCTTTTGAGTAGTTTAGAATATAGCCTTTTCATACAATTTATGTCATCTCTTCAAATATTTTTCTGTTGTTATTTTAAATTGTAATTATAAGTCACTTTATGTTTGGTCTTTACAACTTTTATATTTTTTTACATTAGATTAATTAAATGTATTTAATTTCTAGTTTAATATATATCTACCTAATATTTAAATAATTATTTGTTATTCTTTATGCTTATTTTTTTTGGTAAATTCTCGTAATTCTAAACCACATATAATGGAGTCGGACAAAACATTGTCAGACTCATCTTGGAGAAAACTTCATAAGTAAATATTTATTTTAAATATCGAAATTTGTTTTACACCTATTGCAACATTTTTTTGTAATTTTTATCATAGCACATTTCTTGATCAAGGAAGTTACACTCCATATTCTTTTTATCTCAAAATGTGACTTTTCTATACAAATTTACCTAATTTCTTTAATTATTTCCCTTTGATTTTATTACAATACAATTTAATTCTAAATCTCCTATCATGTGACATTCATGTTGCTTTTATATAAATTAAATTATTTTATTATTTATGTTTAATTACTTTAGTAATTTGCATTTACTCCAAACATGATCTGATGAAGATCAACAAAAAGTCGATGGACTCATCCCTACGACCTCTATCCAACTAAATTTTAGTTATTATGTTGTAAAACATTTTTTTTCAAGGCTTTTTGGTATATTTTCAATATGTCAATTAATTCTTAATTTGATTACCATGCATGTTATACTCAATCTCCTTAGTATTGTTGAATATAATTTTCTCATAAACTTTGTCAATTTTCCAAATGTTTTGCTTTCATTTAGCTCCCTATTGTCCAGCTCTATGCTTTCCCTCATATGACCTTTACATTGCTTTTATTTTATTATATTTCTTTATATTTATGTCATTTTAGCTCTAACATATACTTTCATAAAATTAAAATTAAAATATATTGTTATGTTTGCTTATTTAGTTTATTAATCTGCAATAAATTCAACAAGGTTAAATTAAGATGAAACAAAACATTCATTCAAAATTTTTAAATATTTTATTTTATAAGATTTATGCATATTTTATGAGATATTTAGATTCTTTTCAGGTTTGATGATCGAGGATGTTACCCTTGATATCCTTAATATCGTACAATTCAAATTTTTTATGTTATTTATATAATATCTACAAATGTTTTTGTTTCATTTGCTTATATTTTTAAGTAATTATAAATCTCTTCTTATTTTCTATGACTTTGATTTTTTTATATTATATTATTTATTTTCATTATTTATCTTGGAAATTTTAAGTAACTCTAAACTAATTTTGATTGATACTATACAAACATCACTAGACTTAGCCCAAGGTGCTTTAACAAACTAAATATTCTTTTTTATAATTTTTTAAATTATTTTTCTAAAGGAATAGCACACTTTATGAGTAATTTCTATTTGTACTTGATTTGAGAATTGTTAAAATGGCTAAAAATCTTTTTAGTATCTAAGAATACAACTTTTCCCTTGAATGTGTCTCATTTCATCAAAGTTTTACCTTTTGTTTGGTTATATTATATTTTGAAACTTCAATTCTCCTTTGGTGTGACCATTATGTCACCTTTATTAAGGTATATTGCATTTCTTTAATTTTTTAAATAAAATTTTATTATATATATACTTTATATTAAAATAATAAATAAAATTATTTGTGCTTATTTACTTTCATAATTTGCAATAGTTTTAGTTGAGGTCCAATGGAGGCAAAACAAAAGTCATTGGACTTGATTTAATGGGCTCTACTGACCAAAGAATTTTTTTTAATATTTCTAAATATTATATTTTATAAAGTTTATGCATAATTTATGAGATATTTCAACTCATTTGATTTTACTACCTGGAAATTTATGACGATCTCTTAAATTTTCTATTTTGTTTTAGTTATGTTGTTATGTTACATTAAATATCCTATCATATGACATTTGCATTGCTTTCAAATGGATAAATTATATTACTTCAATTCATAACATTTTAGCTTTGATACATATTTACTTAATATTAAAATAGTAATTTATTAGTATTTCTACTTATTTACTTTAATAATCCATAAGAATTCCAAACAAAGTTTGATCAAAATGAAACTAACATTGTTAAACTTTTTAAATGAGTTATATCTAATTAAATATTAATTTTAATATTTTAAATAAGTATTTTCTGAAGTTTTGCATGCTTCACTAGTAATTTGGATTTGTAATGATTTAGCAAATATGATGTTACACTCAATCTCCTTAGTATCATTAGTACAACTTTAGTTTCCAAAATTTATCTCAATTCTAAATATTTATAACTTTAATTTCATTATATTAATATGTAACAATTAATGTTCTCTTGTGTGAGTTTTACATCACCTTTATTTTTTGATATTACATTAGATCAATTTATCTCTTTGTAGCTTTAATATATAGTTAAAATAACAATTTATTTTTAATGTTGTTATTTACTTTGGTATTCCAAAATAATTTTTAACAATGTTTAATTGGGACTAAAACCCATCATTTGACTCTTCTTGGTGAGCTTTATCTAGCAAAATATCATCAATATAGTTTTAAATATTTTATTTTAGAAAATCTATGCACTCTTTGCAAGTACTTTCAACTTGCACAAAATTAGACAACTGAGTATGTTAGGCATGATCTACTTAAAATCTTGGTATGCAACTTTTTCATGGAAAAAGTCTCATTTATTCAACTATTTAGCTTTTAGTTTCTTATACTATAATGTAACTTTAAACATCCTCTCATATGACTTTTGCATCACTTTGATTTTGTAGTATTAACATATTATTTATGCTTATTTATGTTTTTTAAATTCATAGTAATTCCAAACGAGGTTGAATCAAGACAACACAAATGATGATGTCTTCATCTCCAAGAGATCTATCCAACTAAATATTCATCATTATATTTTCAAAAAGTTTATTTTCAATATTTTTCGTATACATTATAAGATATTTTAATTCATTCTTGATTTACCCTTCAATGATGTTGAAGTCGAACCCCGTAGTATCTTTTAATGTAACTTTCTTTCAAGATTTTTCACATTTCTTTAAACCTTTCACTTTCATGTGGTTATTATGCAATGAAACTGTAATTCCACTCATGTGTGGCATTTACATCTATTTTATTTCCTCATACTACAGGGCTTCAATTAAAATAATTTCAGATTTGTTATAAATTTGCATAATATTAAAATTATAATTTATTATTATTTATGTAGGTCAAACATTATGGTTCATAAAATTCAAAATAAGAAACAATCCAAACTTCATCTCCTTGTTATCATAGAAAGAAACATTTCTATATAATTAATCTCATTACTATTTAACTCTGAATATCTTCTAATGTGACCTTTATGTTGCATTGACTTAGTTGTTTGGTATTACTTCAATTCATCTCATTTTTACTTTATTACACATGTACTTCGTATTTTTTACTTTAATTTGGTTTTATTAAAATTTAATTTTAAATCTCGTCTCATGTAAGTTTTACACCACTTTCATTTAGTTATATTACGTAACTTCAATTTATCTATTTCCAACTTCAAAATATATTTAATTACTGATTATATAATAATTTATTATTTTTTTTGATCATTTATTTTTTTACTGTTGAGAATATACTGTCGATTACTTCAATATCCTGAAATACAACATTCTCACATAATTTATCCTCTTTAGGATTTTTTTTTATTTAGTCATGTTACTATAAAACTTCAAATCTCCTTTGTTTTGACATTTGTATCTCTTTGATTTGTTTATATTAACTACTCAAATTCTTTTTAATTTAGCTTTAATATATATCAACTTAATATTGAAGTAATAATTTAATATTATTATTCTTATTTATTTTAATAATTAATAATAATTTCAAATGGGATTTGATAGAGATTCTTATTATTATTAATAATAATTAATAATAATTTATTTTAAAAATGCTTATTTTTTTAAATTTCTAAATAGTTAACTTCCTTGGGTTTCCATGGGCTTAACTAGGAATTCTAATTTGTACCTGATTTCATAAATAAGGTAGTTAGACTATGTCCTTAGTATCTTAAAATGAAACCATTTGAAATAATTTATCTAATTTATTCAAATTTCTTCAATTGATTTTGTTATATTACAATGCAACTCTAAATCCCCCAATGGGGAACATTGAGTGTCTTTAAATTCGTTATGTTACATAATTATTTATGCTTATTAAATTTTATAATTTCTAATATTTCAAAATTAGGTCCAATCAAGAAGAAACAAACATCATCGAACCATCATCAAACCCCTGTCTATGAGCATTATTAAACTAAATATTCATTTTATATTTTCAAATTTTTTATTTTCTTCTATTTATGTGTGGTTTATGAGTCGTTTTGATTTGTACTTGATTTTTTTATTTTAGGATCTTACACTAGATCTGCCTAGTACCTTGGAATATAACTTTGTAAAATCTACCTCATTTCTTTAAACTTTTTTCTTTCATTTAGTTACATTATAATTCAACTCTAAATATACTCCCATAAGAACATTACATCACTTTGATTTGGATATACTACACTACTTAAATTTACATTCTTTTGTAATTTAATATCTATATTTATTAAATAATAAATTAATAATTCTATTTATTTGAGAATATTTTCTTTGATAATTGGTGCTAATTTTAAATAAGACCCTATTGACTCAAAAGTAACATTGTTGGACTTACCTTGATGACCTCTATCCAACAAAATATTTATTTTATTTTTGTACTTATTTTTTTCAAGTCTTTATCAATGCCTTTTGAAATATTATGATTGTATCTAATTTGATGATTAAGGATGTTATGCTTGAGCTCCTCATTTTTTTAATGTATCTTTATTGTACAACTAATCTCATTTCTTAAAATATTTCTCATCGATTTATTTATTTTACAATCGAAATCTAACTTTTATCTCCTTTAACTTGCACATCACTTTCATTTGGTTATATTATATTAAATCAATTTATTGTTTTTTACCATTAAGATATATTTACTTAACATAAAAATAAAAATTTATTACTTTTTATGTTTAACTATTTTTGACATTAGTAATAATTTAGAACAGACCAATGGTGACAAAAAATACATTAGGGTTTTCTTAATGAACTTTATCAATTTAAAATTGTTTTTTATGTTTTAAAATATTTTCTTTTCTAGGTTTTAGACATAAATTTCTTAAGAGGTCTAATTGAGATAAAAAATATCATTGGACATGCCTCGGTGAGTTTTATCAAATTAAATACTCATTTTTATAGTTCTTAGATGTTTTATTTCTTCACTTTTGGAGCTCTTTGTGACATATTTTTATATTTACCTATTCTGAGGATTGAGGATGACAAAGTCCATCACCTTAGTATTTTTTATTTCAATTTCCCCAAATAATTCATTACACATCTTCAAATGCTTTGCTTTAATGTTCTTAAATTTTTAATAAAGTATAATTCCTTCCTCGTCTGATATTTACCTTAATTTTATTTTATTATATTATATTAATTCAACTTATCATATTTCAACTGTAGTACATTTTTTTTGATAACAGATAATAATTTATTTTAGTTGAAGCTTCATTACTATGACAATTCATAGTAATTCAAAACATGGTCCAATGGAAACAAAAGGGACATCATTAGACTCCTATTGACAAACTTTATCTTATCAAATATTTATTTTTATATTTTTAAATATTTTATTTTCTAGGGTTTTAAAACTTTTTCTATGAATTTCAGTTTGTACCTAATTTGATGGAGGAAGATGTGACACTTGATCACTTTAGTACCTTACAGTGCATATTTCTTATACAATTTATCTCTATCCAATATTTTAGCCTTGATTTTGTTTTATTAATATGAAACAATATATCAACTAATTTGCATTACTTTGATCTTTTAGATTACATTACATTAATTTAACACAATTTAGGTTTACTTTATATTTACTTAATATTACAAAATAACTTATTATTATTATCAATTTATTTTGGTTATTCACAAATACTCTAAATGAGGTTTAATGGAGAAGGAACAAGCTTCATTATATTCATTTCAGTTAGCTCTATCAATTAAATATTCATTTTTTTATTTATAATTATTTTATTCTCCATGGTTTTTGCATTCTTTGTAAGACATTTTTGGTTATACCAAATTTAACAATAAAAAACTCTATCTTATTAGTATCTTATAATACAACTTTCTTGTACAATTTATTTTATTAAGCCAAATTTATGCCTTCAATTTGCTTATATAACAATGTAACACTAAATATCCTATTGAGTGACCTTTATGCTTGATCTTTTTGGTATCTTTGAGTGAATCTTTCTCATACAAATTTTTAAATTTCTTGAAATTTTTCTCTTTGATTTATTTTTATTTTTATGAAACTCTTATTATGCTCTTCTTTGACTTTTACATCAATTTTATATTGTTATATTGTAATGCTTCAATTTATCTCATTTTAATTTTAATATATATTTAATTAACATTAAAAAAATAATTTATTATTATTTAATTGTATTGACTTCAGAAATTAGTAGCAATTCTGATATCATTAAATGGAAAAGGAATGAATGTTGTTTAACTTATCTTCATGAGCTTTATGTAATTAAATATAAATTGTTTTTATATATTTATTTTTTTAGATTTTTGCCAAACATTATGTAATATTTTGATACAATTAATTTGACAATTGAGACTGTTATGCTTAATCTCTTTAGTATTTTGGAATGTAATACTCTCATATAATTTATCTCATTTCTTAAAATTTGCTCTGCTATGACCTTTATAATGCATTAATTTAGTTGTATTTTTTATTTCAATTTATCAATCCTTATAATTAATATATACTTACTTAATATTAAAATAATAATTTATTATTTTTAACATAAATTAATAATACACAAAAAATCAAAAAGAATGTCTCATAAAGAAGAAAAAAAACGTAGGAATCTTGATGTGCTCTAATTATTGAATATGCATTTTTAAAGATGTAAATTCTTTATTTCGTTTCATTATGAATAACAAGAATTGATTGCACCTACTTTGATGATTACAATGTTATAATTGAACTCCTCAATAACTTATAATGCAACATTTCTAAACAATTTTTCTCATTTTTATATTTTTTTTCTTTTTTTTATTATATTACTATGAAACTCTATTTCTTCTCTAATATGAATTTTCAATACTTTGATTTGGTTATGTCACATTGAATCAATTTATCTAAATTTAGTTTTAATATATAGTATCTTAAACTAAAGTAATAATTTATTATTCTTGATGCTTATTTACTATATTTTAGTTATAATTCCAAACATCACTGGACTTGCATCGACACAATATATTCCATTAAAAATTCATTTTTAATTTATTAAATAATTTATTATTAAGAAGAGATTTTAGCACACCTTATTTAACATTTTGATTTCGCCATGATTTGGTGATGAAGGGCTATACTAAATCTCTTAAGTATCTTGGAATGCAACTTTTTATTCTAATATATACGATTTCTTTACATTTTATGCTTAGATTTGGTTATGTTATTACATAACTCTATATCTTTCAATAGATTTTTAATTCAGCTTTAATTATTTACATTAAATTTTTTTAATTTATCTCATTTTAACTTTAATATATATTTACCTAATATTAAAATATAAAATTATTTCTATTTGTAATTGTTATCTTTAGAAATTCAACGTAATTTCTAAGAATGTAAAATCAATTTAAAATTTGTAGCAATTTTTAGATATTTTTCATTTCTTGGATTTTGCCTATCTTATAAGACAAATTGATTCATACATGATCTAATGATTTATACTATCATAATTGAACACCTTTGTAATTTGGAATGAAACTTTGTTGTACAATTTATTTCATTTTTTAAATTATTAGCTTTATTTTGTTATATTATAATCAACTTCTAATGCAACCTTGTTGTATACTTTTTTCAAACATTTCATTTTTGATGGTTTTGGCATAGTTTTTGATACATTTTGAAAAACAATTGATTTGTTGATTAAGGATATTATGCTCAATCTTCTTAATATATTGGAATGCATCTTTCTCATAAACTTTTCTTTATTTCTTCTAATTTATTTTATTTGGTTATTATTACTATGTAATATTAAAGCTACACTTGTGTGACCTTTATAATGCATGTATTTAAGATATATTATATTATTTTAATTTACCTTGTTGTAGTTTTAATATTAATTTATTTTATATTTAAATTATAATTTATTATTATTTATGCATATAGATATTGATAACTCATACATTAAGAGAAGGTCTAAAAGAGAAGAAGCAAACATCATTTGAATCATCCTAATAAGCTCTATTACTTAAATTGTCATTTTTAAATATTTTATTTTCTTTTTTTGTTGCTTAATAAATCATTTCCATCATACAAGATCTAATTATCATGGATGTTACATTTGAACACCTTAATATATTAAAATGCAAATTTCTCGAATAGCTTGTCCTATTTATTATATTATTTAGCTTTTATTTGATTATTTTACCATAAAACCCTAATTTTTCTCTATTATGAGTTTATGTTATTTTTTTTGGTTATGTTTATATTGATTCAATATTAATATTAATTTAATATATATTAAATTAATAATAAAATAGCAAATTTTTATTATTTAAGCATATTTACTTTGGTAGTTAGTAAGAATATGAAGCATTGTCTAATGGATATGAAATAAAAGTCATTGCTCTCATCTCGATAAACTATATTCATTTAAATTTTTTTATTTCTTTAAGATATTATTTTTTAGGGTTTTCATACTCATCATTGGACATTAAGAATGGGTCTTGATTTGGCGATGGAGCATGTTATGCTCCATCTCCTTTGTTGCTTGGATTATTAATATATATTATAATCTATCTTATTTTTTCAAATGTTTTGCTTTTATTTGGTTATAATACTATGTCACCCTAATCACTTTTCATGTAGTCTTTACACCACCTAAAATTAGATATATTACACTTCCTCAATTTACATTATTAATACTTTAAGATAAATTTACCTAATATTAAAATAATAATTTGTTGACATTTGTGCTTATCTACATTTGTAAATTAAGGTAATTTTTAACATGTTTTGACTAAGAGAAAATTTAGAATAAATTTTAAATATTTTTTTATAAGATTTTGGCATGTTTTTTTAGAAAAATTTATTTGTGCCTATTTTAATAATTGATGGTGTTGCATACGAACATTTTTGGTAAATTAGAAGGCAACTTTTTTGTTCAATATATCTCATTTCTTAAAATTATTTTCTTTTATTTGATTATATTATATTGAAATTATAATTGTCATCTGTTGTGACCCTTACGTTGCATAAATTTTGTCATAATGTATTGTTTATTTTATGTAAATTTTTCTTTGATATATATATATATATATATATAACATTTAATTGCTTTGATAATTATAATAGTTCCAAATGAGCTTCGTTGGTGATAAAATAACTTTTATGGGACTCCTCTTAATCAGCTACATCTAATTAAATAATAATTTTATGATTTTTAAATACTTTTTTATTGAAGATTTTTGCACAAGTTATGAAAAATTTTGATTCATAATTTTTTTATGATTAAGGTTATTATGTTGGATCTCCTTAATATCTTGACATGAAATTTTCTAATACAATTTATATTATTCTTTCACATTTTTTTTCATTTGTTTACATTACTATGTAATACAAAATCTCCTGTCATGTGACCATTACAATGCATTGGCTTAGATATATTATACAGTTTAAATTTATCTTATTTTAGCTTTAACATATATTTACTTAATATTAAAATAAAAATTTATTATTTATTATTTTTTTGTAAGTTGGTAGAAAATAATAATTCCAAATGAGGGTTAGTATAGAAGAAAAAAATACCATTTGAATCATCTCAATGAGCTCTATTAATTAAAAATTTATTTTTAAATTTTAAATATTTTATTTTCCCAATTTTTCTCATGCTTAATGAGAAATTTCCATTGTAACTTATTTCATTATCGTGGATGTCACATTCGAACTCTTTAGTGTTTTAGAATGCAACTTTTCTAGCACTTTACTCATTTTTTTACTTTTCTTCATTTTTTTGGTTATTTTGTTATGAAACTCTAATTCTCCTCTAATGTGAGTTTATATTGCTTTGATTTAGTTATGTTGTATTAATTAAATTTATTTAAATTTAGATGTCCTATATATATATAATTTATATTAAAATAATTTTTTAATTATTTATACATATTTACTATGGTAATTATTCATAGTTCCAAACCTTATCCATCAGAGATGACACCAAAATCTTTGCTCAAATGTTACAAGCTATATTCATTTAAATTGTTGTTAATGTTTATAAATATTTTATTTTTGAGGATTTTTTTATGCTTCACTAGACATTTCAATTTAACCATGATTTGGTCATGGAAGACATTTCACTCAATCTCCTTAATAGCTTGTGATGTAGCTATCCAATCTAATTTGTCTTATTTCTCCAAATTATTTGCTTAGATTTTGTTATATTACTATGTAACTCTAAATTTCCCCTTCTATGCTCTTTACATTGCCCATAATTGGTTATAATATGTTTCCTCAATTTATCTTATTTCTGCTTTAGTATAAATTTACTTAATATTAAAATAATAATTTTTTATTATTTATGTATTTAACTATTGAAAATAATAGTAATTATTAGCAATGTCCAACTAAGTGGAATCAAATGTTGTCAAAATTTTCTTACCAAGCTCTATGCAATTGAATATTTATTTTCTATTTTTAAATATTTTTTTTGGTATATATTACAATATAAATAAACTCATACCTAATTTGATAATTGATAATGTTACCCTTGAACACCTTTATTCCTTATAATGAAACTTTGTTATGTAATTTATTTATCTTCTTGTAATATTTTTTTTTGTTATACAATAAGGAAATTTGAATTCTCTTATCTTTTGATCGATCACTTGAATGGTGAAAACATTATAAAATGCCATGAAGAGGATTTGGATACTCATGGATGGTTGTATGGTGGTATAAATAATAAAAATAATAAGCATGATTGGAGGGAATTATGGCAGTATGTGTGCTACCTTGTTACAGCAACTACATTAGTAATAGTAGTAGTAGCAACCATAGTAGTAGGAAGGTTAGGGAACTATGTCGGGAAGAAAAGTGTTGTGCAACAAACATGGCTTCTCATTTGGTACCTAAAAACAACATCAGGAAGGTCAAGGATTAGGGTAATTACTAGCATCACATCATTTGTTCTTACTATAGAATTTTGTAAACAATATAGGTTTAATGCTTGGTAGAGCAGCGAACACACTTATCTCATTTTAATTAAAATCATGTTCTCGTTGATTGTTTTAAAGTTTTGGGGTATTCAAGGTACCAAATAAAAAGGTTATTTATATCATATTATTTGAGAACATAATGTTACAATGGTAGCATTACTACAAAAAATAGATGAAAAGCTTGACAGGAGTCATGTGGATAGGTTATTGCAAAAAAAATAGAAGTTTCATACTCAGCCTTTAGCGAGGGTTTCAGAAGAGATTGTTTTGCTGTGGAGGGATTGGATTCTGATTGAAATCATATATTCCTCATCCAGATGATTTTTTTGTGCCAAAAATAGTACGGTTGGGAGAACGAGATGTTCGATTGTTTATGCTTTGAAGGATCACAAAAGGTGTGGAGATGTTTGGAACCACATTAGAAATAGTGTTCAACACTCAGAGCCTTTTATGATTATTGGGGATTTTAATGTACTTCTATCGTAGGAGGAAAAAAAGATGGGAAAAAGTTCTCACAGGGCCAAACACAATAGGAGTTTGTTGATGTTTTATTGAAAATAGAGCTTACTAACCTTGATTTTGTGGGCAACATATATACTTGGTGCTACAACAAAGCTAGAAATGCAAGGGACTGGTCAAATAGGACCTTTCTTAGCGAAACAAAACTAAGTGCCTCTCCTGACACTACTGTTACTTACTTCCCTTATATTGGCTAAGATCATTGCCCCATGTTGATCTCCTTTAAAGAAATCTTGTTTAACAAGATTGGGGGAAGATTGCAATTCAAAAATGTGTGGCTCACATTCGACAAAACTACAGAAGTTATTCGTGGAGAATGGCGTAGACATATAAGTAGGGACGAAATGACTTGTTTATCAACAAACTTTCAAAGGGCTATGGTTGCATTGAAAAGATAGAGAATAACTAAAATTGGTAATATTTATGAAAAACACAAGAAACTACAACTGCCAATATAAGAAATGCAAATGAACAAATCAAATTATGGACTCAATGAGAGGAAAATAGTGCATTGGTTCAGCATATTGAGGCATATCATAAGCTATTGGACTTGGAGGAGGCATGCCAGTGGTAATGAGCTATCATTCAATGGGCTAAGATAGGAGACCATAATATTCACTTCTTTAATACTACTATCACTGCAAGTTTCAAAAATAATTACATCTATGAGATGAAAGATCATGGTTAGTAATTATGAAACTCACATAATGACTTCAAGAAATCCCTTATGAGTTTCTTAGCATGTATTGCACCAACAATATTCTACTTTTCTGTAGGCCATAAATCATCCCACTTTACCACTTGTATTTAGTATATTTTGAAAATTTTGTCAAGGAAGAAGGCAAGACTACCAATAAGGAATCACCTCATCTATGTGATAGTAGCACTTACAAAGAAAATTCATGCAAAAAGTTACAATTTGGGGTCCCCACAAGCTATGTGCAAAGGTTAACACTCAGCATGTGTGGAGAGGGCATCTATCATGCTGAGAAATTGCCCTCTTGCATGCATGTAGTGTTTGGGTGTACACATAATACTAACAGTGCTTGACTAGGGCTACGATCTAAAATTCTCAAACCCTGGCACATATTACACCATCTATCTTCCACTTTGCTATAGGATGCACAATAGCCTATATGCCCACTTCTAGATTATATATTACTACAATTCTATCCTGGAAGAAGGCAAGGCTAATAATAAGTAATCACAATATTCGTGCAATAACAGCACTAAAAATACAAAAACAACTCACACTTTGGGGTCCCCATATGTAGTTCCCAGAGGATGCCACTGAGTACGCTTGAATAAGCCTAAGGGTGTGCATTCAAACATGCCCTCACATGTGTACGTAATGAACTAATACGTGCACAACACAAAGTAGCGCTCATTTAGTGCTACAACCCAAAAGGCTTAAATTGTTCCATGACCTATTTCCCACTTTGTTGTAAACGACAGAACATCTCATATGCTCCTTATCACAGCATCCCACAGTGTTCAAAATCCCAAAAAAGTTGCACTTTGGGTTCCTTACATGTCGTGAATGCAGGTTGCTACTGAGCAAGCATGGATAAGACCTAGCATGGACCCAAACATTCCTCCACATGTTTAGTGCACTACATGCTTGTAGGTCAGTAATGCTCTACTAGGGCTATATTCTAAAATGCTTAAATTCTTGTACTTATTACACATCCATCTTCCACTTTGTTGCAGGCCACACATCATCCAACATGCCCACTTACCAATTATATATTACAACACCTCTATCCATGAAGGAGGAAAGACTATCATTAGGTAGTCACCTAATTAATGTAGTAGTAACCCACAGCATTAAAAATCCCAAAAAAAAGTTACACGTGGTTGTCCCCACATGAAGCTTGCATAAGTTGCTGTGGAGCACATGTGCACGAGCCCCAACATAAATGTAGAAATTCCTTTGCATGTGTAGTGCACTACCATGTTTGCAGCTCTAGTAATGCTCGATAAGGGTTGTAGCACAAAATGCTTATATTCCTACACTTATTGCACCATCCATCTTCCACTTTACTATAGGCAACACAGCATCCCATATGCTTACTTATCAGTTGTGTATTGCAACAATTCTATTTAGAAAGAATGCAAGACTACCCATGTGTAATCACCTTATTCATGAAGCAATAGCTCATAGTACTAATAATCCAAAAAAGTTACACTTTGGAGTCCAAATATGTCACATGCATAAGTTGCCACTAAACACATGGATAGGCTCCCATGTATACATGCAGGAGGGCCACTGAGTCTACATTAGCAATATTACTTAAACAATAACGTGCATTACATTAGCCATCTTCCACTTTTCTTCATGTTGCAGCATCCCTTGTACCCACATGCTTATTGAATATTGTAATAATTATGTCAAAGAAAAAGGGAAAACTACTAATAGGGAATCTACTTATCCATGCAATAGTAGCCCGAAGTCATAAAACTCTCCAAAAAAGTTACACTTTGGTGTCCTCACATGATGTGCATGTAGGTTGCCATCCAGTGTGCATGTACAAATAGACCCTACTTGCACATGCATTCCATCAGCATGCTCACAGTACCAGTAGTGCTCAACTACAGCTACAATACAAAACTCTTAAACTTTAGTGGATATTACACCATCCAATTTCCACATTAAGGTAGGTCACACAGCATCCCACATGCCCACTTGTGGATTATAGATTGTGATAATTCTATTATGGAGAAAGGCAACACTACTAGTAGGTAATCACTTAACCAATGTGGTAGCTAGCCACTGTGCTAAATATCCCAAAAGAAGTTACAATATGGCATCACCACATGGCATGCACATAGGATTCTAGTAAGCATACACACATAGGACCCCAACCATGCATGTAGAAAGGCCCCCACATGCACGTGTGGTGCACTAGCATACACTCAAGAGACGGTAGAGCTCAGCTCATGCTACAAGCAAAAATTCATAAGCCCTTGTGCACAGTGCACCATGCCTCTTCCACTTGTCTGTTAACTGTACTATGTCCCACATGCTTGCTAGTAGATTATATATTATGCCAATTCTACCATGGACGAAGGTAATACTTCGAACAAGTAATCACCTTATCCATGGCACAATAGTTTGCACTACTAAAAAGGCTAAAAATCATTATATTTTGGGGTCCCCACATGTCATGCACCTAAGGTACTCTAAGCGCAAGCTGATAGACCCTAGAACACATGTGGAGATGGACCCCCAATACATGTGGGTAGTACCCTAGTCTACACTTAGGTCCAATAGTGCTCGGCTAGTGTTATTGCACAAAATGCTTAAATTGTTGTGCATATTAAACCATCCTTCTTTCACTTTACTAAAAGGTACACAACATCCCACATGCCCACTTGTGGATTTAATACTACCAAAATTCTATCAAGGAGAAGGCAAGACTACCAAAAGGTAATCATCTTATCCAAATAGCACCCACAATGTTAAAATCTCAAAAAAAAGTTACACTCTGGGTCCCAACATGCCAAGCATGGAGGTTGTCACTAATGCATACAAACACATCCAAGCATGTGCATAGTGCACACAACTCCAACAGTGCTCAGCCAAGGCTACAAGACAAAATACTCAAATCCTTACACATATAGTACCATCTATCTTCGGCATTGTTAAAGGCCATACAATGTCCTACATGCCCAATTGTAGATTATATATTATGATAATTCTTTTAAGAAAGAAGGTAAGACTGCAATAAGTCATGTCCTTACCATATGATAATAACTTGTAGCATAAAAATTCAAAAAATAGTTACACTTTGGGGTCCCCACATTCAACACACACAACTTTCCATTGAGTAGGTGTAGATAGACACCAGTGAACATGCATAAGAAAGCCACCACTTACATCAATGCATTGGCTTTCTTATGCATAAGAAGGTAAGACTGCAATAAGTCATGTCCTTACCATATGATAATAACTTGTAGCATAAAAATTCAAAAAATAGTTACACTTTGGGGTCCCCACATTCCACACACACAACTTTCCATTGAGTAGGTGTAGATAGATGCCAGTGAACATGCATAAGAAAGCCACCACTTACGTCAGTGCATTGACACTACATTCTTAAACCAAAGCACATACTGCAGTAACAATCTTCCACTTTTTATAAGTAGCAAACTATTCCACATACCCACTTTTGGACTAAATTTTACAAAATATCTATCAAGGAAGAAGGAAAGACTGCTAAAAGGTAACCACTTTATCCATACAATAGATGCCACTTTGTTAAATATCTTTAAAAGTTACTTAGGAGTCCCCACTTGTTGTCAGCATAGGTTGTCATTTAATGCATGTAGACCAACCCCCATGCACATGTGGACAAGCCCTTGCACGTTCATACACAAGCATTTACGAGCATAAAAATTGTCCCCTATATGCATGCTCAGTGTACTACAACTTGCAGACAGGTTACCATGCATGCGCAGTGTTGTAGCATGCTAAAAGCTTTGCCAGGTGCACAGCTTGAGCTGCACTTTGCTATGGTGTTAGCCTAAGTTGCACAAATCATAGAGCAAATTGGCACCCTTGTATAACCACCATAGACACTACTTTAATGATTTGAGAAACCAAGCCAACAAAAGTTTTAAAAGCTTTAATAGAATTTGGTTGTTGTTTCACAAATTTGCTAATTAGATCATAATGATTTATAGAGATTTCAGAGTGTGGCATAGAACATGAATGCAAAAAAGCCTTCAAAAGGCTCATCACATGACCAATTGCATAGTGCCTACAAAAGGTTTCGTACAAGGTATATAAGTAGAGCTAAGTTGACCACGCGAGCTAAGTTGTGCAAATGAGCAAATGAGCAAGTTCGCATTTGTGAATAAACTTCATGGATTGCTACATTTCATAAGAGACAAATCTACTACAACGTAGGGTTAGATCTTAGTGGATCATGGTAGCAAAGCCAGTCTACCACCCACAATGCCTCATTAATTATTTAAGTAATATGTAAAGGATTTTACCCATCATTCATTCTTATCATTTCTTATGGTGCCCGTGCCATCAAACATATTATGATAATTGTTAGCCCCTGGTCATGTGCCCTTGGGCTACCAAGTCCCTATTATAAGTTACAATTTAACAATAGGCTTAACTGTCACATCTTAGCATGGATTTTGACTTAAAGGTATTTAGCCATAATCATACACATGATAGCATCATGTCATTAGCTTTTCAATCAAGCATGATGACCAATTATGTGAATCATTGATTTCTTATGTACTAAGGTTAATTACTATCATGACACATTCATTAGTAGGTTAAAACTAACCTACCTCAAGATGGTCTAAACCTTGCAAACATTCCGTACTGATGGGCGAACAATCAAATACTTGGTGAATTCTACTTCATAATGGTTGGAAGAGTAGACATCGATGGATCACAAAGCAATGTCGTTATGAATGCTTAGCTACCACAAGCTAGTTATTCTTATGGTAACATTTTTGACACCTCTAACATCAAATTTTGAAAATGTAAAGGGCCAATAGTCCATTCTTTCATGGCTTTGTATTGGTACAAAAAAATCAGAATCAAATGAGCTTTTGCCTTCTTGTTCCACATGAGATTTCTATTTTTGTTAAGATCATCTTAAGACACCTGTGTTATCTTTTAAAAGATGCATCACCCTAACCAAACTCCTCACTTGAAATGTATTATGCCCAAATTAACCAACTGAGGTAAGACTTGGAGTCAAAAGGAGGAGCTGGGCCCAACCTCTATCTCATGAAATAACTAAAATATCATTAAAAGTAGTGGTATTTCAATTTTGTTGACACACTAACTCCCACTTATGCTACACCTCTCAAGTCATTTCATAAAGTCAAATTAGAATCAAGCTCAATAGGGTTTTCCTTCTTCATTAATTTTATCAATCTCTTTTTCAGCTATGATTTTATCAGATAGTAGATAGGGATAGTGGGAGTCTTGTTAATCTATTCAAGCATATTATTAATTAGATTATGAGACATTTTTCTACCTTAAGAGAGTCATAATTATTACCATTATTTTCTTATGCTTGGTGGATATTCTTCATAGACATTCGAAGCACTTGACTGAAATGACATTGTGTGAGCATCCTCGAAGACCATTACAATGCTTTATTTTAATTAAACTATCAGATTCTCTATGTATAAACTTATTATGAGTCAATTGTTTGACTCATGGGGAAATGTTGACAATAGATTTACATGGTGCAATAGGGAGGAAGGAATTGCTAGAATATTGGAGAGGCTTGACTGAGTACTGATGAATCTCTATGGAATCTAAGATTTACCCATACCATGGTATCTCATTTGTTAAGAATTAGATCAAACCACCACCCTTTGCTCATTGGATGGGTACATAATAGGGGATGGCCATTATAAGAAGGAACCAATTTGATAGTGTTTGGCTTAGATTTCCTCAAACTATGGGTGTTGTATAGAAAGTGTGGAACAAATCAGTTAAAGTAATCATATGGAGAGGCTCTTTATGAAATTTTGTAGATCCTTAGTTTCCTGTAAAAGGTACAGCTAGATCACGTTGTGCAATCATATCTATAGGTTTGTTAAACTAGAAAATGAAATTCAAGTTCTATGAATCAAGGACTTCGAGGTGGGTCTAAATGATCAGGAGCACATCTAGCTTGAATGTCTTATTTCTTTTCATAGGGTGACTACACTTGAGGGGAGGTGTTGGTGGAAAAGAGCATAGGCATAATGGGCTCACCTGGGGCAATAACCCAAGGATCATCTATACTACTGCAACTTCTAGGTGGAGGGAGAAGCATATACTACACTTGAAGGATGATAAGAGACAAGTGGTCAGTTTTATAAAAAGTATAAAATTTTTGTTGGCCAGCCATTTTAAGATGAAGTGGTGTAATAATGATGTGTGCATCCTCCATTATAGTACCAGCCATTTAAATGCATTGACAAGAAATATAAAGGAATGCTTATTATGTAAGTTACTGAGGAAGAAGTCAAATGTGCTAGCAGATCAATCAGAAAAAACAAGTCACCAGGGATGGATAGTCATAGTAGAGTTTGTGTATGGATACATAGATGCCAAATGCTTGGAAGGATACTCCCATTATTCTTATTCCAAAAGTGTGAGGCATAGAAAGGCTAGAACAGTTTAGGCCTATAAACTTATGTAATGTTATATATAAAATTATGATAAAGATCTTGGAGGCAAGATTGAAGAAAGTTTTACCTTAGCTCATTACAAAGGAGCATGGTGCATTGTGTTACGTTGATCTTTCCTAGATTAACATCTTTATTTTGCAAGAAATGGTAACTTGGATGTACCCTTCTGCATCTAGAGAGGGTCTTATGGAAATCAAGATGGATATGAAACAATCATATGATAAGGTGAGACAATAGTTTGTTATTGATATGATCACATTCTTGGGCTTTCCTTCACTGTTGCGTGAGTGGGCAATGCTTGTATCTCATCTTTGAGGTTTGGGGTGCTATTGAGTGGGGTTACTCTCCCATGGTTTCAATTTTATCAAATTAAGAGTTGAAGAACACATTTCAAAATGGAGAATTAGGTTGCTTTCCTTGATAGATAGGATTGTTAAGATCAATTTAATGTTGGCAACAATTCTAACTTTCTATTTAAGCAATTGTGTGGCATCAAAAGAGTTGATTAATGAGCTAGAAAAGATGTTTAGAAGATATTCATGGTATAGTGTAAATGATGGTCATGCAATCTATTATGTGGTTCGGAGATTTGTCACACTATCGAAGGAGGGGGAGGTTTAGGTATCCATGACCTTACTATTTGGCAACTTTCTTTGACTATGAAGCAATGTAGGAGGATCTTGGTAAAAGAGGATTGTGTGTGGGTGGAGGTGATGAGGAGGAAACATTTAGTGGGAGAAAAGATGGAAGGTGTTCCATGAGGTGCATCACAAGACCATGCACTCATTAAGGAGGCAATGCCATAAGATGTTTCTAACTTTGTATAAAGAATTAGAGAGGATATCAATGTGTGGTTTTTAAAATAATTTGCTTGCCTTTCTTCCAATTAAGTGGTGGCCTACATACATAAATATGGAGGCTGAGTGGTCGAGCAAAGTTAAGGAATGCATTATTAAGCATGGGGAATGGAATGTGTTTAGAGTTAAGGCTTGGGCTAATGGTTATTGCTTAATAGGGTGCTACATCATTGTTGGGCATTAGATCAAAGGAAGGACCAGTTACTATAAGTGTAAATCAAAACCATGGAAGTGAATAATTCCAACCTTTACTCCATAATGATTTGAGCTAAAATTTTTGAAAATACTAGGGACTCATGGGCTGTTGTAAGTATGGTTGGATTTGGAAGCTTAAGATGCATCATAGACTGAAGGTTTTTATTTGGAGATTGATAAAAAAATTCATTCCTACTTTAGCATGGTTGGTGAAGAGGAGAATTGCAAAGAATGATAGTTATTTTTTGGGCTACAATGAGACAAAAATAATGTAAAATTTTTTGTGTGATTGCTAGAAGGCTAGAGAGATTTTGGACTTGCATTATTAGAAGGAGGTTGCTATAGCTCTTGATCCAAGTAGCAACAGTGATATGATCTTACAAATTAGTTACGGTAGCTTGGAGGCAAATAAATTGTTGCATGATGACATGATGAAGGAGGTTGCACTTGTTACAATAGCCTTCTAAGTCTTTTGGATCGATAAAAACTTGAAGAAAAATAATGAGCAAGCCATGAACAATATTGTTTGGTTGAGAGAGATTCAACTTGACATGGGGGCTACATTTAAATCTTACAATTTGGATTCATCAATGTCTTATGAGAGTCAAGACAACTTAGATGGTTTGAATGCAGCTTCAAATTGGGCTCCTCTAACAAGATGGATTAAAATCAAAAACTGTGATGTGGCTATTCA
Organism: Vanilla planifolia; assembly: GCA_023846275.1. Lineage (NCBI taxonomy): Eukaryota > Viridiplantae > Streptophyta > Magnoliopsida > Asparagales > Orchidaceae > Vanilla > Vanilla planifolia. Next base: position 344,090 of record JAIUJO010000309.1, on the reverse strand, counting down.
GAGTGATGCTGTGGAGTTGGGGTTTTTTGTCAAAGACCATCTAAGTAAGCCACTCTTATTGTAGGAAGAAGTCTATATTCTTAGGCAAGCACTACTATGGAGGTCCACAACATTTTAGAGGCCCTTAGTTTGCTCAATTTAAAGCTCTAGGCCATTCATGCTATGGAGATCCAATCATATTCTACTATGGAAATTCAGCAGATTGGTGATCTTCTATTTCACGCTTCATGTGGAGGTAGATATAGAGATGCTCTCATGTACGTTCGCAACATGGTTGCTTTTTGGTTGACGCATATATACAGGCAAAGCAATGGTCCAATGGACTGAATGATGCACCATGCATGTTCTTTTGATTTTTCTTGGGATTGGGGCATGCCCCTACCCCAAACACTTTTTATGTTATTATTTTCAAACTTTTTCTTTGGTCCTTTATAGAAAAACTTTTTGTAGGCTGCGGCCATTATAAATTATTATCAAGGAATCCAAGATTTAGCCTTGCAGTAGATGCACTACACGAGACTTGTAGAGTATGGCTAGCTATGAGAAGTGAACGTTTCACTTGTGTGTGCACGTAAGGAATTCAAATTTGCTGTCTGTACACTACGAAGGATGCCATGCATTTGGGATTTAGCTACTAGTGTAACAGTTCATTTTGTTCATTACTATAGTAATGGTGAGGAAATTTCAACTATGAAGGTCATCTCTACACCCATAATTTTAAATTTCATATTGTTGTCTTTTTGTTTGGTTGAGTTGCTATGCAGAAATATTTTACTATTGCTACTACAAGTGTTTTTTGTGGCTATTGAAAGTGATTTGCTATTATTATTACCCTCTTATGGTTTAATTGTCTATTTAATTACAAGGCTGTTGTGTTGTGTTGCTAGGAATTACATTCCTTTCTCTGTATTATATTTGGGAAAGTGTTGAAAATTGCTGGAAGTGAGTCTTCAAATGAGTAGGATGGCTAGCAATAAAACATGCAAAAGCAACAAGAAAGGTAAAGGCAACAAATATGTATTTGCAATGGTAAATGAACTACTGGTAGGCAAATACAGCCATAATGTAGGTTCAGCTAACAGAGATTTCTTTTTAGCTTTTTCTATAGTTGAATGTGAGGGGGATGTGGAGTAGAATTAAAGTGATATTTCAAAAGTATCTACTTTAGCTGAGATTGGCATGTGCATGCAAATTTTTAGAGATGTTGATGAGTTCGACTCATACATGGAAAAGAATGATAATGTGGGCAAATCATTATGCTTAACTAGTAGTAGTAGGGATTCTATTAATGTGGGCGCTAAAATACTAGAGAATACAAAATGTGCAGCTGAGAGGAATGAGATTAAGGACTAGGTGATCCAATACAACTTGAATAAAGCCCCAAAAAGTGGCCATATACAACACCTTCCAACTAATGCAAGCTGGGATGAGTAGGGATGGATGATGTGGTGTAGGAATTGGGGTATGGTGATGGGTAAAATGGGGAATTTCTAGCAAAGTAAGCTTCGAGGATGCTTTGGTAACTGAAAGAACTTCTAATGTAGCAAAACTAGCATCTACAGAATGACCTTCACACATTGATGTGAAAGAAATTGCCACAAAGATGGTTGATTATGTTGTCCAAGATGAGATCATTATGTCAAATTTGGCATGTAGTAGGTGCAAGGAGTTCCATAAATTTGATCTGATCGGGAGGGTCTATGGCAGCAACCTCCCTATTTTACATTATTGCAATGCTTTTATAACATAGATGGTGGCATTTTAAAACCTTTAGAATACTAGATCTCTCATCAAATTGCTTTTGTCTATATTTTGATTTGATAGAAGTTAGAAATGTAGTGTGGCTTCGGAACCTTGATAGGTTGCTAGGCAAACAATAGGGTTGGATTTTTGGACCCCTAATTTGAGGTCGAGTGCCACGATAGTGATGTGTGCCCTAGTATGGGCTAAATTCTTTGTCCTTTCATTATTGTATTGGGATAAGAAAAATATCATACACATTGCAAAAACCATAGGAGAGCCAATCCTACTTGATGGTTGGCCACTTATCTATAATGATCATCTTAGGCAAGACTCTATGTGAGGTTAGATCTATGCAAACCATTAAATCAAAGAATGTGGCTGAGCAAAATTATTGAGGAAAACTTTCCAAACTTTTGAGTATAAGGGCATTTCTTGGATGTGCATTTCTTTGAGCCATGTTGGACATTACGTGAAGTAATGCTCCATTGGTAGGAAACTTGTTGATTTGTTAAGAGAATTGGAGGAGAATGTTGCATGAAAAAATTTTTAGATTGACAAAGCAACTCAAAGTAGTTTGGAACTCAACATGTTTGTTGAGAACTCAAAATACTGAAGAATACTTTTGGTTAGAATGGGTGGGAGCAAAAATGTTATTTTTATTTGAACCATAGGATAAATAGAACCAAAGTATGATAATGGGGTTCCGCAAAGTGTGCTACTTCTGGAATAGAATTGAATGTGAGCAAAAGATATGATTGGCTATGGAATTTAAGAATTGCTAGTATAGAAGGTGTGCTGTTATGAATTGGGTACTATAGGTAGGAAGTTTTTCATGTAATTGCTACTATGACAACTAGAATTTTTTGGAGACATGGTGCTAGAGAGGTAATTTCAGTCATGTCAACTACTATATAAAGAGTCCATGGAATTGTACATGAAAAAAGATTGGAGACATAAAAGACAAGGTGCCAAGGGGAATTTCAAAAATAGGCTTGAACCTAAGATGGGTTGCTTACTGGATAATAATTTTGTGGTGTGGTAAGCTACTACAGTGCCATATAGCTGGGTAGATGATTTAAGAAGGAAAGGAATTCTTGGAGATTTTGTAATGGATGGTGGCTATGTTAAATATAGGTATAGAAGCTGTGAGGCCATGAAATGGATGTTGCAAGGCTGCATTTTGTTATGACACAAGATGTTGGAGAGGTGCTGGAGTGAAGTATTAATTGCTATAGAATTTGTTGCCAAAAGTAGGCATTTTGCTGGGTGATAAGGTGTTGGTGGTGATGTGCTGTAGAGGTGTATTGTGGCATGTTAAATACTATATGATGAGTCCAAAATTTTTTACATGTAAAAAATGGGTGGAGGAGTAATAGATATGGTTCCGAGGGGAGTTTCATCTACTTTTTGATATTCAAAGTCAAGAGGCATGCTGCTACTGATTGAAATAGGTGAAGCAGGTTGGCATTTTTTTGGTGATGAGCTACTACTAGAGAGGTGCTTTTGTGGTATGTCAATTGTTATATGGAATGGGTGTTGTAGGTGTACTTTTTGTTGGGTGATAAGCTGTTATTAGAGAGGTACTAGAGAGATGTATTGTGGAATGTGAGTTGTTGCATGACGATCCAAAATAATTTTGTATTCAAGGATGGATGGGGACCATAGATGTGGTTCCATAGGGAATTTCAGCAATAAGTTGAAACTCAAGATGACAAGGCAAGCTGTTGCTGCTCTTCGTAGTTGGGTGGAGGGTTTGAAGTAGAATGGGGAACACATTATAATGATAAGCACTATTAGCTATGTAATGTTAGGTAGGATATGTGGAACTATGTGGTTAGTTTCTTTTAAAATGTAAAGCCTAGGAGGAGAAGTGGGTGTAAGGGGAATTATTGTCTTTGCTTGGAGATGCTTGGTGCTACTAGTGTGGGGTGCTAAGTGCTACTAAAGTAGGTGAAGAAGTGGAGGAATGGTCCTTGGTGAGTTGGGAGGAGCTCCATATATTTTGTAACACTAAATATTTTTTAATACTATTACAGTTGGAGGAAATTATAGGAATTCAATATCGACTTTGAATTATGCCAAGGTGTAGTAAGTGAAAGGCTTTCATATCATCACAAATCATTAAGTTTGGTGTATGGAATATTTAGGGAATAAAGGACAAGAAATTAAGGGGATACTTACAGCAGATTGTTAGAACATGCAACATCGCAGTAATGGCTCTTATTGAAAGAAGAGTGGAGAAGTTTAGTAAGAAAGATTCAGATGTGCTGCTTGGTAAAGATTGGGAGTTTATGGTGGAGCTCCATATATTGGGCAGCACTAAATATTTTTTAATATTATTATATTTGTAGGAAATTATTGGAATTCAAGGGGTGTGAATTATTACAATGTGTAGTAAGAGAAATGCTTTCCTATCATCACAAATTATTAAGTTTGGTGTATGGAATATTTATGGAGTAAGGGACAAGAAGTTGAGGGGATACTTACAACATATTTTTAAAACATGCAACATCACAATAGTGGCTCTTATTGAAACTAAATGGAGAAGTTTAGTTCAAAAGAATCAGATGTGCTTCTTGGTAAAGATTAGGAGTTTATGGTGCAACCTTTGCCAGGACTATCTAGTTGTATGGTGATTCTTTAGAAGATTTGGTGGATCTTAAAGTTATTAAACTTTGATCACAAGTTCTTATTGTGCAAGAAAGGGTTAGGGATGCAAAAGTGCTGAAATACTGTGTTGTGTTTGCTTAAAAAAGCCTATTAAGAGGAAAGCTGTGTGGGATATCCTAAGGACTGAGGCCAAAAGCATAGGACCCATGCTTGTTGTGGTAGTACAAGACACTAGGGATGGATGGGGTCATAGCAGACTCTGTGAGTTGATACTAAGCTATTACTTAAGGTGATATTCTTAGAGATGTATTACAATTTTTGCATGATAGACAAATGCCAAAAGCTTGGAAGGATACTTAGCTTATACAAATTTTTAATGTGTGAGGCACAAACAAATATTAATAATTTATGCCCATAAGCATTTGTAATGTTATATATAAAATTGTGATGAAGATCTTGGTGGCAAGATTGAAGAATGTTTTACCTTGGTTCATTTCGAAGGAACAAGGTCTTTTTGTGTCTGGCAGATTTAACTCAGCTAATATCTTTATTACTAAAGAAATGGCAATTTGAATGCACTCTTCTACATCCAGAGAGGGCCCTATAGAAATCAAGGTTGATATGGAATAAGGGTATGGTAAGGTTAGATGGTAGTTTTCTATTGATATCATAACATTCTTAGGCTTTCCTCCAGTATGGTGTGAGTGGGTGAATTCTTTTATCTCATCTCACAGATTTGGGTTCCTACTAAATGGGATTAGATACCCATGGATTGAGGCCACTAGAGGCTTGAAAGAAGGTGCCCATTATCATCTTATTTGTTTACCATTACATCTAAATTTTTGTCTTGGCCCGTGGGGAAGTATGAAGCTATGGTAGTATTAGGGTTTCATTGTGGGCCAACATTCTCGATCATTTCACACTTACTATATGCCGACGATGTGATTTTATATGCATATGCCACATGTGCTGCTGCTAGGTCTTTGAGATAGATTATAGAGGAATATCAGAGCACTCTTGGAAAGGGAAAATGTTGTTAAATCAAAAGTCTACTTTAGCAAGGGTATGTTGCATAAAAGAAGAAAGATGGTGGCTGGCAAAGTTCGTATGAGCCAAGCAAAAAATCTCAATTATTTAGGGGCGCAAATTTTAATAAATTTGGTAAAAATGGGAATTTCAATTTTATTATTTAAAAAATGGAAGAACATGTTGCAAAAAGGAGAATTAGGCTACTTTTCTTTGAAGGTAGGATTATTATGCTCAATTCAATGTTAACAACCATTCCAAATTTCTATTTAAGCTATTGTGTGGTGCCAAAGTGATTGATTAATTTGTTGGAAAAGATGTTTAGAAGTTGCTTATGGTGTGGTGCAAATTATGGCTGCACAATGCATTATATGAATTAAAGATCTACAACACTATTAAAAAAGGAAGGAAGTTTGGCCATCCATGACCTTACCATTTAGCAACATGCCTTGGCTATGATTTTTATTTTTATTTTGATAATCTTGGCAAGAGGGGATTGTGTGTGGATTGAGGTGATGAAGAGGAAACATTTAGTGGGAGAGAAGATGGAGGGTGTCCTTGAGGTACTTTGCAAGCCAATAGACTCATTCAGGACGTAATGTTATTGGTTATTTCTAACTTTGTGTGGAGATTTGGAGAGGACATCAATGTGTGTTTCTCTAAAGACAATTTTCTTGGTTTTCTTCAAATTAAGTGTAGGCCTACATGCATAAATATGGAGGTTGAGTGTACAAATGAAGTTTTGGACTACAGCATTAAGCATAAGGAATGGGATGTGTGTTTTCAAGGCATAAGCTAATGATTTGCCACTTGATAGGGTTCTGCATCTCCCTTAGGAATTGGATGGAAACAAGGACCAATTTATACAACCATAAATTGAAACCCTAGAAGTAAACAATTATAGCCTCTACTCCATAATGATTTAATTTAAAATTTTGGATAATGTTGGGGACTTACTGGTTGCTATAAGCAAGTATGGTTGGATTTTGAAGCTTAAGCTTCTTCCTAGAGTGAAGCTTTTCATTTGGAGATCAATCAAAAACTACATTCCTACCATTGCATGGCTGGTGAAGAGGAGAATTACAAAGAGGGATAGCTTCATTTGGGGCTACAATGAGGTTGAAACAATATATCATGTATTGTATGATTATTTGAAGGCTAGGGAGATTTGGAACATGCATTGCAAGAAGGAGGTTGCTACAGCACTTGATCCTAGTTGTAGCAATAGCAATAGCAATATAAAGATATTACAAGATGTTTCTAATACCTTGGTCACAAATAAATTGAAGCATGGTTACGTGATGAAGGTGGCTGCAATTATTGCAACAGCTCTCTACAATATTTGGTTCAATAGGAACTTGAAGAAACATAATGAGCATGTCGTGAACAATGCTATTTTGTTCAGGAAGATTCACTAGACATAGAGGCTACATTTAAATACTATAATTTGGATTCATCCATGTCCTGTAGGAGTCCACACAACTCACAGCATTGAAGTTTTCAATTTGGGCCCCTTCAATTGAATGGATTAAAATTAATTATGATGTGGCTATTCGTAGTGATGTTGTAGGGTTGGGAATTATTGTTTGAGACCATCTTGGTAAGCTATTTCTTGTTGTAAGAAGAAGTGTATATTCTCAGGCAAGCATTTCTATGATGGTTCATGCCATATAAGAGGCCCTTATATTGCTCAGGTCAACGTTCTTGCTTTTTCATGTTGTCGAGATCTAGTCAAATTCTACTATGGCAATTCAAGAGGATCATAATATTTTATATCACCCTCCAAGTGGGGGTAGATATAGGGATTCTCTCATGTACATTCATAACATGGATGCATTTTAGTTGACTTATATGTATAGGAAAGGCAATAGTCTGACAAATTGGGTAGTGTACCATGCATGTTTTTCTTATTTTACTTGGGATTGGGGTTTGCCCCTTCGTAAAACCTCTTTTGATGTTGTTGTTTTTTGGCTATTTGTTTGATCCTCCATAAAGGACCTTTTATAGGCCATGACTATTCATATATCTTATTAAAGAACCCAAATTCTATCTGATATAGATTCAAACATTGCAATTGGGATTCATCCATGTCTTATGAGAGTTCACATAACTCACATGGGTTGAATGTAGCTTCAATTTGGGCTCCTTCGCCAACTAGATGGATTAAAATTAATTTTGATGTGGCTATATGTGGTGATGTTGTGGCACTGAGGATTGCATTTAAAGACTATCTTAGTAAGCCACTCCTTATTGTTGGAAGAAGTGTATACTCTCAAGGGAGCATTACAATGGAGGTTCCAGCAATATTGGAGGCTTTTAGTTTGCTCAAGTCAAAGCTCTTGGACTTTCATGTTGTCGAGATCCAGTAAAATTTAATATGGCAACACAGGAGGTTGGTAATCTTCTACGTCACCCTTCATGTGGACGCAAATATAAGGATGCTCTTATGTATGTTCATAACATGGATGCTTTTATGTTGACTCATATATCTAGGCAAGCAAATGGTCCTGTGGATTGGGCATGCACTATGTATGTTTTTTTTTTACTTGGAACTAGGGTATGTCTTTTCACAAACAAATTTTGATATTTTTTAGTTTTAGACTTTTTGTTTGATTCTCCATAGAGGACATTTTGTAGGCTATGGCCATTAATATATTATTAGGGAATCCAAAGACTTTCGAAAGAGAGGGAGATTTTGGATGGAGAGGAAGATTTTGGAGAATTTAGGGCAGATTTCAAATTAAGCAATAAAGACAAGGCAGGTGGTGGGCTTGGCTCACCAAAAGTGGTGAGTAAACTATTGATTCCATGCACTTGAATTGGCAGGTATGCGGGAGTGCTGGAAGCTGCTTCTACGCATGGGTGGGTGAAAGCTACGTTAAACACTAGTGGTGGCGAACTGTGGGTGATAGGACATGCTTGTTCTATCTTGGCACGTGGGTGCAAGAGTGTGGTGAGAAATTCAAATTTGATGCATGCACGTTCCAAAGCACGTTTAATGGGGGTGGAACTTTCTATATATGTAGGATCCTATTCACACTTTGTTGCAATTGTTTGATTATTTTGTAGTGTGGAAGTGTTGTTGCTGCTGTTGTTTGTGTTTCTAGGAATGCTATCGGAATTTGTGTAATTACAAACTGCTATTGTCCCATGTCTACTTAAGTGTTGGAAAAGTATTGTAAATTGGTTCCTGTTATTAAGGGGATGGCTAGTAACAAAGCTTGTAAGAGCAACAAGAAATGCACTGGTGGTATGTATCTCCTATGTGTAATGATTTGTTGGTGAGAAAAATGTAGCTATGATGTAGAATCATGCAAATGGAATATTGTGCTAGCTATTTCTACTATTGAATGTAAGTTGCTATAGAGCCAAACGAAAGTGATACTTGCATAGATTCTACTTCTGTTGAGGTAGGCACTGACTTGGCACTTCTTCATGAAGATGGTGAGATCAATTCAATCATGAATAAAAATGAAAGTTTGGGGAAACTGAATTCCTTAATTTGTAACCACAAAAAGGGAAAAACTAACATGAATGTGGAAGCCATATTACTGTAGAATAGTAAATGTGTTGTTGGAAAGTTTGAGGCATTATGCCATTTGATTCCAAGCAAGAAGAATGAAGCCCCAAGGTGTGGAAATGCAAATCAGCTTCAAATTCTTTCTAGGTTGGATGCAACATGGTTAGACAGGGTGGTGTAGGAAGTTGAATATTGTGATGGAGGTAAGAGGTGAATTCTAGTCAAGTGAGCTTTAAAGATGCATTGTTAGCTGAAACAATTGTTAATTTAGTATATGCAAGAGCTGCTATATGGCTTTTAAACATTAATGTTAAAGTAGTTGCTACCAAGTTGGTTTCGAGTTTGTTGTTTAGAATGGGATCATTATGCTAGACTTAGCATGCAGCAACTGCAAGGGGATCCATCAAATTTATTTGTTACATAGGATTTACAATAGTAACCTCCTTTTTTTTATTATTACAAGGGTATTACAATAAAGATAAGCCATTTTAAAAACTTTAAAATATTAGATCTCTCATTAGGTTGCTTTGCATGTATATTAAATCAATGTAGGATTGAAATGCACCTAGCTTGGGGAACCTTGGCAGGTTATTTGGCATACTATCGAGTTGGATGTGTGGACCACTGATTTTAGGCCAAACTCTATGTTTGTGTAGCGTGCCTCTATGTGTGTCAGATTTCCCAAGCTCTCATTGTTGTACTAAGATATGGAGAATATTTTGTGTATTGCAAAAGCCATTAGAGAACCAATTCTACGTGATGTTTGGACCACAAATCTGCAACGATCATCATATGCGAGAGTTTGTACGAAGATGGATTTATCCAAACTATTGAATTTAAGGATGTGACAAAGCAGACAGTTGGGAGGACTTCCAAACATTTCTGTGCAAGGGCCTCCCTTAAATATGCTTTCTGTGTGGCCATGTAGGCCATTACATATAGCAATGTTCCACTTGCAAGAATACTATTTACCTGCCAAGAGATGGGATTGAAGCAAGCAAGAAGATGAGAATCAAGTCAATGTAATTGACATCAACAGGAACAAAGTATTCTATGTGTAGACGGCTTTGGGAAATGAAAGGGTCAGGCCCTTGGATTCTTGTACAACTAAGAAGAAGAAGGGCTATCATGTCTGGGAAAGAGAAGGTCTTCAAAATTACAGTTTAACTAAATAATTTAATGCCAGTGGACATGAAAATAATGGTAGACCTAGGAAATACTCAAATAGGTATAGAAGTGTGTCCAATTTGTGGGGTAGGGAACCATTGAGAGGAGAGTGGACTCTTAAGAATAAAGTTGGACAACATGGCAACTTGAGTCGGGTTGAGAATAAAAAATTACAACAAGGGGGCCAGATGTTGGGGAACCATGGTGCAAACATGAGGTAGTTAGAGGAGATGTCTAAGGAATATGCCACCAATGTGAAGAGGAGTGAGCAATAGGATGGAGGCATAAATCGAGCTTATCCATGTCATGTTATGTCAAAAACATTAAATGTGATGAGAGGGGGTTCTCTTTCGTGCAGTTCATTGGTTGCAAAATTTGGAATAAAAAACATGGTTATGGGAAATTTAGGAGCTCAATTATAGTGACATCACAGAGTACTAAGCTTAATAGTTGATGCAATGATCTCTTAAAGGAGTTTTGGCTATAAAAGCATTGATGTGGATATTGCATTATTTGGTTGTCTGCATTCATTCCTCAATGTTGCTATAGCATGGGTTAGAGTTTTGTGATCTTTCATAATAGATACTGCAATGTGAGTGCTTTTGTGATGATGAACACATTTCCTCTTACTTCTGAAACTACAAGATATAGATTGAGAGATATGGATTGTAAACATGTTAGACAAGAAGTTGTTGAGAATATTTGTGTCATGGGAGAAGTATATGAGTGGTTGTGGTTGGCTTGTACATTTCAAAGTCTACAAAAAGAGGGGACATATCAATTGACTACTGCATAACATGTAAGATATAGGTTTGATGAGAGTATAACCTATTTGTAAATTGCTATTTAATGAGAATGGTGGGAATTGGATTGTGTAATTAGTTTGGTGTGTTGGATTGCTACAAGAGAAGCATGCTAATTCTGCCTTAGAATAGTTGCTAGTGCTGGAGTGGGAGTGAATGTGAGCAAAGAAAAGGTATCGTTGAGAACTCTAGTAAATGCCATCATGGAGGGTGCACTATTAGGAATCAACTACTATATGTGGGTAGAATTTTCAATAAATATTGCCATGGCCAATAGGAATCTTGGGTTCTATGTTAATTGTTGTATGAATCCCCTAAGAGTTTATTCAGATGGCAGGTGCTTGGCATGCAAATAGAGTTGAAGATTTAGATATAGTGTCATGGGGACTTTCCACAATGTGATGAATTTAAAATGTGTCGTAATCTGACAATAATAGTGTAGCAAGGCATGCTACTACTATTCCCTATAGTTGTACAGAGGATTAGAAGAATAGAGGTGATCACCATGTGAAAGCCCTCCTTCGTCACTATATTTTGAGGAGGGAAGGTATATGTGGATTGATGTGCTTAGTACCTACTATAATGTAGTGACATGGATAGAAGATGGGAGAGTGCAATAAGAGAAATTACTATCTCTACCTGATGGTTCTTATTATTTTTTTGTTGGGTGCTAGTTGCTGTTGGAGTGGGTGAAGAAGGGGAGAATTGGCTTTGGGTTAGCTAGGAAGTGTTTTATGCATTGATAAATGCTAAATGCACTTGAATACTACTATAGCTAAAGGGAGTTGTTGAACTCAAAGCTGGCTTGGTACCATGTTAAAGTACTATAAGTGGAAGGCCCTCATATCAAAATAAATGATCAAGATTATTATATAGAATATCAGGGAACAAGGGATAAGGAATTGATGGGATATTTGCAAAAGATAGTTAGAACATGTGACATCATAGTGGTGGCACTTGTGGAAACTAGGGTGGATAATTTCAATGGGAAAGATGCAAATTTGGTGCTCAATAGAGGCTGGAAGTTCGTGGTGCAACTCTTGACTGGGTTTTTTGGAGACATGTTGGTTCTTTGGAGCAGCTGGATAGATCTCGTTGTGATCAAAATTTTGTCGCAAGTACTTGTGCTGTAGGCAAGGGCTGGTGATGCTAGGGTGAAAAAATGTTGCATTGTGTATGCTTCCAAGGGGCCTACTAAGTAGCCAATTATGTGGGAAACCTTGAAAGAGGTTGCCAATAGTACGGGACCTACACTTGTTGTGGGGGACTTAAATGTTATGATGTCATTAGAAGGGGAAAAAGGAGAAAGAGGATCAAGTGCAAATTGGGTGAGTAAGAACTTTTTTGGATCATGCAACAGTTTGAGTGTATGGACCTGGGATATTTTGGCAATACATATAGGTGATGCAATGGGATAGAAGAAAGTACTAGATTTTTGGAGAGGCTTGATAGTGTGCTAATGAATCTTTAGGGAATCTAAGCTTTTCTTAGAAATATGGTGTCTTATCTATCAGTCATTGGATCATATCACTGCCTCTCACTCATAGAGATGGGTAGGGAGAAGGGGATGGCCACTAAAGAAGAAATCAAATTGTAAGCATTTGGTTTAATTTTTCTTATACTATGGCTGTTGTGTAGAATCTGTAGAAAAGATTTGCTAGATGGAATCCCATGAAGAGCGTATCTACAAAATTTTGTAGTTCCTTAGTTGCTTTGCGAATGTGAAGTAACATTGAGATGCGTATATTAATCTATAGGAATGGCAAACAAGAAATGGATATTCACTATCTACAACTCAAGGAGTTAAAAATGGGTTTGAATAAACAGGAGCACATCCAACTTAGGCATCATATTCCATCATTCAATAGGGCAATTACACTTGAGGTGCGATGGTGGTGACAGTGAGTTAAGTTTCAATGTGCTCAATTGGGAGATTGTAATACTAGGTTCTTCTAGGCAGCAACAATATTTATGTAGAGGGATAAGCATATTTTTTTTTGAAGGATGACAAAGGGGATGTGGGAAGCTCTATAGAGAATATTTAGTACTTATTGATTAACCACTTTGAAAAGAAGTGGTGTAATGGTGATTTTTACAACCCTCCACTTCACTTCCAGTGATACAGATGCATTAACAGTGAATATGTACAAATGCTAATTATGTAGGTTATTGAGAAAGAAGTCAAGAGTGCTATTAGATCTATTAAAAAGAATAAGATGCCAGGAATGGATGAAGTGATAGTAGTATTTATGCATGGGTAATAGGCTATTACTCAAGGTGATATTATTATTGTTGTGTTGCAATATTTTGATGATGGGTAGATGCCAAAATTTTGGAAGGACACTCTCATTATATTGATCCAAAAAGTGAAAAGTGCAGACGAACTAAAATAGTTTAGGAATATAACCTTGTGTAATATTACATACAAAATTGCGGCTAAGATCTTGGTGGTAAGACTAAAGAAAGTATTACCTATGTTAATTCCTAAGGGACAAGGTGCATTTGTGTTAGGCAGATATATCTCTAATAATATTTTTATTACTCAGCAAAAGACAACCTATATGCACTCTTCTACATCTAGGGAGGGACTTATGGCAATTAAGGTGGATGTGAAACAAGCGTACGATAAGGTTAGATGAAAGTTTGTTTTTGATATGATGAAATTCATAGGCTTTCCTTTGTTATGGTGTGAGTTGGTAAATTTTTGTATCTCGATCCCAAGGTTTGGGGTGTTACCAAATGGTACTAGACTCTTATGGATTGAGGCCAGTAGAGGTTTGAGATGTGGGTGCCCTTTGTCAACCAATTTGTTTACCATTGCAACTAACTTCTTGTCTTGGGTGGCTATGGAGCATGAAACTATGGTTGTATTAGGGTTTCACAGTGGGGCAGTCTCCCTGGTCATTTCACACTTACTCTATGCTGATGATGTGATATTGTATACTCTTGCCACATGTGTTACTGTTAGGTCTATTAAGCAAATTATAGAGGAGTACGAGAGGCACTCTAGAAAAAGGTGAATCTCAATAAATCTAGAGTCTATTTTTAGCAAAGGTATGTGGGCAAAAAGAGAAAGATGGTGCCTAGAAAGGTTCATATGATTCAAGAAAAAAATAATAATTAATAAAGGGTTCCAAATTTGGTGAATCTATTAAGAATGGGGAAGCTCAACTTTATTATTCAGAGAGTGGAAAAATATGTTGCAAGATGGAGAATTTGATCTCTCTCTTTGGTAAAAAGGATTGTTATGATAAATTTGGTGTTGTTAGCCATTATTAATTTCTATTTGAGCCTCTATGTGGTGTTAAAGAGTTTAATAAATTAGTAGGAGAAGCTGTTTAGAAGCTACTTATTATGTGGCGTAAGTAAGGGCCATGCAATGCATTATATGAATTAGAGATCTGTCACACTACCATAGGGTTAAGGAGGTTTAGGAATCCATGACCACATTATTTGGTAATGTGTCTTGACTATAAAGCAATACAAAAGGATCTTGGCAAGGGAAGATTGCATGTTTATTGATGTGATGTGAAGTAAATATTTTTTGGGAGAGAAGATGGAAGGCATTCCCAGGATAATCTTACAAGCTTGTAGGCTCATCATAGATGCAGTGCCAGGAGCTACCTCAAGCTTTGGGTGAAGAATAGGTGATGGTATCGATGTGCATTTTTCTGAGGACAATTAGCTTGGATTTCTTTCAATTAAGTAGTGGCCAAAGTTTATCAAAATGGATGGGGAGTGGACAAATAAAGTATAGGAGTGTATCTTTATGCATAGTGAGTGGGATGTAAGTAAAGAAAAAAATTGAGTGGATGATTTTTTGCTTGAGAGAGTGTTGCACCTCCCAAGCATGTTGAATGGTCGTAAGGACCAGCTACTTCAAACAAAAACTAAGAACATTAAAGTGAACAACTCTAACCTCTATTGTAAGATGATACATACAAAATTTTTAAACACTAATGAGGACTCATTGGTTGCTACAAGCAGCTTTGGATGGATTTGGCAGCACAAGTAATTCCTAGAGTGAAGCTCTTCATTTGGTGGTTAAGCAAGAACTGCATTACTAGTACTCTGTGGTTACTGTAAAGTAGAATTGTAATGTATGAGGGCTGCATTTGTGGCTGCAAGGAGGCTGAGACACTACATCACCTACTATGTGATTGTTGAAAGACGAGGGAAATTTGGGACATGCTACGCATGATGGAGGCGATTGCAACAATTTATCCTAATAATAGCAGTGTTGTTATAATGCTACAAGAGGTCTACTGTAATGACCTTTTGCTATCTTAGTACAAAAAAACCTAAAAAAACATGGCAGGGTGATGAAGAAAGTTGTATTTGTTGTAATGACCTTTTACTATCTTTGTACAAAAAAACCTAAAAAAACATAATTAGCACATCATTAGCAATGTTGTTCTATTGAGAACGATCTAATTAGACATGGGGGCTACTTTAGAACGTTTGAATTTGGATTCATCCATGTCCTATGGGAATCCACAAAAGCCACATAAGCTAAAGGTAGCTTCTTGTTATGCTGCTCCTCCAACTGGTTGGATTAAAATTAACTGTGACATGGCTGTTAGAGGTGATGTTGTGAGGATGAGGATCTTAGTTAGAGATCGCCTTGGGTACTCTAGGTAGATGTGTTTACTATTAGGTGAGCATTACTATGGATGTTGATGTCATTTTGGAGATTGAGTTTGCTTAGGTCTAAGCTCTTGGATTTTCATGCAGTTGGTTCCAGTCGAATTCTACTTTAGCAATACTGGAGTTTGAAAAACTGTTAGGTGAGCTTACCTTTGGAGGCAAGTGCATGGATGACCTTATGTTCATTAAATATTTGGATGCTTTCATGTTGACTCACATATACAGGCATGGTAAGGTTTTACTGATTGGGTGGTGCAGCTTGCTTTTGTTTATTTTTCTTAAGATTGAGGTATGTCCCTTCATAAGCCACTTTTGTTGCTATTGTATTTAGACTTTTTGTTTGTTCCTCCATAAAATACTTTTTATAGTATGTGGTTATTTACATATTATGAAGGAACCTAAATACTTTGGAGTGGATGGAATTTGGAGTGGATGGAGATTTCATATCTTCTAATGATAGGATCGCTGATAGTGGGTTCTGCTTAGTGACGACTGCTACGCTAATATGCTGTGTGAGATGTCGTGCGACCTTGGTGCCATGTGATCATCTCACGGGTGTATTTGGTGGTTAATTATAGCTATGACAGTGTGCGAGTTCCAGACAAAAGGGATGGTGGTTATATTTGATAGTGGGTCTCGAAATCTTGACGGTATTACGTGCTGAAGGAGTGAAAAGAATGAGTGGAGCTATGTATTTCTCATTGGTTGAGCTCTAATTTATTTTTCTATATCTTTAGTGATCACCATAATTGTAAAAATAGGTTTTCTTGTAGTAACACCTAAGGGAGTGGGTATTCAAAAATAATATTTAATTAAATCATCCACCTACTTTAGGCTAAATGTCATAGTACACTGTGAAAAGTGAACTATAATTTCTCAACTACAAAGAGTGATTTGAATATTCTCAAGGTGCCTTGCTTAACATAATTAAGTGAATGTTGTTGTTACTGTAAGCAACTATTTTTGTTTGTATTTACTATTCAGAAGGTGGTTTGAATTAAATTTGCATATTATTGAGCTTGAGTGAATTGATTACTGAGGATTCCTTAATTTAAATTGGTGTATGCTACATCCATACTATATGTTAAAAACTACTATGAGCTATTGCTATGTAAATGCAAAATGGCTGCTACTTCTACAAATTACAAGTAGGCTTAGTGTGGCTTACTATTATAGTGACAAGCACATGCAAACCATTTGTTGTGAATTAATTCAATTAGGTTTATTGCATCCTCACTGTTTGCCAAAATTGTTGAAAATAATTCCATCTCTCCAATTCTTGAGGGTTAATCTATTTGCTGGTTATTGAAATTGTGTAATTACTTCTTAATTTAGTGCTCTACAAATTGGTTGTTTGTGCATTATTGGGAGGGGTTAAAAGTGCTTGTTGGTGTGATCAAATTTGATGGAAATGGATGGAAGCAAATTAAGTAAGCTCAACAAAAAACCAATGCTCCAATCTAGTTATCACCAATGCAAATTGAAATTTGGGAATGTAGCTATAAGGATAGAACTACTGGTAAGAATGTTATCCTTATCCTTGTGGTTACTATAGTATTGACTGAGAATGCCTGTGATAATGCTAAATTTATTGAATGTGGGGTAATTGAAAAATCTAAATCTAATGAAGTTGGCACAAAGTTATTATTTACTTTAGAAGAGGGAAGTAAAACGTTGTAATCATCATATATGTGGTGTGTGAAATTTTGAATCCCTCAAACTACAAATAAAAAAGGGTGTTGGGAAACATGGAAAATGGCATAACGTAGGAGTATTTGGTTATCTCAAATAATGTTGTCATTGAAGGGAGGTAGCATTCTCAAGATACACCAATGAATGAATGTTGTAGGGAGGAAGATATGGTTACTAGGAAAGCACAACAATAGCAACATTTTGAATTCTCAAAAGGATTTCACTACCCTCACAAAGAGGCAAAGCAACTACAAGATGAGAAGGAAGGCTTGGGGGAGAAGGAGGAAAAGTAAAACAAAGTAAACTTTAGAGATGCATCATTGGCAACTAGCATGAGGAAGATAATGGGTAGGGCATTTTGGAGAGGCCTTCATATGTAGATGTGGAAAATTTAGCTCCACAGAAGGTTGACTTAAATATGCATGATGAAATCCTTATGTCTGATTCAGCTTGTTAGAGACAGATTGAATTGCATAAGTACAATCTAGTGGACAAAGTTTATCACAAAAACTTGTCATTCTATATGTATGCAAACGTTTTACAAAGACGATGGGTCCATCTGAATTACATCAAAATCTTAGACCTATAAGTTGGTTTCTTTAGTTTGCATTTTGAATTAATGGAAAAGAGGAGTACCCTTGGGCTTAAAGGGCCTTTGTAGGTAACTTGCTAGACAATTAGGTTGGATATGTGGAGTCTTAACTTTAGGCCAACTCAAAATGCTATTATGCTACATTTCATAAGGGATGAATCTGCTACATCATAGAGTTGGATCTCAATAGATCATGGCATTAAGACCACTCTTCAATTTGTAATGACCTGTGACAACTTTAAGTCCACTGTAAAGAATTCCACCAATCGTTATCATTCTTAACTATATCTTCTTATGGTGATCATGCCATACAACTTATTATGGCACTAGATTAGCCAGTGGCTGTGCACCTTTGGAGTGACATACCACTACTATGAAACAATAGTAAATTGATAAGCCTAAGCATTGCAACTTACCATGGATTCTAACTTAGAGGTGTTTAGTCATAATTCTACACACATAGCTTGCCCACCACTAGCTTTTCAACCTAGCATTATGAACAATTGTGTGAATTAATGATTCTTCTTGTACTTGGTTGAATTACAAGCACAACACATTCATTAATAGGGTAAAATAAACCAATCTTATGATAGTCTAAACCCAACGCATGTTCATTTTTGGTGGGCGAACAATCCAACAATTGTTGAATTCTTCTTCACAATTATAAGAAGAGTAAACATCGAAGGATCAAAATGTAATGTCGCTATGAACACTCAATTGTCGCAAGCCAGTTATCTCTGCGGTAACTTTTCTAACACCTCTAGCTTCAAATTTTGAAAGCTCATCTTAGGACACCTGTGTTATCTCTTAACAGGTGTGTCGCCCCAACCCAACTCCGCAACTGACAATGTCTTCTGCACTGATCAACTTGTCGAGGTGAGGTTGGAGCCAAAAGGAGTGGTTGGGCCCCACCTCCATCTCACTATAAAAGTAAAATAATATTAAAAAGTAATGGTATTTCAATTTTGTTAGAACATTGACTCTTACATATGCTACACCTCCAAGTCATTTCACAAATTCAAATTCGAGTCATGTTCAATGTGGACTTCTTTCTCCATTGATTTTGCAAAGCCTATTCCCTTGGTTGTTGCTTCGCTTGAATGTAGATAGGGACAATGTTAATCTCATTAATCTATTCTTGATTAGCACTAATTAAATGATGAAGCATTTGGTTACCTTAATATGTCATAGTTACTCCTACCATTTACTTATGCTTGGTTGAATTTCTTCACTATAACATTAAGAGCACTAAGCAGAAATCACAATATGTGAGCATCCTCAAGGACCATCACATTGCTTTGTTTTAATTAAATAATTTGATTCTTGATGTTTGTTCTAGTTCAGAGTTAATTATTCAATGCCGGGGGAAGGCCCCATAAGGGTCACTCCTAATTTTTTCCTAAGTCAAGACATGTTGACATACTCTCACTGCACAAACAGATTGAGTAGTCCACCTACAACCAATTGGTTTGGGATTGTGACCATCGTGCTAAACTATAAAGCCAATCCAATTCCCAATGTTGCAAATCCATTGTGTCAACATCCTTTCCAACATTGCTCCATCAATTAGAGGCTATTTACCTTGAAGACGTCATGCAATTATGAGTACAATCAGTTTGGAAGGAAGTCGACCATCTAAATTTTTTAGGGTCCTAGGACACTTCAAACATTGCTCAACATGTAGTGCTCTTCTAACTGCTTGGCCCTCTCTCCAACTGAGTTGTTTCAAGGGATAATAGGATGTTAAGTACAAAACATAACTCTTTTTAAGGTCCCCCACCAACATCACCAGATCACTTGACATTGGCATCGACCACCATAACCCAGCTCAAGAATTTTAAGTCAACCTGTCTTTAAAGCTCATTCCAAACGACACTATCCAGCTATTTTCTCCCATCTCTTAAGATCATCTAACCCATGTTCAAGTGTCATTCATATGGAACCTTTCCCACCTTTGGTCATCAAATTTCTCATTTGAATATTTGTTATTACGAAAAAGATCTACACCAACGAATGCTCCATGCAGGATCACGCTCTGAGTTTTGTAGCCACCGTTAAATCCTCCTACTAATCAACACCCTGCATTGTGTCGATGGTCAGGTGTGGGTTGGATGCTTTAGCGCCATCCATTTTTGGGGCTAGTTGATTTGACAGGTGAGTTGTTATGCACACCTTAGTGGATTTCAACTTCCAAGACCACCATCCTATTGTCTTAATCAACCAACACCAATTTTGGTCTCCATGTTAGCACATAGTTAGACACTATAACCTAGCTTTTAGTTCATCTCACATTACTAGTTCTACTTAGCAAAACTAGCCAACTTAAACCCTAGATTCCTTGGCTAAATTCATCAAAGCAATCAAGTCTTCCTACGTATTTAAAGTTTGAGAATAAGTCGAGGGCATTGTGCTCCCAATGCCTCTAATCACTAGCTTTTCTTGATATAACTCTAAATATGGCTCTAGCTATCCCAAAGGAAACATCAAAGGGAACTAGCTACTAAATAGTTTGATTAGTGTTTTTTGCTTATACTAGAGTTAGATGAATAATTTGCACATTAGCATCACTGTGAGCCTCCATTAGAGTTTCCTTTGGCTTAACCCCACTCAGGCATACTTCACCATCTTTCAGGTCTCAACAAGCATGCTGTTACTCAAACCCTATACAGATGATCTGGGTTGATCAGTGGCTCACCCCTCAAATAAAGATACCACCAATTATATTCCGTACACCTTCTAGTCTTGCTCATCTATTAATTTGCAACCATGTCAAACTACTTCATTCGTGTTTTGAGACAGGTTAGATTGAGAGCCTACTAGTCAATAGCTATGCACGTGGTGCATCCATGGGATGCCTTGATGGTGCAAGCATTATCACCAGTCATGACGAAGATTTCTCTTTGAGTGACATCTAACCAAGCTCCAATCACTTTGATGGCTCAAGAGGGTCTACTCCTTGAGCAATGTAACAAACCATCTAACAATATTATGCATCAAATCCAGGTGCACCACCAATCCCTATCTACTTCCTTCACAATAATTACAAGCACTCTTTTACTCCCTTTTCAAAATTCTTTTCAACTTTCTCTCAATTTACTTATTTATTATAGATCTATAGCAATTATTTAGCCTTGGATAGAATTTACAACCCAATTTGGGTTGCATTTCCAAACATCCTGACTCGTTGATACTGACTTATGTAGTAGTAAGGTATGAGCTGAATGGGGCAATCACCCCACCCCAATGCTGCTTTGTAGGGGACATGATCCTAATTTGTCACTAAAGATTCCTCACTATGCTATAGTTTAGGCTTTTGATTACCAAATTTCTAAACTAAGATGCACCCATTTTACTAACCATTACTAAGGAAATCCTCATAAGTTCCTTCTCCTTTACTTATTTATATGCTTAAACTCAGTAGGTAGCCTCACATAACATGGGTTCATAATTCCACACCTTTGAGCATGGAGTTGGACCTTTGATGGGCAACAAGTTGCTTTGCAACATCAATTTTTATTGGCCAACACCACAACACTCTACGGCATCCACCCCTTGTAATGTTGATAGTCAAACATCATCAAACACTTCAACATGCCATGCCATAGCATGGGGTATCATCAATTGCCTCCAAACAAGGGTCAAAGCAATCCAATGCATCTAGACTTTTATAAGGAGCAACAGGATGCATTACACCCATGCAGGCATGCCTTCAATTTGTATCCTTAGGAGCGACTTACTTCCAAAAAATATATGGTTTATGGGATTTTACAACTCAAAGCATGTATCACATTTAACTACATTCTTTGTCAATGCAAGAGCCAAGATATCAATTGTTAAGAGGTTTTGATGTTTGATAGCCAAGCCTCAATGAACCTAATGAAGCACAACATACTCATTTACTAGTTGAGCATTTGCTCTCCCTTAGTGCATTACTATGTCATAGGATGTCGTTTATCCATCGAAACATTGAGCCCCATGTAGAAGAAAAGCACAAGCTATAAAAGAATGCAACGTCAAACAGTTGTTGCACCCACACATATTGCACAGATCACTCCATCATTCATGCCTATCATCAATGATCATTCCATAGTTTTAGCTATGAAAACTATGCTATGACTTCTCTTTCCTCTAAATGATAAGATTCAATGGACTTCTCACTGAGTCACATATGACAAACTACCTTCATCACTGTTATCCAAATACTTCTTTAGACCATTCAATCAGTAAAAGCAACAGGCACTATGTAAATGGGTAGGGACATAGTCCATGCAAGCTGATGACTCACACTTGCTTGGAATTCTTCTTTGAAGACTAAGAATTGACATGATCTATCCCCTTGATAAAATTTTCATATGATTACTTAGGCCCTTTGACCAATGTAATGGACTCAATGAATACATTGGTTTAGCACATGTATGGCTCAAAATATTTAAGGGCATCACAAACTTATTATTAAATCAATCTTTCATGACCTAAGTGGCCATACTTCCTCTAAGAAGCTAGCCAGAGGGCTAGCACCACACATAGCTAATTAGTAAGCTGAGGTCTCATTTCCTAAAGAAAATAACCAAATAAATTGCTTCACTAACTAAGAATGACCAACATCACCACCTGTAGAATCAAGAAAGAGTTCTTAATCTATTAATCCTTGCTATGTTTAGATCTAGTAAGCCTCTCTGTATTGTCTAAAATTATGCCATAGAATCCACTCCTGGTTCTGCTCTTTTTGTAATTCGTTTAAGTTTTAGCCTTGCAAACATACTGGCCTTTGATCCAAAGGACTTTTAGGGTTAGTGGTGATTTGTAATCCCTTGACAATGGGAAGGCCAGCGGTGCAATCAGCGTACAGGAAGTGGGGCATGATTTGGTGTGGTTGCATGTTCATATTGGCACGTGCACATGATGAGGAGGCGAGAAGAGGAAGTTTAATAGTGTAGCACATGCATGTGAATTCAAATTTGGTGTTGAGAGCTGCAAAGAAGTTTAGTAAGGTAGAGGCACTATGCCACATGCAAGACACGTGGCATGCTGCACGAAGTGCATGTTTCCCAAGCACGCATTCACAAAAATTTAAATTTGGTTCTTAAGTGTTACAAAAAAACACTACACAAGGTAGAAGAGTTGCACAAGATGCATGACACATGACAAACTATAAGAAGCATGCATTTCACTTATGCACTTGTCCAAGGAATTCAGATTTGGTGCCTGTACATTGCGAAGGATGCTATGCGAGTGGGATTCAGCTTCTTGCAAGACATTTTGTTTTGCACATTGTTGTAATAACTATAGGAAAAATTCAACTATGAAGGTCATCTCTACACCCAAAATTTGAAATTTCATATTGTTGGCATGTTGTTTTGCTATATTGTTGTGTGGAAGTGTTTTGCTTTTACTATTGGAAATGTTTGTTATAGCCATTGGAAGTATTTTTGCTATTGTTGTTACTCTATTATGCTTTAGCCTTCTATTTAATTATATAGCTATTATATTATATTATTGGGAAATGTATTTGTTTCTATACTATTATTGTTAGGGAAGTGTTGGAAATTACTGGAATTGAGTTCTAAAATTAGTAGGATGACGAGCAATAAAACATGCAAAAGCAATAAGAAAAGTAAAGGGCATGTATCCCCAATGCACAATGTACTGCTTGTCGACAAATGCAACTATAATGTTGGTTCATCCAACAGAGATGTTGTCTTGGAGATTTTTGTAGTTGAATGTGAGGTTGCTGTGGAGTCGAATGAAAGTGATATTTCAATAGAATTTGCTTCAATTGAGATTGGCAAGGGCATAGAAATTTAGGAGATGATAATGAGATTAAGTCATACATGGGAAAAGATGAAAATTTAAGCAAACCACATTACCTATCTTGTTGCAGTAGGGATAGAAAAATATCAATGAATGTGGCACTTTCCAACTAATGTAGACTGGGATGCAATAGGGATGGATGATGTAGTGTAAGAATTGGGGTATTATGATGGGGAAAAGGGGAAAATTTCAACAAAGTGAGCCTCAAGGATTCTTTCATAACTATAATAACTTCCAATGCAACAAAAATAGCAACTATGGAATGGCCTTCATACATTGATGTTAAAGAAGTTGCTACAAATATGGTTGATTTTGTTATCCAAGATGAGATCATCATGTCAGATTGGACATGTAGTAGGTTCAAGAAATTCCATTAATGTGATATAGTGGAGAGGGTTGATGACAACAATCTCCCATTTTACATCATTGTAAGGCTATTACAGTGTAGATGATGGCTTTTTAAAAGCTTCAAAATACTAGATCTCTCATCAGGTTCTTTTTGTCAACATTTTGATTTGATAGAAGATAGAAATGTAGTGTGGCTTAAGACCTTGGCAGGTTACTCCATAAACTATGGGGTTGGATGTGTGGACCCCTGGTTTCAGGTCAAATGATATGGCAGTGATGTGTGCCCCATTATGGATTAGATTCCTCATGCTTCCATTACTATTATGAGATATAGAAAATATCTTGCACATTATAAAGGCCATTGGAGAGCCAATCCTACTTGATTATTAGACCACTAATTGCAACAATCATCTTATGCAAGGGTATATATGAAAATTGGATCTATTTAAACCATTAAAACTAGTAATGTGATTGAGCAGATAGTTGGGAAAAACTTTCTAATCTTTTGATTGTGAGGGCCTTCCATGGATGTGCTTGCTTTGTGGCCATGTTGGATATTACATGGAGCAATGCTCTATTGGCAAGAAACCTACTGAATTGTCAGGAGAGGTGGAGGGGAATGCAGTGAGCAAAAATGATGAGATTGATAAATCAAGTCAAGGTAATTGGGATCATATAGAACAAAGAATTCAATAAGATGAAGACTTAGGAAAGAAAAGGTTTTCAAAACTATAATTGCTCTAAACTATCAGAGGGAGCCTGGTGGGCATGGAAATTATGGTGGACCTAATAGATATTCAAGTAGGCACAGAAGTGTCTCTAATGCATTGGTAGAGAAGCATTTAGGAAAGTATGGACTCCTAAACATTCAGTTAGTCAACAAGCTAAGATACAAAGCAATAAAATTATAAACTAAGGCAAGCTTGAGGAGATGTCAAAGGAAAAGGCCATCAATGAAAAGGACAAGAGGCACATGATTGAGACATACATGGGGGTGGTCCAAATCATAGTTTATTATAAAATAAAAATTTAAAAGTGTGTGCCCTCTCAGAAGTTGTATGTGGGCTGCATAATCTAAAACAATAAGCATTTTTAAGGAATAACTAAAAGAGTGAATGTAATTAAAACATAGATTCCTCAACTAGAATGCTAGAGGGAAGATCTATTGGAGGGATTGGCCTATAAAAGCAAGAAAAAAAGGACTGTTGACACAACTTTCAAACATATTTGTAGGGAATCATACTAGATTTTTTGGAATGTAGATTCCAATTGTCAATGTAGTTGTAGGATGTGGTAGAGAAAGTGTGTCAAACATAATAAATACTATAATGTAGATGAAAAGGAGAAGAATTATATTCTTCTTATTAATGAACAAACTAAAAACTATAGTTGGAGGGGGGAAGTTGTGCAATCAAGTGACAGAATATTAGAGAGAGCCTTGGTATCATGAGAAAAATTTGTGAACGGAATTGCTGGTGTCAACATATTAAAGTACACTATGAAAAAATCGGTATTTTGATGTTCAAAATCTAGAGAAGATGGGAATGTTTAATTGGTATGAAGTGGGTTTTGTTGGGATGGTTGGCAAGCTTGTTTTAATAGAAATTTTAGTTTGTTGAATCTATACATACAAGCTGTGCTAATGGTGCTAAAGTTACTGGTGAATGCAGTAATCTTGGGTAGTTGTAGATGCTAAGTAAGTTGGGAGCATAATTCTATTATAAATTATTATCTCTATTGCGGTAACAAATATTGTTGGAGTATTGTCATTTGTGATGTTAAGGAAACTACAAGCAGGTATGTTGAATTTTCAAATACGTTGTAGTCTTCACAGAAATGCGTCCGACTTGATCTTTAGAGGCTGTATGTTCGAGGCTGTGATGGTGATACTTACATTTCTAATGGGATTCCAAACTAAATATAATTGTGCTATGTTTGGATAGGGGGAATCTTGGCATCATGTTTGAGGCTTGCTATAGTAACTACAGTAATAATTTCTACTATAATAATAACTATAGCAGCACAAAATTCTACTTTACCAACTTTTCTTAACACTACTATTATAGGAGTGCAAAATTGCTATGCATAGAGATTTTTAATTGCAACATAAAGAATTGGAGAAAAGAATCTAAATAGATGCACTAAAAATAAAGAAAAAGTTTGGAGCCTAAGTTGAATTTTATAAGTGAAAAGAATGGCTAAATCATTTAGGTCTAAAAATGCTAAAAGAGAGGCCTTAGTTGCTAATGAAAGCAAAAATAGAACCTCGGTATATTGGGAGGTGAAGGCTATTGTCAATAGCTGAATTGTGGTAATGAATGTTGTAAGTGGTTTGCAAGCATTATTATGTGACTATATATGGGAAATTAAAATTGTACCAAACTTATTACTGTTGTTAGACGGCCAAAAATTTCAAGCAAGTAGAATATATGGCTGGTGGAAACATTGCAAATTATCATTGGGAGAATGTGGATAACTTGATGGATGCTTGATGGTGCCATTATCAATAACAATAAGCATGGTTAGGGGGTTCTTTGGTAGTGTTTTTTAGGCCTTTTGTAGCAACAATTGCAATTAAAATTGCAGCAAAAACTATTTTCACTATAGATGCTCTTCTTCTCATTATTATTGGATGTGTGTGAATTTGTTATGCTTAGATGACAATTACTGTACCATGAATAACTGGAGGGGCAAGGAGTGTAAGCATGTGTGCTCAAGGACCTTAAGAAATTTGAAAGTCTTAGGTGAATTTTGCAAGCAAGAAGAGTGGAAAAAGCATACTAAGTTTCAAAATACTAAAAAAGAGACATTGATTGTTGGTGACAGCCACTATAACACCTAGATATATTAGGAGGTAAAGTTTTTTATGTGTTGTTGTGTAATAGGAACTAATGTTGGAGATATTTACAAGCATTATTATTTTGATTACTTGTAGCAAGATCTTGTTCAATGTATAGTGGAGCTATTGCTACTACTAAGTGGATGGAAAGTGTAGGTAATCATACTATATGAATGGTGAAAACATTACAAAATGTCATGAGGAGAATGTGGGTACTCATGGATGGTTGTATATGATAATGCAAATAGTAGTAATAAGTAATATGGTTGGGGGGAATTTTGGCAACATGTGTGCTGCCTTTTTATAGCAACTACAATAGCAATAATAGTAGTAGAAACAGTAGCACTAGGAAGGTTAGGGAACTACAACAGAACAAAAAGTGTTGTGCAATAGAGATGACTACTCATTTATTACCTAAAAAAAGATCAGGAAGGTTAGGGATTAGGGTAGTGAACAGTGTCACATTTGCTAATACTATAGAATTTTGCAAATCAGATGGTTTTAATGCTTAGCAAAGCAAGGTACACACTTATCACAATTTTTAATTAATATTATATTCTCATTAATCATTTGAAACATTAGAGGCATTCAAGACACCAAATCAAAAGGTTATCTATAGCATATCGTTAGAGAACATAATATCGCAATGACAGTATTGTTGGAAATAAGAGTTAGGAAGTTTGATAAGAGCCACGTGGATAGGTTGTTTGGATAGACATGAAAGTTTCAAACTCAACCTTCAGCAGAGCTTTAAGGAGGGATTGGATACCGATTGATATCACCTATTCTTCTTCACATATGATTTCTTGTGCTAGAAATATTACTATCAGGACATGAAGATGGTCGATGTTTTATTCTTTGAAGAATCATATAAAGTAAAGAAATGTTTGGTATAACATTAGAAATAGTGTTTAGTGCGGTATGCCTCTTATGATTACAATAAATTTTAATGTACTATCCCAGGAGAAAAAAAGGTGGGAAAAAAATTTCTCACATGACCAACCACAATAGAAATTCATTAATTTCTTACAAGAAATAGAGCTTTTTAACCATGGTTTTGTATGTAATAGATATACTTGGTGAAACAACAAAGCCAGAAATGTAAGGATTTGAGAGAGGTTGGATAGGACCTTTGTTAATGAAATGGGCCTAAATTCCTTTCCCAGTACTACTATTACTCATCTCCTCTGTATTGGCTCAGGCCATTGCCCCATGTTGATCATCTTTAAAAAAAAGTTGTTCAATAAGATTGGGAAAAGATTACAATTTGAAAATGTGTGGTTCACATTCCCCAAGACTAAAAGAGTTGTCTGCGGAGAATGGCATAGACCTATAGGTGGGGAAAAAAGACTTGTTTATTAATAAAATTTCAAAGGGCTATGGTTAAATTGAAAAGGTGGAGCAAAGCTAAAATAGGTAATATTCATAAAAGCATAGGAAACAACAACTATCAATCAATAAATGTAAATGAAGGAATCAAATTATTGACACAATAAGGAGGAAAATAATGTAAACATTGGCTAAGCATATTAAGACATATCATAAGATAGTGGCCTTAGATGAGGCATGGTGATGGCAGATAGTTAAACTTTAGTGGGTCAAGTTGGGGGACAATAGTACTCATTTCTCTCATATTATTGCCACTACAAATTTCAAAAATAATTACATCCATTAGATGAAAGATCAAAGTAGGTAATGATGCAACTCACATAATAACATCATGAACTCCTTTATGAGTTTCCTTGTTAGGAAATGTAGTCATTGTGACCTCAAAGACATTCCATCTTGATCCCTATTGAAGGCAATTATGGTTGAGCAAGGAAACTCCCTTGTAGCCACAATTACTAATGAACAAATTAGAACTGTTGTAATATCAATAACGAGAAATAAGGCATTGGGCATGGATGGTATTTTAGTTGAGTTTATTACAGGTTATTGGCACATCACACATTTGGATATTAATACAATAATTAAGCAAAATTTCATTAACTCAAACATTCCTAAGCACTAGAGAGATACATTGGTTGTGCTAATTCCAAAAATGCAGAGGACCAATAAGCCGAAGCAATTCATGCCCATTAGTCTTTGCAATGTTGTATACAAAGTTGTTACAAAAATTCTTCTGGAAAGACTTGAGATTTCTCCCACTTATTATGGAAAAAAAGTAAAGGGCTTTTGTTCTAGGTCACAGCATCTTTGATAATGTATTTCTAACTCAAGAAGTAGTAGTATGTGTGCACTCTTTAACATCCAAGGTTGGTTTCATGGCATTGAAATTAGATAAGAAATAGGAATATGACAATTTAAATTGTAAATTTGTTACTAAAATGCTGAAGTAGCTCCACTTCCCCAATAAATGGTGTGATTTTGAGGAAGCTTGTATTAGGAACCCTAGACTTGGCATCCTTTTGAATGGGGTGTGCCTACCATGGATTGAAGCATCTAAAGGCTTAAGGCAAGGATGTTCTCTATCCCTATATTTGTTTATTATTATTTTCAATTACTTATTATGTCTTATACAATGACAAGTGAAGTGGGACTCAAACATTAGGATCCGGATCACTCCTAATTCTCTTCTTATTACTCACCTTTTTATGTAGATGATGTGATGATTTATGCCTCTACTATATGTGATGCAATAAAAACTATCAGAGACACATTAAAGCTCTATAAGAATCATTCATAATAGTTTGTCAACAACATGAAGTCAAGGGTTATATTTAGTAATGGGAAGGGATCAAAGCATAGGAAAATTATTGTAGCTTAATCATGGTGAAAATGTGCTCAAGCTAAAAGCTTTGCATTATCATATTTCTATTACTCCCTCTCTTATTGTTCCATGTTTTAGCTTTTTTAGTTCACCTAGTGGGAATCCAATCAGCACCATAGGGCTCTTAATAAATCTACAATGGACTCCTCCTATGGGTTGGATTAAATGCAATTATGATGCAGCATTGGCTATGAATTATGTGGTTGTTATTGGCCTAATTATGAGAGATTACATGGGTATGCCTCTAAAATGCATGGCAAGGAAATTCATATCATCATCTTTATCTATGATGGAAATAATAGCAATGTTATGCCTTGGAATACTTGAGCTGCCATTATCCACTTGTTTTTGCAATTAACCAGAAATTATACTCTAATGATGAAGATGTGGGTTATTCACAAACATTCTAATGCTCCCTATCCCTTGGACTTTATGTTTATCAAAGTTATCAACTATGCTTGTCAACTGAAGGTATTTAGAATCACACATATGCTATTACAAGGGAATGTTGTTGCACATAGATTACACATGAAGCCTTAAATTTTGATTTTTGGTTGGAATGATGTATACCACTTCCTAAACCATTTAGTAAGCTTTTGTTTGCTGAATACACATTCCAACCTCCAAAGGGAGGTAACATTGTAAGCTTTAACTTTTTTAATTTTCAAAGAAACCAAAGGACTTTGGAGGGAGATTTGCAGAGAGGGAGATTTTGAGGTTTGGTGGAGATTTCAAATCCCTCGATGATGGGAAGGCCAGTAGTGTAGTCAAGGTGCTGGTTGTAGGGCATGGATTAGTATGGTCACATGTTTTAATTGGCTCTTGTGCATAAGAGTCTGGGGAGGTGCACACTAGGCAGGCGGAGAGCTGCACTTTAGGCAGTGAGAAGCATGTGTTCTATAGTAGCAAGTGTGCACGATAATTCAAATTTAGTGCTTGAGCACTGCAAAGGACATTACACAAGGTGAAGGCACTTTGCAAGCCATGTGGCACATGGTGGGCTGCCAAAAGCATGTATTTCATAGGCTCATGTGCATGAGAACTCAAATTTGGTGCTTGAGCACTACAAAGGACACTACAAGAGGTAGAGGCACTATGCGACATGCGGTGCATAGTAGTTTGCATAAAGCAAGCTTCATATGTGTGCCCTCGGGAATTCAAATTTGATGCCTATATGCTACGAATGATGCTATGTGAGTAGGATTCAACCTCTTGCATGATAGCTCATTTGTATATTTCTACAACACTGTGAGGCTAGTTCATCTGTGAACGTCATTCGTACACCTACTTCTATGCGAAAGTGCTTGCTATTATTGTTGGAAGTGTTTTCAATTGCTAAAATAACTATTTTCTATTGTTGTTGCTCTATTATACCATCACTATCTATTTAACTATAAGTTTGTTGTGATGTATTATTCGAATTTTTTTTTGTTTTATGCTATTATTATTAAGGATGTGCTAGAAATTGCTTAAAGTAGGTCTTAACATGAGTAGGATGGCTGGCAATAAAGCATACAAAAGCAATAAGAAAGAAAAAGGCAATGAATATGTATCTCTAATGTGCAATGAAATGTAAGTGGTAAGTGTTGCTATAATGCAAGTTCAACCAATAAAGATCTTGTTTTAGCTATTTCTATTGTTGAATGTGAGGTTGTCATTAAGCCAAATGAAAGTGATACTTCAATAGAATCTTCTTAAGTTAAGGTTGGGATGGGCATGGATTTATTCCTTGGCAAGTGAAGGCCATGCTATGAATTTTGTGGATTGGAGATCTTTCACCTTGCCAAAGTGGAAGTGAAGCTTATGCATGCATGATCTCACTATTTGGCAGTGTGTCTTGACTACGAAGTAATAAAGAAGGATCTTGGCAAGAGAGGATAGTGTGTGGGCTGATGTGATAAGAAGAAAATATTTTTTAGGAGAAAAGATATAAGGCATTCCAAAGGGAGCTGCACAAGCTTGTAGGCTCATCAAGGATTTAATGCCATGGACTACCTCTAAATTTGTGTAGAGAGTTGGTGATGGCATCAAATCTGCATTTTGATGAAGATAGTTGGCTTGGATTTCTTCCAATTAAGTGGTGGTGAAGGTATATCAATATGAATAGATAGTGGTTAAATAAAATAGGGAGTGGGATGTGTGTAAGGTAAATGCATGGGTGGATGCTTCTCTACTTGATATAGTGCTACACTTCCCATAAATGGATGGTAGCAAGGACCAGCTTCTTCAAGTGTAAATAGAGAGCACTGAAATTAATAACTCCAATCACTATTGTAGAATGATCCATGTAGAAGTTTCAAATGTTGTTGAGGACTCATAGGTTCTTGTAACTAGCTTTGGATGGAATTGGAAGCTAAAATTATTGCCTAAAGTGAAGGTCATTATTTAGAGATGAATTAAGAACTACATCACTACTACTATATGGTCAGTGAAAAGGAGAATTGCAACATGTGATGGCTATATTTAAGGCTACAATGAGGCTGAGAAGCTACATCACCTATTATGTGATTGCTAGAGGACAAGGGAAATTTAGATGTGCCTTACATGAAGGAGGTGATTAGAACAATTTATCAAAGTAGTAATAGTAATGTAATAAAGCTATAGGATGTCTACAACAAAATGTAGACCAATATTTTGAAGTAGAGTTGGGTGATAAATTAAGTTTCACTTGTTACTAATGCTTTTTGATATCTTTGGATGAACAAAACTTGAGAAAACATAATGAGCACATTAATAATTGTACTATTCTGCTGAGAAATGTTTAGTTAAATACAAAGTCTACTTTATAATGTTTTAATTTGGATTCATACATCTCTTGGGAGTCCACAAAACCTACATGGGCTGAATATAGCTTCATCTTGGGCTACCCCTCCAACTAGATGCATTAATACTAACTTTGATGCAACTATTTGAGGTGATGTTGCGAGGGAGGGGATTGTAGTCAAAGATCATTTTGGTAAGCCACTTCTTGTAGCTGGTGAATGTTTCTACTATCAAGAGAGCATTAGTATGGAGGTTAACACCATCTTTTTAGGTTATGAGTTTGCTCAGGTCCAAGCTCTTAGATTTTCATGCAGTTGAGATCTAGTCAAATTCTATTTATTGATACAAGAGGTTAAAATACTGTTATGTGAACCTACATGTGAAGGCATGTATATGGATGCTTTCACATTGACTAGCATATACAGGCAAGGCCATGGTCCTACTCATTGAGAAGCACACTATTCTCTCTTTTTTAATTATTATTGAGACTGGGGTATGCCCCTTCCCAAGCCTCTTTTAAATCTATTATATTCAAATTATTTTTGATCTTCCATAAAAGATTTTTTGTAGGTTTCAGCCAATTATATATTATCAAGGAACCAAAGGACTTGTTTAATGTTGTAGGAGGATAAAAGAGAGAAAGAGGTTCAAGTGTGGTGTGGGTGAGCAAGAATTTTCTAAGTTTATGTAGAAGCTTGAGTTGATGGATTTGAGATTTGTTGGCAATAAGTATATGTTGTGTAATAAAAAAGTGGGAAGTGTTAGATTTTTTAGAGGCTTGATAAGGTGTTGATAAATCTTAAGGGGATCAAATTTTTTTCAAAAAACTACTGTGTTTCATTTGTCATGCATGAGCTAAACAAACAACCCTTTTCTCATTGAGATGCATAGGTAGTAGGATATGACCACTCAAAGAAGAAATCAATTTGAATGTGTTTGCTTGTCTTTCCTCAGACTATGGGTGTTGTGTAGAAAAGGTGGAACATATCATCCCATTAAGGGTCTAATAATGAAATTTTGTAGATCCTTAGTTGCTTTGAGAAGGTGGAGTGGGACTGAGATGTGCAATCTCATTTGTAAAAACGATGAATTTGAGAGGGATATTAAAGAACAATAGCTTAAGAAATTTGAGGCAGGTTTTAATGACCAATAACACATCCAACTTGGGCATCTGATTTTCTCATATCATAGGTTCGCTACACTTAAGGAGTAATGATGATGGAAATGGACTAAGGTGTAATCTGCTCAATTGGGAGACTATAATACTTTGTTCTTCTATGCTATAGTGACATCTATGTTGAGGGATAAACATATTTCACCTTTGAAGGATGACAATGGTGATTTTGTCAACTCTATAAATGTATTAAATGCTTATTGATTAGCTACTTTAAAAAAATGGTGTAGTGATGATGTCTGCAACACTCCACTTCACTTCCAACCACACAAAAGCATTGATAACGAACAACTAGTTATGCTTATCATGCAGGCTACTAAGGAGGCGGTCAAGAGTGTTGTTAGATCAATTAGGAGGAATAAGACACCTAGAATGGATCATAGTTGAATTTTTGCATGGGTGTAGGACTATTACATATGGTGATATTTTTAAAGTTGTGCTACAATTTTTTCATGACGAGCATATGCCAAAGTTTTGAAAGGAAACTCTTATTACATTAATCCTGAAAGTATGATGTGTAGATAGATTGGAATAAGTTAGGCCAATACGCCTATGTAATTTTATCTATCAAATTGTGGCTAAGATTTTACTAGAAAGACTAAAGAAAGTATTACCTAGGCCCATTGCTAAGCAATAAGGTGCATTTGTGTGATAGATTTATCTCTAATAATATTTTTATTTTCTAAGAAATGGCAATCTATATGTATTCTTCTACATCTACGGAGGGACTTATGGTAATCAATGTTGATATGAAGCAAGCTTATGATAAGGTGAGGTGGTAGTTTATGATTGAAATGATGAAGTTCTTAAGTTTTCCTTTGCTATGATGTGAGTAGGTAAATGAATGTACTTTGACCTTGAGGTTTGGTGTGTTATTAAATTTTGTTAGACTCCTATAGATTAAGGCCACTAGTGTTTTAAGGTAGGATGCCTCTTATCACCCAATTTCATCACCATTGCATCTAAATACTTGTGTTGGTTGGTTATGGAACATGAAAGTAAGGTAATATTGTGGGATAGCTTCTCCAATTATTTCAAAATTGGTGTATGCTAATGACGTAAGATTGTATGCTCCTATCAAGTGTGTTACTATTAGGACTATTTAGTAGATTATGGAGGAGTACCATAAGCATTCCAAACAGAAGGTAAATTTCGACAAATCTAGAGTTTTCTTCAGTAAGGGCATGCTTGGTAAAGAAGAAAGATGGTGCCTAGAAAAGTTCATATGGACAAGGCAAAAAACTTTAATTATATGTGGGTTCAAATCTTAATGAGCTTGTTGAAAAAAGAGCTCAACTTTATCATCCACAGAGTGGAAGAGTAGGTTGCAAGATGGAGAATTAGACCTCTTTCTTTGGTAGACATGATTGCTATGATTAAGTTGGCCCTGATAACTAATTTTTATCATTATGTTGGCCAAATGATCTAATAAATGAATTGGAAAAACTATTTGGAAGCTACTTATGGTGTGGTGCAAGCAATAGCCATGCGATGCATTATGTGGATTGGAGAACTATCACATTATCAAAAGGGGAGGCTTAGGCATCCATGATCTCACTAGTTGGCAACGTGCCTTGAATTATAAGTAATGCAGAAGAATCTTGAAAAGAGAGGATAGTATATGGGTCAACGTGATAAGAAGAAATTACTTTTTGTGTGAGAAGAAGGGGGGCATTCAATAAGGAGCCTCACAAGATTTTAGGCTCATTCAAGATGAAATGCCATAGGCTGCCTCAAACGTTGTGCAGAGAATTTAAAATGTTATGGATGTGTGCTTTGTTGAAGATAATTAGATTGGTGTATCTCCAATTAGGTGGTCGATAATGTATATTAAAATGGATTGGTAGTGGCTGAAAAAAGTGTGGAAGCTTATCCTTAACCATGGGGAGTGGTATGTGCGCAAAGTAAAGGCATGGGTTGATGATATTCTACTTGATAGAGTGCTACATCTTCTTTAGACATTGGATGGCAATAAGGACCTACTTCTTCAAGTGCAAACCAGGAACTTAAAGGTGAATAATTGAAGCCATTATTGTAAGATGATTTATGCAAAATTTCTTGATGTTGTTGAAGCCTCACAGGCTACTTCAAGTAGCTATGTCTAGATTTGGAAGCTCAAAGTGCTACTTAGAATGAAGCTATTCATTTGGAGATCAATCAAGAACTACATTCCAACGATTACATGGTTAGTGAGGGGGAGAATTACAGTGTGTGGAGGCTACATTTGGGGGTTGGAAGGAGGCTGAGACATTATAGCATCTATTGTGTAATTATTGGAAGGTGAGGGAGCTTTGTGATGTGCCAAGCTTGAAGAAGGAAATTGCTACAATCAATCCAAGTAGCAATAGTAATGTATTAAAGCTACAGGAGATTTGAAGTAGTATGGAGACAAAAAATTGTGAATCATTCTGTGGGGATGCATCAGCTGCTATTATTGCTACTACTTTTTACCATTTTTGGATGAACATTAACTTGAGAAAACACAAAGAACATGTCAACAATAGTGTTGGTTTGTAGAGGAAGATTCAATGGTATATGATGGCTGCTTTGGAGCATTTTAATTAGAAATCGTCCATGTCCTGTACAAGTCCTTTCAATAAGCAAGGTTAATGTAGCTTCATTTTGGGCTCCTCCAATTTGATTGTAGCTATTCATAGTGAGGTATAAGGGTGGGGAACATGGTTAGAAATCATCTTGGGAAGCTACTTCTTGTTGTCGGTTAGTGTTTCTGCTCTCAAGCAAGCCTTGCTACGGAGGTTAATGCCATCTTGGAGGCTGTGTCTGACCAGGTCTAAGCTCAAGAATTTTCAAGCTATTGAAATTCAACCTGACTCTAAATTAATGATTCTAGAGGTTGAAAAACTACTACTTGATCCTACATGAGGTGGTAGGTATATGGTTGCCCTTAAGTATATTAGAGATGTAGATGCTTTCAGGATGATGCACATATATTGACAAGGTAATGGTCTTACAAATTGGGTGCACATCATGATCTCTTTTTTTATTTCTATTAGGACTAGGGTATGCCCATTCACAAGCCCCTTTTAATGTTTTTGTACTTAAACTTTTTGTTTGATCCACTATAGAGGACCTCTTGTAGGCTTCTACTATTTTATATATTATCAAGGAACCCAAGGACCTTAGCTATTGATGATCTTCTTTATAGAGTGTAGAACCTCCCTTGGGCTTGGATGCCAGCAAAGATTTGCTTCTACATGTTAAAATTGAGAGCTTAGAGGTGAATAATTCTAGTCTTTATAACTGTGTGATTAATACTGAATCTCTTAATGTTGTTAATTCCTCATAGGCTACTGGCTACAGCTATGGGTGGATTTGGAAGCTCACAGTGCTGCCTCAAGTTAAGCTTTTCATTTCGAGAATAATCACAAATTGTATTCCAACTTTTTCTTTGTTGATGAAGAGAACTTCATCAAATATCTGCTTCCCAGTGTGGCTAAGATGTTGCATGCGATGTCTGAATGCTGGAGGGCAAAGGAATCATGGGAGGTGCCAAGCATGAAGGAGGTAGTTATTGTAATCAATCCTTATAGCAACAACAACATATTGATGTGACATGTGTTATATAATAGCATGAAAAGTAAACTTTTTTATTCACTATGGGGAGATGTATCTACCTACTCTTATTGCAACTACTCTTTACAATCTTTGGATTAATAGAAATATGAAAATACATGTCAAAATGTTAGTAATGATGTTTTTTAGGAAGATACAACTTAATACTTTTGTTGTCTTGGAATGCTTTAACCATGAACCATTCATGTCTTGCAAAAGTCCTTCCAATCCTCGCGAGTTGAAGGTAGCTTCATCTTGGGCTCCTCTTCCAATTAGATGGGTCAAAATTAATTATGATGTAGCTATTCATAGAGATGTTGTTGGGGTGTGTACGGTGGTCAGGGATCAATTTTGTAAGCTACTCCTTATTGCTAGCAAGTTCTTCTACTCTTAGGAAAGCCTTGCTATGGAGGTTAATGCTATTTGTGGGGGCCATGTGTTTTGCTAAAGACCAAGTTCAAAAACTTTCATGCTATTGAAATCCAGTCAAACTCTACCTTAGCAATCTTGGAGTTTGATAGATTGCTTCATTATTCTTCTCATGGTGGCAGGCATAGAAATGTTCTTCAGTATATTAAAGATATGAATGCTTCCAAAAATACACACATATACAAACATGACAACAATTTTGTTGATTGGGTGGCACATCGTGCTCTCCTTTCTAATTTATGACTGGGGTATGCCTCTTAACAAGCCTCTTTTAATGCGTGGTACTCTGAGTTTTTGTTTAATCCTCCATAGTGTGCTTCTTGTAGGCTTTGACCATTTTATATATTATTAAGGAACCCGAAGACTTTGGTGTGATGGGAGATTTTGCAGTGGAGGGAATTTTGAAGTTGTG
The DNA here is from genome assembly GCA_023846275.1 of Vanilla planifolia. Lineage (NCBI taxonomy): Eukaryota > Viridiplantae > Streptophyta > Magnoliopsida > Asparagales > Orchidaceae > Vanilla > Vanilla planifolia. The sequence continues at coordinate 306,171 of JAIUJO010000309.1, read as the reverse complement.
GGAGGTTTCAAATTTCCTAGCAACAGAAAGGCTGGTGGTAGGTTCCGCTCAGTTGTTGTGGGGATGCTGGCTGCATTTGCCACATACCGTGCTTTGGCATGCACACGGGTGTGCTTGGAGTGTCATCGTTGGATCATTGCTGTTCATAAGTGTGTTGGGACCTGCAACATGCCTTCCTCAAGTGAATGTGTGTTTAGTAGGGGCATATCTACTGCACGTGCATGCTTTCTCTTCATATCAATTTTTTGTGTCATATAAATGCTTGCTTTGAAGTTCAATTTCTTTTACCATGAACTAAAAATTTATTTTGGTCTTGTTTTTCTATGTTGTTGGGTTAATTTGTTATGAAAAATTATTGCTTTTAGTAATGTGTTTTCCACTGGGTGAATGATGTAGCAACTCGCTGTGCTATTGTAATGTGTGTTTGCTAATTGGTTAGTTAATTGCTCGATTTGTGGTGAATAAATCAAAAATGTATTTGGCTATGTTGGTTGGTAGCAAGGCACACAAACATAAAAAGAAATGCAAAAGCTATGCTCATTCATCTCTAATGCCAAATGAGTTGCTTACAGTTGAATGTTCCTACACATAGAATCAGGGAATAGAAACATTGTATTAATAGTCTCTAATATAGAAGGGCGAATAAATGCTAAGCAAAATGAAGGTGTGACAACTAAAAATTCTGTCATAAATGATTTAGGCATAAAATTTTGTTTTCTTGAGGAAGACGGTGTGATTAATTCAAGTATCAAAGAAGTAGAAGTAATGGCTTGTTTAAATCTCGAATCAGTGGCCAAAATTATGCAATAAATAGTAGAAATGTTTACGCTTAATAGCTGGATAATAATAAAATTCCAACGAGGGATATTGGGGTTGGAAACAACTTGATCATAAGGAGGATGAAGATCAAGGGGTGGAAGCGCAAATTAGAATTAGAAGGTTGTAGTTTTGATTAAAGCTGGGCAAAATTTGTTGTAGTAGGAAGTTGATTATCGTGGTGTGGAGATGAAGGAAAACTATAGAAAGGTATTCTTCAAAGATGTGTTACCTTAGGAAAAAATGTTTTTACAAATTGGTGCTACTGTAAAGTTTTCGTATATTGATGTGAAAGAAGCTGCTCCCAAGGAGGTTGATTTTATCAAATGAGTTATTTATGTCTGACTTGGCCTACAATAAGCATATGGAATTTCCTAAAAATGATCTAGTGGGTAGGATATATGGTAGTTATCTCCCTTTTATTATCATCTTAGGAGTACTATAGTGAAGATGAAGCCATTTCAATAGCTTCAAAATTTTAGATCTATCACCTAACAGGTATTGTTTGCATTTTAAATCGTCGAAGGATAGGAATGCTATGTTGGTTAGGGAACCATGGCAGATAATGGGGCATACTATTGGGCTAGATTTGATGACCCTAGATTTTAGGCGAAATTTTATGTTCATTATGTGCATCCTTTGTTGGTAAGATTTACCATGCTCCTATTGTTGTATTGGGACACTAAAAGTATTTTTTGCATTGGAAAGGCCATTAGGGACCTAATTATGCTTGATAGGTGGATGGCTGACTTGTAAAGTTCTTTGTGTACTAGAATTTTTGTTAGGATCAATTTATTTAGAGCACTAATGTTAGGTATGTGACTAAGTGGATACTTGGGGAGAACTTTTCAACCATTTGAAGATGAAGGCCTCCCCAAATGTGCCTTTTGTGTGGTCATATTTGCTATTACAACACGGAGTGCTCTATTGGCAAGGTAGCTATTGATTTATGAAGTAAAGCTGAAGGGAATGATGTAGATAAAGCTAGTTTTAATGAAATAGTGAATCATTGTAATCGAGAATAACAAGAAAAGGGTAAGGATGACTTGGGGCAAAATGAAAGGCCTTAGCTCTTAGATGTTGGAGCAACTAAGGAAGGGTAGGCTACCTTTGCTAGGTAGCAAGGGAATCAAAAAACAAGAGTTGGTTCAAACAATCAAAGTAAGCTCAGTGGGTCTAAAAGTAATGCCAGATGTAGGAAATATAAAACCAAGAGTAGAAGAATTTCTAAATTAAAAGGTAGGGAACCAATAAGGAGTGTTTGGGCTCCAAATTCTCTAGCTAGGTAGCATCTTAACTTATGTGGGGTTGGGACATAAAGAAAATAATAAGAGGTTTTGAAGCAGGGCAACACAGGTGAATCATGGTGTTTCTTGAAGGTAGTTCTAATGATGATGATATTAATGAGGAAGATAGGTACCTATTGGATGGATGTATGCCTAGGGGTCATCGACATCATGTTTTGTCTCAAAATTAATGGTGCTGAGGGGGGTCCTTTAGAGTATAGTATGTTGGTTGCAAAATTTGGAACAAAATGCATTGTTAGGCAAAACCTAAGAGCATGATTGCATTGAACTATAGTGGCTTTAGCTTGATTGCTAGCTTAAAGAATTTTGGGTGCACTTGGGTCAGAAGCGTAGGGAAATGATGAATGTTTGCACAACAATTAAGCATAATAGTAAGGAAATATATAACAGTGCGTGGAAGTCTTCATGAACTATTCAATTTTGTTGTAGTACAAGAAGTAATGAGGCTATTATGCTTAATAACTACTGTAGAATGGATTCCTTGATGCTGATGTGCATACCTTTATTGGAAACAAAAATAAATGGCTACAACTAAAATTATAGAGAATTATGAACAAGTGTACTTAAAAATTGTAGAGAACTTTGGTGTTTTAGGTGCTATTGTAAGAGGTGGTGTTGCATAAATTGCAATGAAGTGTAGAATGCTAAAGGTGGTATATTGATTGTTAGAGACAACAACTACTAAACCTGTGTATGTTGGGTGGTGAATACTACTATGAATTGCAAGTTGTTGGGAATTACTGAGCTTGGTAGTTGTAGGTATTTTCGTTATATAGATGTTTGCAAGCAATTTTTATTAATAAGCTTCACAGCTACTACTACTGTCAGATGGGGTATGAGTGCAATCAATTAAACTCTATGTTTCGTGTAAACATTATTTGTAGTTATGGTGAGTACGTGGGTTCCCATGGGTTGTAGTATTGAAATGTTGCCAATGATATGCATGGCTGGCAGGAATTCTAGAAGCTCTTTTGTTAGGTGGCTATGGTATTTCACCATTGCTATTGCTTGAGTTAGTTATGGGTATGCTTGGGTGGTATCTGCAAGGGAATCACCAATGATTGCTTAATTATTAAATGTTGCTTGAAGGAAATCTTTAAGAATGTTTAGAAGGGTGTTTTCAACTCTCAATCCTATTGCAAGCTAAGAGGTAATGAGGTAGTTGAACTATTTAGGAGCAGAGCTTGATGAATGTAGTAAGCAAAAATGCTAGCCAAAGTGTAATAAAAATAGAAAGTTTAAATTGGTAGATACAAAATTTGTAGATGCTTGGGTGTATTTGCCACTATGATCTGCTATATGCTGGGAGCTACTGGATTTGGTGATGGCATGAAGAATTTTTCTTGGGTCATCAACAAGGAAGTGTTTTCCAAATTTGTTAGTGTTATTTTCTCTCAATTATTGCCACAGATGGAAGAGGTTATTAGAATAAATGGCAAGTTAGGCAAAATAGCAAAGAGCTAAGATTTGGAGAGCCTTTCATACCAAAATTAATAATTAAGTTTGCATTATGGAATGTTAGAGGAATAAGGGATAGGAAATCAATGGGCTATTTGTAATGGATATTTAGATTACATAATGTCATAGTGCTTGTGCTTATAGAGACTTAGGTGGATAGTACCAGTTGGTAGGATGCTAATTTGTTTGTTGGTAGAGACTGAATCTGTGGCATAACCATTGGCTAGGTTGTCTGGAGTCTTTGTTGTTCTTTGAATGAGTTGGGTGGATCTTTATTTCATCAAACTTTTGCCTCAGGTAGTCACAGTGCAGGCAAGGGCTAGTGTTGTAAAAATGTGGAAGTGTTACATAGTGAATGCCTTGAAGGACATTACTAATCATAGAGTTGTGTGGGATATCTTGAGAGATGTGGGTAAGGGTGCAGGCCCAATGCTTGTTGCTTGGACTTTAATGTCATCATGTCATAGAATGAAAAAAGTGGGAAAGAGGTTTAAGTGCGGTCTTAGTGAGTAGGAATTTCTTGGGATTATGTAGGAGCTTAAGCTAATGGACTTGAGATTTGTTGGTAGTAGATATATATGGTGTAATGGGAAGGAGGGAAGCAAAATAACTTTTTAAAGATGGGACAAGGTGATGATGAATCTAGAAAGGATCTAGATCTTTGCAGAATTATCTATCTCATTTATAACACATGGGATAAGATCACTGCTCATTACTTATTCAGATGGGTGTGGATAAAGATAAGGCCACTAAAAATGAATCAATTTGAATGTGTATGGCTTACTTTTTCCCAAACTATTGGCATTAAGCAAAAGGAGTGGAATAGATTGCCTTGAAGAAATCTAGTGGAAGGCTTATCTATGAAATTCTATAGATCTATAGATTCTTTGAGAAGGTGGAGGAAGACTAAAATGCAAAACTTCATCAGTAGGAATAACCAACTAGAGAGGGACATTCAGGAGCTATAGCTTAAAGAGTTTTATATGGGTCTAAATAAGCAGGAGCACGTTCAACTAGGGTATATTATTGTCTCTTTTCATAGGGTGGCTAGACTTAAGGAGAGGTGGTGGTGGCAATGTGCCTAGGTTTATGAGCTCAATTGGGTGACCAAAATACTAGAATCTTCCAGTCTATAATGACTTATATGAGTAGGGACAAGCATATTTCTTAATTGTTGGATGATAAGACTATTTTTGTTAGCTTAGAAAATGAAATCAAGTGCTTATAGATGAGCCATTTTAGTAAGAAGTGGTACAATGATGATGTTTATTACCCTTTACATCACTTCTAGTCATACAAATGCATTAATAGGGAATAGGAAAATTTGTTTGTCAAGTAGGTTACTGAGGAGGAGGTTAAATTTGTTGTCAAATCAATCAGTAAGAATAAGGCACTTGGAATGGATAAAATCATCATAGAATTTGTTAATGGGTATTAGACCATTGCACATGGTGATATTATTAAAGTTATGTTGTATTTTTTCCATGATAGACATATGCCAAAAATTTGAAATGATACTCTTATTGTGTTAATATATCAAAATAAAAGTGATTTATTTGTCAGGAAAAAGGAGAATTAGATAATCCTAATGATATATGCAAAGAAAGTCAAACTTTTAAAAAAAATGACAAATTTTACAGAAACATTACATACCAAAGTGCTACAATTATCTAGTATAACATTTATGAGTGCTAAAATACACAAAAATGAAAATATTTTTATAAATTGTGCAACAATAAAAATATTTAAAAAATATAAATCTAAGAATTTAATTGTATAAATCTTGTCAAGAGTCAAAGAATCTTTATTTCAACTCGATTAGCCCTCATTTAGAAATACTAAAAATTAACAAAGAAAGATCATAAACATTAACAAATAATTATTTCAATATTAAGTAAATAAATAAAAATCTTTAATGAGGTAAATGAAATGGTGAAATATAACCAAATCACTAAGATTTAAAGATCAAATTGGAGAAAATTTGGAGTTAAATAGTGATATAGCAAAATAAATGTGAAACGTAAGAAGATATAAATTTAATGGGTAAGTCAGACTTCAATATAGAAATAAGATCAAGTGTTGCATCCTCAATCATGAAATCAGAAACAAAATAAAATACCTCACATGGTGTAGCAAAATTCTATATGGTAAAATATTTAAAAATAAAAAAGTATTTTTAATTCAAGAGAGTTTACAGAGATGATTTTGACAACATTTTTTTCACCTTGACCAAATCTCATTTCAAATAAATGCTATTTTGCAAAGAAAATTTGCATAAACAATAATAAATTATGGTTTTAATACTAGATATATATATATATATATATGTTAAATCTAAAATAAGATTAATTGATGTAATCTTATACAACAAAACTAAAATAAATCAAAGTTCACATAAGAGGAGAATTAGAGTTTTGTAGTAATGCATAGAAATAAAATTAAAACATTGAAAGAAATGAAACAAATTAAGTGGTAACTGACATTCTAAAATGCTAACATCATGTAATATCTTGATGATCGAATAAGGAACAACATAAAATAAGATAAAACATTTAAAAAATATAAAACTAATAATTTAATAACATAAAGGTCATTTTCATGAGTGTGATGACATATGTTTCATCTTGAATGCAACTTTTTTGAAATCATTATTCTTTACAAAAATAAATAGCCTTAAATAATAGTAAATTATTATTTCATTGTAAAGTAAACATATTTTGAATATCGAATGATGTAAACTAAAGCACTTCAATATAACAAACTCAAAGCATTGTAAAGATCACATAAGAGGTGAATTTAGAGCTTTATTGCAATATAATTAAATCAATGCAAAACTTTTGAAGAAAAGTGATAAATTGCATGAAAAAATTCCTTAATAAGATGCTTAAAAATAATTATTGTTTATTATTTTTTTAATTTCGTAATTAGTTTCAAATGAGGATCGATTAAGTCATAATGAACATAATTTTACATTACATGAACAATGTTTTCTAACTCAAAATTTATTTTTTATTTGCAAATACCTTTTTAGTGTATTTTCAAGCATTACAAATCATTTTCATTTGCAAGTGAATTGATGATTAAGGATGTCACACACAATCTCCTTAACATATTGGAATGACACTTTCTTATTGAATATGACATAGTTTTTTAAATATTTTACCTTGATTTGGTTATACTTTTATGAAACTTAATTTCTCATTTTGTGTGACCATACCATCCTTTGATTTGGTTATGTTACACTACTTTAATTGCTATTTTTTTTAGTATATGTTTTTCCAGTTTTGGAATAATAATTTATTTTTATTTAAGCTTATTTACTTTGATAATTCATAGTTACTAAAAATGACACAAGATCAAGATGAAATAGGCACTATTTAGCTCATCTAAATGTGCTCTATCAAATTTAATATTAATTTTTATATTTTTAAATATTTTGTTTACTTCATTTTTTGCACACTTATTTAAACATTTTTATTTGTATCTCATATAATGATCAATGATAATATACTTTATATCTTAAGGCTCTTGGAATGATACAATCTCAAATAATTTATCTATTTTATTTCATTTTAATTTTGTTAAATAACTATGTTTTTCAAAATCATCTATCATCTAACATTTTCAAAGCTATGTCGATTTAAGATGAAACAAATATTATTCGGCTCATCTCAGTAGCTCTATTAAATTGAATATTTATTTTTTTATTTTTTCATTTTTTTTCTAACTTTTTAAATTTTTTATATTATGTTTTTAATTTTTTCCCTAATTTTAGGATCTATAATATAATACTAAATCACCTTAGTATTTTGGAACACAACTAATCCTAACAAATTATTCTCCTCTTTAGTGACATTTACATTACTTAGATTTGGATAAGTTACATCCCTTTACTTAAACTCATATCAACTTTAACAAATATTATCCTAATATTAAAATATTTTTTTGGCAATTATGCTAATTTAGTTTCCTATTTAATGAATATTCTAAACAAAATCTAATTGAGGTGAAAGAAATTTTGTTAGAAACTTCTTAATTAGTTCTATCAATTAAAATTTTCTTTGTTTTTTTTGTTTTTTTAAAATTTTATTATAAAGTTTTTTCAACTTTTATGAATCATTTAAATTTGTCCATGACTTGATGATTAACTGCAGTGCACTCAATCACCATTGTATTTAGCAATGAAACTTTACTATATAATTTATATTATTTGTCCAATTTGTTTGGCTTTGATTTAGTTATTTTACTATAATTTACATCATTTTGATTTCATTACGTTAAATATTTTTAATTTTTTTAATTTTAATAAATATATATATATATAATAATAAAATAATATTTTTGTATTTTTATTTAAGAAATTAATAGTAATTCCAAATAGGATTTGGCACAAATGAATCAAATGTCAATTTAGTAGTCTTGACAAGTTCTATCGAACTAGATATTCATTATCAATTTTTTTTAAATATTTTACTATTAAGTTTTTGTGATGTTCAAGGAGGGAGTTTTATTTGTACCTAATTAGATGTTTTCGAATGTTACACTCATTGTTCCTAATATATAGGAATGCAGCTTTAAAATGTAAAATACGTCATTTCTTTAAAATGTTTTTCTTTGATTTTGTTACATTAAAATGAAACTCTAAATCTCCTCTTATGAAATCATTACATTACTTTTATTTTGTTACATTACGTTGCTTCAATTTTCTCCTTTAATATTTAATATTATTTTATTTAATATTAAAATAAAATTTTGTTATTATTTATTCTGATTCTTTTTGGTATTCCATATAATTCCAAACAACATTCAATGGAGACAAAATAAACATCATCAAACTATTTTTAATGACCTTTATCGAAATAAGAAAATAGTTTTTATAATTTTAAGTATTTTACTAAAAAATGTTTCTGCAAACATTATAAATCAACTTGACTTGAACAATATTTGATGAAAAGAATGTTATGTTTGATCTCCTCAGTGTTTTGAAATAAAAATATTCCATATGATTTATCTTATTTCTTTAAATTTTTTCTTTTATTTGGCCATATTGTTATGTAACTCCATCACACTTCTCTGGTCACCTTAAATCACTTTTATTTGGTTGTAATTCATTATTTCAATTTTTCTTATTTGAAATATAATATTTGCTTTAACAAGCAATTTGACTTTTTAGAAAAGATTTATCGAATTACGTAATATTTTTTTAATTTTTTAAATATATTTTCTTTACTATTTTGACAAGCTTTACAATTAATTTTAACTCCACATCTTCGTTATGAGACCCTTAAATGTCCATTATTTGGTTCTATTACGTTTCTTCAATTTATATTGTTTCATCATTGATATACATTTAATTTAGTATTTAATTAATATTTTATTATCATTTATGCTTTTTTGCTTTTATAATTATTAGCAAGGTCAAACAAGGTCTAATTGATATATAATAAATGTGTTGGCCAAGTCCCACAAAGTTTTAAAAGATTAAATTTTAATTTTAATTTTTTAATTTGTTTAATTTTCTAGTGTTTGACCATGTTTTATGACATAGTTTAATTTTTGACTCATTTCGTGATTTAAAATATTATACTCAATCTCTTTAGTACATACACATTTAATTTGCTAGCATAGTTGATCTCATTTGCTCAAAAGTTTCTCCTTTGATTTAGTTATATTACTATAAAACTTTAATTCTCCTCTTTTGAAATCTTTACATCATTTTGAATTTACTATATATCAAAACTTCAATTATTTAATTTGAACTTTAATATACATATTGCCTAATATAAAGTTATCTTTCTTTTAATAATTATGCATTTTTAATTTTTGTATTTTGAAGAAATTCTAGACAAGGATTGATTAAGAAACAAATCATCAATAAACTCATCATAATGGGCTTTGCTAATTAATATTGTTTTGTATTTTTTATTCTCTAAAATTTTGGCATTTTGTGAGACATTTGGATTCTTACTAGATTTTATAATCAAGGGTGTTACACTCAATCCCCTTAGTATCTTAGAAGGCAACTTTTCTTAATAATTTAACTTATTTCCTTATTTATTTTATTTAGTTATATTAATATGAACTTTTACTTTGTTTCTTATGTGCCTTTTGAATTAGTTTTATTTATTATATTATATTACTTCTACTTTTATTATTAAAAATTTTACATATTTTTTCTTTAAATTAAAGTAATAGTTAATTATTATTTATACTTATTTTATTTTATGAATTCTATTTATTTAAAATGAGGTCTTATTGTGATAAAACAATACTATTTGATTTAAGTCTTTTAGTATTATCAAATTAAATATTAATTTTAAAATTTTAAATTTTTTTAGTTTTTTTGCTTTATTGAATATTTCAAATTGTACTTAACATGATGATAGAGGATGGTGCACTACAACACCTTGGTATCCTTCCTTCAATGCAACCTTCCCATATAATCAATGACATTCTTAAAATGGTTTCAATTTACTTTTATAATATTACTATGAAACAAAAATTCTCTTCTCATGTGATCAGATAATCATATGATTTGGTTAAATTATATTACATTAATTTATCTAATTTTGAATTTACTAAATATTTATTCAATAATAAAATAATAAATTTATATTATTTATGTTTTTCAATTTTTGTATTTTCTAGTAATTATAAATGAGGTTCATATGAGATTGACATAATTATAGTTTGACCTATCTTGATATGCTCTTTCGAGTCAAGTAATTGCTTTTATGCTCATAAATGTTTTTTATTTATTTTGTCTTGATTTTGCTTAATATACATGATAGTTGGAGTCATACATGATTTAATGATCAAGCATGCTATGGTAAATCTCCTTAGTGTCTTGCAGTTCAACTTTCCTATACAAGTTATCAAATTTTTTGAAATTTCTTGCTCTAATTTCTTTGTATTATTATGTGCCTTTGAATCCATGACATTTACACTCACTGATTAAGTTATATTACATTTCTTAATTCTATTTTACTTCATCATTAATATTTATTTAAATGTTTTAAGATAATAATTTATTATTTTTTTATTAAATTTGGTATTTAATAAAAAAAATTAAATGAAGTTTCATCGAGATAAAGCGAACAACATTAGACTAATCTTAATTGGTGCTATCAAATTACACAATTTTTTTTGTATATTTAATTATTTTATTTACATTAATTTTTGTATGTTTTATAGGACCTTTTTATTTGTATAGGATTTGATGATCAAGTGTATTATAATTGAGAACTTTAGCTTTTAGTAATGCCATACAAATTACCATATTTCATCATATCCGATAAATTGATTTTATCATATTATTATCAAACTCTCATTGTTCTCTAGCATGGTTTTTATATCATTATGATTTCTTTTATTATGATGATTCAATTTAGCCTTAATTATACTTTAATATTTAATTACTGAATGTTAAATAACTAATATGTTATTATTTATTCATATTTATTTGGAAGCTTCAAAGAAAGTTTTAATGTTGTTTGATGAAGACAACAAAAACTTGGTAGAACTTGTCTTAGTGAGCTCTATCCAAATGAGTTATTTTTGAGATGAAAAAATGCTGTTATACTCATTTTTATGTGTACAAAAAAATTAAATATTTATTACTATATTTTTTAAGTACTTTGTTGAGAATTTTGAATGCTTTATGAGATATTTTTGCTTATACTTAATTTGATGGCCATGGAAGTTATACTCAATCTCTATACTTTATTTTACTCATAATTTATTACTATCATTGGGTTATTTTAATATGTTACTCTATATCTAATAAATTGTTACTTAGGTATTTCCTTCATTTTTAATGTTACATTACTTCATTATAACTTCAATATATATATAATTAATATTTTAAAAATTTTCTTTTTTTGCTAATTTGCATTACTAATTCACAAAAATTCTAAATTTTGTTTCAATGTGGCTAAACTGATATCATTTGATGCATTTTGACGAGCTTTATTTAATCATATATTTGTTTTTTTTTTTTTTTTTGATATTTTGTATTATAAGCTTTGGGCATGCTTTATAAATCATTTTCATATATAACTTATTTGGCAATCGATGATGGTATATTTGATCTACTTAATATTTGACTTGGTTAGAATATAATATAACTTAAAAACTCTTTCCAAGAGATTTTTACAAGGCCTTGATTTAGTTATATTATATTATTCAAAATTATCTTATTTTTAATTTGTTATATATATATATATATATATATATATATATATATAATTACGTAGTACGTTGTATAAAATAAAACTTTTTTCTAAGTTATTCCTATTTAATTTGGCAATTCTCAAAAATAAAAATAGATGTTTAAATGGGGAAAAGAAAGATCATTGGACTCTTCTAGATCTTTATCCATATAAATATTCATGTTTAATTTTGGAAACTTTTAATTTTTTTTTTTGCTTGCTTCGCAAGCAATCTTCATCCGTACCTTATTTGCAGATCAATAAGCTCACTCAAATTTCTTTATTATCATGGAAAGCCATTTTTATACAATTTATGTCATTGTTTTAAAATTTTTCATGTTGATTTGGTTATTTTTCTCTCTTACTCAAAATCTCTCATTATTCTTCCTTTAAATCACCTCCATTTGCTTAAACTTTCTATTTCAACTAATCTCTTTTTTGCATATGTATGTATATATATATATATATATATATATATAATTTTTTTTAAAATAATTTATTATTATTTGTGCATATATAATTGGATAATTTGTGATAGTCGCAAAAGACATCTGATCTAGATGAAACAAACATCATTAAACTTGTCATGATGACCTCTGTCAAATTAATAATTCATTTTTATAATTTTAAATAATTTATTTTAAAGTATTATCACATGTTTTGTGAAACATTTCATACATGTTACACTTAATATATTTATTATCTCAAAAGGCATCTTTCACCGATAATGTGTTGCATTTGACTTGGTTCTATTCCTTCTTAAATGTAAATCGCATCTCATTCAAAGTTTGAATGAATTTTTTATTATAATAAATTATTTAATTTTTATTTATTTAACTTTGAATACTAAAATAATATTTTATTTTTGCATACTCTAATTTGTTTAAAAATTATTAGTAATTCAAACTAAATTTTGACTTAGATGAAACCAATTTAGATGGAATAATCTCGATGAGAACTATCTAAGGAAGCATAGTTTTTAATTTTTAAAAATATTTAATTTTCTAAGGTTTTGATATATTTTATCAGATATTTTGATTTGGGTTAGATTCGATGATTGAAGATATTACATTTCCACTCAGCATCTTGTAATGCAACATTTTTTACAGTTTGTTTTGCTTTTTTAAATATTCATTTTATTTTGTCATATGAATAAGTTAATCTAAATCTCCTCTTGTGTGGTAATTATGTTACTTTAATTTTATCTCATTTTAGCATTAATAATTATTTTTTGAATGCTAAGAGAATAATTTATTAATATTTATAACAATTTACTTTCTAATTCTTAAAAACTCTAAGAAAGCTTTAATTTAGATGAAACAAGTGACTCATGTAAAAAAGCAATGGAAAAGTTATTTTTTATTTCTATATATTTTTATTTTTTATGGTTATTAAGACACCTTAATTGATTCTATTTTTATGATCCACAATATTTTTAGGGAATCTTTGTACTATGTTAGAATGTCATATTCACGTATTATTTATCTTATTTCTTAAATGATTTTGATTGATAAATTTATATTACTATGGAACTCTAATTATATTATCCTATTACCTTTGCATCTCTTTGATTTATTTATATTATTTTATATATTTATTTCATTTTAGTTTTTTATTTGTTAAAACTTTAAAATAATATTTTATTTTTTATTCATCTAATTCTTTTTACTACCTTTTAGAAATTCCAACGGTGGTGTAAGAGAAAATGCAAATGTCATCAAACCTAAATTTATTAGCTTTGTCCAATTAATAATTATTTTCATACTTCAAAATTTTTTATTCTATAGGGTTTTGTCATGCCTTACGATATATTTTTATTTTTTACATATTTAACGATCGAGGAGCTTAACCCTAATCTACTTAGATGATTTGAACTATAAATCACTTACGAGGTGACCTTTACATAACTTTTATTAGCTAATATAAGAGTGCATTAGTTTATTTTTTAGGAAGCCTTATATATTTATTTAAAAATTCAAATATTAAGTTGTTAGTATTAATACTTATTTACTTTTGTAATTTTCTAGTTTTTAAGCACAACCTATTGTAGATGAAACAAACCCTGTTGGACTTATCTCAATAAGTCGTATGATATTTTTTTATTTTTATTATTAAAATTTTTTAGTTTTCTATTTCTTGCTTGACTTATGAGATATTTCAATTCATATCATATTTAATGATCACGGCGACATAGTTGACCTATTAGTATTTTATATTATAACCTTAATGTATAATTTATCTTACTTGTAGAAGGCTTTTGCTTTGAGTTAGCTATAGTGCTATGTAAAATCAAATCTCTTCTTATTTTATCTTTAAAATGCTTTATTTTTTTATGATTACATTGCCTTAATTTATCTAACATTAGCTTTGTAATATATTTACTTAATCTTAAAGATCACAATTATTTTCTTTAAAAGTCATGGTAATTCAAAATGGGGTCTAATAGAGACAAAAAAACAATACCGTTAGACACTTCTTGACAAGCTACACCAACTTAAAGGATCATTTTCATATTTTTAGGAATTTTATTTTCTATCATTTTGACAGATTTTATAATATATTTTAATTAATACATGATTTTAGCATTAAAAATATTTCAATCAATCTCTTTAGCATTTGGAATGCAATTTTCACGTACAATTTCTCCTATTTCTTCAACGTTTTTCCTTTAATCATGTTATTTTACAATGAAACTTCAAATCTATTGTCATGTAACTAATGCAATGCTTTTATTTTTTATATTATATTACCATAATTTATCTTGCTTAAATTTGTTATATGTCTTGTTAATGGTATAAAAGTCACTTGTTATTATTTATTATCATTTAATATTTATTTTATTAGTAATTTGAAACAAAGTCCAAGTGAGATGAAACAAATGTTATTAGATTCAACCCAATGAGCTCTGTTTAATTAGATATTGAATTCAACATATATTTAAATATTTTATTTTTTTTATGATTTAGAGATATTTTTTATAATATTAATTATTACAATATTTTATGATCTATATTATTACACTCAATTTATTTGGTACTTGGGATGCAACTTCCTCATTAATTTATATTATTGTTTTCAATATTCTGTGTTTTGTTGGCTATTTTATAATTAAACTATAATTCTACTCTCCTTAACCTTTACACTACTTCGTTTTGCTTATATTGTGTTGCCTTAATTAATCTTATTTTAGCTTTATTATATATTTATATAACATTAAAAAAGTAACTTTTATTTTCTCTTATTTATCATGGTAATTTGAAGTAATTCCATACGATTTCTCATAAAACAAGAACAAATTTTATTACACTTGTCTCGATGAGCTCTATCCCATTAGATATTTATTTTAATTTTTTTAGACATTTAATTTCTTATGGTTTGGCATGCTTTACATGTCATTTAAACTTGTACCAAATTTAATGGTCAAGGATGTAACACTTGATCTTCTTTGTATCTTAGAATGCAACATTCTCTTATAATTTATTTAATTTCTAAAAAATTTTTTCTTTGAATTTTTTATTTTGAAAAACTGTAAATTTATTATTTTATGGCCTTTACATCATTTTGATTTTCTTATATTACATTGCATCAATTTACCTTATTTCAATTTTAAAATATATTTACATAATATTAAAATAAAACTTTAATAACATTTATTTACTAAATTTGTCAATTTATGATAATCGAATACTTGGGTTGCTCAAGATCAATTACATGTAGTTGGAATCATGTTGATGGGTCCTATCATATTAAAAAATAATTTAATATTTTTAAATATTTTCTTGTTTTTTTGTATTTTGGTATGATAGTTGGTGATACTACACTTGATCTCTATTTTATCCTAAAAAATAACTTTTCAATAAAATTTATCTCATTTCATCAATGTTTTCCATTTTATTTAGTTATAACACAATATAAATCTAAATTTCATCTTATGTAACCTATATAACAATTTGATTCAATTATATAACATTGCAAACAACATCTGATTGTGATGAAAGGAACATCAATGGCAAAGTTTTAATATATTGTAAGTCATCAATGCATGCCATATAGCATTTATAGCACTTTGATTTGGATATATTACATTGCTTCAATTTATCTTATTTGGGCATACTTTATAATTTATGACAATTTCAACCAATGTGTGATAAAAAACAATGGTTGTTAGTCTTGTTTTAACGAGATCTATGCAATTAAAACTTAACTAAATATTTTAATTTCTATTATTTTGTTACAGTTTATGTGTTTTTTGGGATAAAAGTTGGCATGATATCAATGATGTTATACTCAATCTCCATGGTATCATCGAAAATCACAACTCTAAAAAATTATCAAATTTCTTCAAAGTTTTTACTGTGATTTGGCTATATTACTATGAAATTCTTACTCTTCTCTTGTGTGACATTTATCTCACTTGTATTAGGATAAATAACATTACTTCAATTTATGACATTCTTAATTTTAATATATATTTTATAAGACATTAAATAACATTTTTTTATTATTTCCATTTTAATTTGTTACTTCATAATAATTATAAATGAGGCCCAATGGATACAAATCAAATGTTATTGTGCCAATCTTGTTGGGCCATATCAAATCAAGTATTCATTTCCTTATTTTTCTAATTATTCTTTTCTAGTGTTTGTTTGGCATGCCTTAAATGAATTTTTCGTTTTGCATGTCATTTGAAGGTTGAGAATGTTGCATTTCATCTCCATAGTATCACGAAGTGTAGCTTTCTTAATCAAATTATCTCATATCTTAAAAATCATCACTTTGATTTCATTATATTACGATGAAACATGAAATATATTTGACTATGGCCTTTACATTGCCTTGAATTTATTACACAGCATTCCTTCAATTTACACATCTCAATTTTAAAATATATTTCCATGACATTCAAATAATAATTTATTGTTATTTATTTTTATTTAATATTATAATACATAATAATTCAAAATCAAGTTCGATTACTAAAAAACAAATGTCTTTGGACTTATCTCCATGACTTATGTCAAACAAGAACATCATTTCTCTTTTTTTATGTTGTTTTTTCACACATTATACACTATTTGTTTTATACTCCATTTAATGATTAATGATGTCACACTCGATCTCCTTAGTTTGCTAGATTGTAACTTTCTCATATAATGCTTCTAATTTTATTAGTAATATTGTTTTGATTTGATTATATTACATTACTTTAATTTATATAATTTCAATTTTAGGATACATTTACTTATAATTTAAATAATATTTCCTTATTTAATTTTATTTAACTTTAAAACTTGTTGTATTTTAATAGGAGGTTTAATTAAATCTAAAGAGCCATCATTAAGCATGTGTTGATGGGCTCTATCTAATTAAATAATTATTTTTTTTAAACATTTTATTTCCTAATATTTTGGCATGTTATTGAAGGTGATTCATACCTTACTTATTAATAGAGAATGTTACACTTTGTTTTCTTAATATCTTTAATAGCAATTACCTTATAAAATTTATCTAATTTTTCAAAAAGTTCCATTTTGATTTTGTTATATTAATATGAAACTATAAATATACTCTTGCCTAAACTTTACATCAATTTAATATGGTTATATTACATTGCTTCAACTTAACTCATTTGAAATATAATATATATTTATTTCATGTCAACATATAAATATATGATTATTTATACTTATTTATTTTGGCAATACATAGTAATTCCATATGAAGATTGATCTAAACTAAGTAAACATTATTGGACTCATCAATATGAGCCTTATCCAGCTAAATTTTTTGTTTAGGTTTTTAAATATTTTATATTTTATGGATTTGGAACACTTTTCAAGTCAATTTGAGTCATGCCGAATTAACAATTGAGGAAGTTGCACATGATCCTTTATCTTTGATTTGGTTTTATGACATTTCTTCCTTTATGACATTTTGATTTTGTTGTATTAAATTTTTTCAACAATTTGATTTGGCCTTTAAAACATTTTCAAGTTCTTCACGTGTCATTTTGTTTCTTTCCTTATTTCATGATAAAGATGTTACACTTGATCTTCTTTATTTCAGTTAATACAACATTCGAATATAGTTTATCTCATATCTTGAAACTTTTATCGTTACTTTTCTAGTTTTACCATTTAACTCTACATCTTTCCATAGGTGACCTTTGAATCATTTTTATTTGGTTATATTATATGATATCAATTTCTCTATTTCTTACTTTAATATATATTTAATGAATAAAAAAATCATTTATTATTTTTTATGCTTATTTATTTCCTTAATTCATAAAAATTTTGAACAAGTTTTAATTGGTTTAAAACAAGTGTCATTAGTCTCATCTTGATGTGTTCCATGAGGTTAAGGATTTATTTCTTCATGTTTAGATAATATATTTTCTAATGCATTGGTGCCATTCATTAGACATTTCAAATCATATTTTAATTAATGATTGAGGGTGTTATAATCAATTTCCCCTGAATCTTAGAATGTAACTTTCCCATAAAATTTTTCTTATTTCATTAAATTTTTTACTTTCATTTCATTATAATGATTGTATGTAAAATTCTCTTCTTTAATAATTATATTACTTAGAATTTCTTATATTACAATAATTTCAATTTATCTGATGTGATTTATCTAATTCAATTTTTCATATATATATATATGTATGTATGTATATATATATATATATATTTAATAATAAGATAATATTATATTAAAATTTATTCTTATTTACTTTGGTAAATCATTATAGCTCTAAAGGTTCTTTGATAGAGACAAAGCAAACATTGTTGGAGTTGCGTCGACGAACCCAATCTTATTAAAAATTTACTTCAATGTTCTAAATTTTATTTTACAGAGGTTTTGTCTTGATTTATGAAATATTGTTATTTGTAAATCATTTGATGATCACGGATGTGGCACTCAATGTCCTCGATACAATGGAATGCAATCTTCATGTAGAATTTATCTAATTTTGTGAACTTTTTTGCATCGACTTTCTTATTTTAATATGTAACACTACATCTATTCTCCTGTGACTTTTTCATTGAAAAGATTTGGTTATATTAGATTGCTCCAATTTATTTCATGTCAACATTAATATATTTACATATATATATATATATATATATTAAATATTATAATAACTATTTAATATTTTTTCTACTTACATCATTTTGCAATTTGCAAATGTTCAAAACAACGTCCAAACAAATTGAAGCAAATGTTGTCGAACTCATCTCTATGAGATCTATCCAATTTCATTTTCATTCTTTTATAGTGAAATATTTAATTATCTAAGATTTCAATATTTTTGTGAGAAATTATGAACCATACCTCATTTTGTGATTGTGGTTTTGCCTAATCACCTTAGTATAATGCATTGCAACATTTATCTATAGTTTATCATATATATTCTATTTTTTTCTTTTATTTTTTGTGTAATTATGTAACTCTAAATCTCCTCCCCAATGACTTTTACTTTACTTTGGTTTGGTTATATTGTATTACTTCAATTTGCCTCATTTTAGATTTAATATATATTTACTTCAAATTTAAAAATAATTTTGTATTAATTATTGTTATATACTATTATAAATCATAGTAATTCCAAATGAGATTTCATCGAGAAAAATAAACATAATTAAACTGATATAAACTAACTAAATTAAATTAAATATTAATTGTTATATGCTTTAAATATTTTTGTTGTAATGATTTTGTTTAATTTTATGAGATATTTTGATTCATACAAATTTTATTATCATAATGTATTCTACCTAAATTTATCTAGCCTTAGCTTTAAAATATATTTTCTTAATTTTTAAATAATAGTGCATTATTATTTATTATTTGTTTTAGTAATTTTTAGTAATTACAAATGAGGTTTGATCTAAAAAAACTAATGTCATTCAAAGGTGTTTGATGAGTCTTATCCTTTTAAATATTTATTTCTAAATTTTTAAAAAAAGTCTTATGATTTTTGGCATGCTTTATACGATATTTTGATTCATATCATATTTGATTGTTGTGAATGTTTCATTCGATCCCTTTGTATCCTAGAATAAACGTTCCCACTTCAATTTTATAATTTCTTTGAATGCTTTTCTTTGATTATGTCATCTAGCTGTGTAACTTGAAATGCTTTATCATATTGCCTTATCATTGCTTTGATTTTTTTTATAACACATTGCTTTAATATGTCATTTTTTTGTTTGACATATATTTAATTGATATTAAAAATATATTTTATTATTAATTATGTTAATTTGATTTCATATTTCATAGAAATTCAAAACCTAAAGTGATCAGAGCAACAATTTCCATTGTAGTCATTGTGATATGCTATTCTACTAAATGTTCCTTTTATGTTTTTTTAGCATATTTTATTTTCTTGGGCTTAACATGTTTTTTGAGATATTATAATTTATAGCTGATCTAACCATAAAGAATATTATGCTTGATCTTTTTAATATTTTAGAATATGTTTTTCTTGCATAATTTAACTCATTTTGTGAAAGTTTTCGTAATGATTAGAATGTCACCACATTCTGTTACTATTACATAACCTTTTTTGTCTTATATTACATTGATTCAACTTATCTCATGCCATCTTTCATATATATTTATTAAATTTAATAAAATACTTTATTGAACTTATGCTTATTGTTCATGCAATTCACATTAATTAAAAATGAAATCTAAAAAAGATGAAAAAGTTTTCATTTCATTTTCCATAACACTTTATTGAATTAAATATTCTATTATGTATTTTAAAATATTTTATTTCTAAAATTTTTGCATGCTTTAGGAGATATTTTGATTAACCAAAAATTTGATAAATGAGAATGTTACACTCAATCACTTTTAATAGAGTTATTCTTTCAAAAAGTTCTTTTACAATTTCATCAAATATTTTGTTTTGATTGGCTATATAGTATGAAACTCTAAATCTCCTATCATGTGACTTTTATATATATTAATTTAGTTTTATTGTATAGTTTTAATTTATTTCATTCAATTTTATTAATCTTTTACTTAACATTAAATTAATTATTTATTATTGTTTATTCTAATATATTTTGGCAATTTATAGTACTTGAAAAAGAGGTTTAATTGACATTAAACAATTTTCATTAAAAATATCTCATGAACACTTTCTAACTAAATTTTTTTTCCTATTTTTAAATATTTTCTTCTCAAAAAGTTAAGAACAGTTTTTGAGCGATTTTTTAGTACCTCGTTTGTTGGTTAAGCATAATATGCTTTATCTCCTATGCATCTTGAATTGTAAATTTTTCTTACAATTTATCTATTTTCATGAAATTTTTCTTTCAAATTGTTTAAATTATAAATTAACCCTAAATCTCCTCTCCTATCATATTCGCACTATATTTAACAAGTTCTATTAGATTGTATTAATTTTTTCCATTACACTTTTTGACATATATTTTATTAATATTAAAAAATATTTTATTATTTTTTGTGCTTACATTAGTAATTTGAAAAAAATTTAAATGAGGTCCAATCAAGAAAAAGCAAACATTATTAAGAAAGTCCCATTGAGCTCTATCAAACTAAATATTATTTTTTATTTTTTAAAATATTTCATATCTAATTGTTTTGGGATGTTTTATGACATGTTTTGATTCATTTGAATTTTGACAGTTGTGGATATTACAGTTGAACTTTTTTTTTGTATTACAACATTTTTATTCAATTTATTTCATTTATTTAAATCTTTTTCTTTGATTTGAAAATATTACTGTACCACTCTAAATCTTCTCATATATGATTTTTATAATTCTTTGATTTGGTTGTTTGGCAGTGTTTTAATTTATTTCATTTGGTTTTAATGTATATAAACTTAATATTTAACTAGTATTATATTATTATTTATATTTATAATTAATAGTAATTCTAAATGATATCAATCGAGAAGAAACACAAGTCCCTATATTCATATTAATAAGTACTATCAAACTAAGCATTCATTTATAATTTTTTTTTATTATTCATCCCTTTTGTTTTGCCATATTTTACAAAACCTCTTTATTCATAAATGATTTTGAGAATGCAGATGTTAAACTCATTATCCTTAGTATCTTAAAATGGTACTTTTTGAAAAAGTTTAAGATTTTTCCCAAAATCTTTTTCTTTAATTTTGTAGTAAACTACAAAGTAAGATTTGATTATAATCATTGTTTTAATATATTTCAATCAAAATTTAATATATATTCTCTTAACTCAAAAACAATAAATTATTATATTTATAGCTATTTATTTTTTAATTCATTATAACTTTAAATGATGTCTAATCAACATGATACAAATATTATTAGAGTCTCACAATGAGCTCAATATATTTAATTGTTCATTTTTACAATTTAATTATTTTATTTCAAGTAATTTTGCATTTTTTTCTTATTTAATTTATTTTGTATTTGATTTGAAGATAGAGGATGTAAATGCAATCACCTTAATATTGTGGAACATAAAATTCTCATTGAATTTATTTCATTTCTTTATATGTTTCACCTTTATTTTTGTATTTTACTAAGTAACTCAATATCTTCATTCATTTGAAAATTATATAACAATTATTTGGTTGGATTGTTTTATTTTTTATTTTATTTTATTCTATATTTATAATATGTACTTGTTATTTAAACAATAGCTTTTATTATTTTTGTATATTTTAGTTTTCAATATAAATAATTCAAAATGAGGATTTATTGAGCTAAAACATGTCCCTAAACTCATTTGAACAAGTAATATCTAATTAAGTATTCATGTCTAATTTTTAAAATAATTTATTTTCTATGGATTTAGCAATCTTTGCTACAAATTTTTTTTTGATCTTGATTTGATAATAATGTAGGATATTATATTTGATCATTTTATTATTTCAAAATGTAATTTTCTAATATATTTTGTTTGATTTCTTGATTTTTGTTAGTTATATTACAATGTAACTATAAATCGCTTCTCATATGTCACCTAGATCATTTTATTTTTGTGATATTATATTGTTTCAATTAATCTCATTTTTAGTTTTTAAAATATACTTAATATTAAGATTTTTTTTAGTGATGTTTAATTAATTTGGTAATTCAAAGTAATTCTTAACATGGTCCAATCAAGTGTAAACAAATGTTGCTGCTCCCTCTTGACGAGTCTTATCTAATTAAATATTCATTTTTTTCATTTTTAAATATTTTATTAAACAAGGCTTTGACACACTTCATGAGAAATATTGATTAATTCCTAATTTAATTATAGATGAGGACGTAGTCATCATCTCCTTAGTATCTTGAAATGAAACATTCCTATGTTATTTATCTCATTTTTTTTGATTTTTTCCTTTAAAGGGTTATTTTATTATTTATGTGAACAACTATTCTTGTTTGATATTTACATCATTTTTATTTAGTAGTTTTATATTGCTTCAATTTATCTTATCTAACAATAATATATCCCATTATTATTTACAAAAATATTTAATTATTTTAGCTCGATTATTTTGATACTTCATAGTAATTTGATCCGACATACATTTGACATAAAACAAATGTCATTGGACACTTCTCCATGACTTCCATAAATTTAAATAATCTATTCTATATTTTTAAAAATTTTCTTTTTTTGGTGGTTTCCATGACTTACAAGGCATTTTTTTGATACCTAATTTGATTGTCATGGATCTTGTGCTGAATGTACTTTGTATCTACAAAGGTAAATTTGTTATTACAGTTTTATTCAATGTCTCTTCTCATATGACTTCTACATTGCCTTGATTTGACTATAATATACTGCTTCAACTCATTTTATTTTTGCTTCATTATTCTGAATTTTAAAAAATAATTTTTTGTTACATATGAATATTTACTTTAGTTATTCATAGTAATGCCATATGACTTTTCATCTAGATGAAACCAATAGCTATTAAACATGCATTAATGAGCTCTATCCTTTTAAATATTATTTTTTAATATTTTTTACTTTTTTATTTTCTATGATATTGGTAAATTTCACATGACATTTTTATTCATACATGATTTGGTGATTGAAGATGTTACGCTAGTTATCTTTAGTAATTTTGAATTCAACTTTTATACTAAAAATTATCTCTTTTGTTGAAATGATTTTCTTTTATTTGATCATACTACTATGTAGGTTTGACTCTCCTCCCACTTAACCTTTACATAACTTTAAATTAGTCATATTATATTGCTTAGATTTATACCATTTCAGATTTAATATATTTTTACTTAATATTAAAATACTTTTTTATTATTAATGACTTTTAAGTTTGGGAATTAGTAGTTAATGGAAAAGTTGTCTAATTGAAATGAAGCAAATATTGTTGGACTTTCCTTCATGAGCTCTATTAAACTAAGTATTAATTTTTGCATTTAAAAAAAGATTTTTTTTTGCAAGGTTTCGATGAAAGTTTTACTTGTCATTTTCTGGCAATTGAGGAGATATAGCATGATCTTCTTAGTATGTTATAATTCTACTTTCCTCAAAACTTTATCTAATTTTATTTAATATTTTTCTTTGATTTGGTTCTCTAATTAGAAACTATAACTATTTTGTCATGTGACCCTTACATCAATTTGATTTTGTTATCTTACATTAAAATTTACTATTCTTTATGCTTATTTACTTTTCTTTTTCATGCAAATTACAAATGAGTTTTAATGAAGTTCAAATCAAAACTTCGTTAGACTCATCACTATGAAATATATTACAATGAAACACTAGTTTTGCTCTTATTTTATTTTAAAACAATGTTAATTTCATTATATTTTATTAATTTAGTATTTCTAATTCAAGTTTATTTATATATGTTTGTAAAATTGAAATACAATTTATTATTATTTACATCAATATATTTTCGAAATTCTTGATAATTTTAGCCACAACATGAACAAGTAAAAGTAAATCTTACTATACTTCTCTCAATTAGTGTTGACTAATTAAATCTCCATTTCAATTTTTTAATTTTTTTTATTTTCTAGTGTTTTGTCATAATTAATGAGTTATTTTTATTCATACAATGTTTCACTGTAAAAAATGTTACACCAAATCTCCTTAGAATGTTACAAAGAAAGCTTTTTGCATAATTTATTACATTTTGGTATGTAAATCCAAATCAAGACACAAAACTCTATCAAAATAAATTGTTATTTTTATGGTTTTAAATGTTTTTTTTCCAAATGCTTTGTATCTTGTAATACAACTTTCCTATACAATTCATTTCATTTTCTCAAAGGTTTTTCTTTTAATTGGTTACTTTACTATAAAATTCTAATTCTTAACTCACTTGACCTTCACATCACATTGATTTACTTACAATATCTTTCTTAAATTTATCATTTTGTATATTTAATATATAATAATATAACATATTATTAAAATAGTAATTTCTTATTATTTGTTATGCCTATTTAACATGGAAATTAACAGCAATCCTAAGGACATTCATTGAGATGAAATAAATATTATTAAACTCATGTTGATGAGCTCTATCTAATTTAATAAACAATTATATATTTTGATGAAGAAGAATGTTACACACTTTCTCTTTAGCTTGCTAGAAAAGAACATTATCACACTGTTTATCTAAATTTTGTTTGTTTTTTTATTTTGTTATATAACTTTATAAATCTAAATATCCTAATATGTAGTTTTTACATTCCTTTTTTGGTTATGTTGCATTGTTTAAATTAATTTCTTTTTCATTTTAATATACTCATATACTTAAAATTAAAAAAAATAATTTATTATTGTTATTTATGTTTAGTTACTATAATATTTCATAACAATCACAAGTTATGTTTGATAAGGATCAAACAAATGCCGTTGGACTTGTCTCTTTGAGAACTATGTAACTTTATATTCATTTCTATAATTTAAAATACTTCATTTTTAAGCTTTGGCATGTTTTATGAGGCATTTTAATTACTACATCATTTGATGACCGATTAAGTTACACTTGATCTTCTTAGCATTTTGGAACATAACATTTTCATAAAAGTTATCTCATTTATTCAAAGTTTTTTGCATCAATTTTGTTATATTATTATGAAATTATAAATCTTGAGTGGTGTGACCGTTAGATTAATTTGATTTGGAAATGTTATTTTACTTGAATTAATGTAATTTTTTGTTTAGGATATATTAACATAATATTAAAAAACATTTGTTATTATTTATTTTATTTACCTTGGTGATTCATAATAATTCTAAAGAGGGTGATATTTAAAAAAAACAAATGTTATCGGACTCCACTTGACAAGATCTATGAAATTAAATATTTATTTTTAAAATTATTTTATTCTTATATTTTTAGCATGCTTTTTGAGATATTTTGTTTCTTACTTTATTTTATGAATGAGCTTATTATACCCGATCTCTTTGACGGTTTAGAATGCTACTATTTAGCAAAATTTATCTTATTTTTTGTAAATTTGTCACATTGACTTGTTTATATTGTTACTAAACATTAATTTGCCTCTCTCACAACATTTACATTGCTTTAATTTGGTTTTATTAGACTTTTTCAAATTAACTAATTTCACCTTTAACATATATTCACTTAGTATTAAAATAATAATATTTTACTTTTTATTTCTTTTACTTCATAATTCTAAGTAATTCCAAATGATGTTTGATCAAGAGAAAAAAAGCATCATTTTGCTCATTTAGGGTTTTATCAAGCCTTTTGAGATAGTTAATTTGTTCCTGATATGATGATCATTTAATTATATTATATTATATTAATTTATCCTCTTTTAACTTTATTATATATTTACTTAATGTTAAAGTAATAATTTATTATTATTTAAATTTATTTATTATAGATATTCATAATAGTTCAAATTATGGCCTCACGAACATGGAAGAAATGCCTTCAGACACATTTTGACAACCTCTTTCTAATTAAATATTTATTTCTATATTTTTAAATAGTTTTTAGTTTTTTTGTAATTTTTATGATGCATTTAAATTAATAATTGATTTTTTGAGTGAAAATCTTACACTCAATTTTCTTAATATCGTGGATGGCAAATTTGTCGTACATTTTATCTTATTTCTTTAAATGATTCTCCTTAAATTGAGTATATTAATAAGAAACTCTAATCCATTATTTATGTGATAATTTCAACTCTTTGATTTATCTATATTACATGACTTTATTTTATCTTATTTAAACATAATATATATTTACTTATTATTAAATTAATTATTTGTTATTACATAGCCTTATTTAATTTGTTAATTTTTAGTTATTCAAAATGAGGAATGATGGTGACAAAATAAATGTAATTTTCTTAATCTCCATAAGATTTGTCCTATTAAATAATTTTTATAATTTTTTTTCATTTTCAAATATGTTGGCACTCTTTACTAGACAGTTGAACTCATATGAGATTAAATGATCGAATGTGTTACACTCAATTTATTTAGTATCTGCAAATATAATTTTCTTATCCATTTTTCTTATTTCTTCAATATTTTTAACATGATTTGGTAATATAACAACATTTCGTCTCGTCTCGTGTTAACTTTACATCTCTTCGATTATAACTATGATTTTCTCAACATTTTCACTATACCTATCTCGTGTGACATCACATTTGTTTGATTTTTCTATATTATATTTTTTTATATTTCCATTGTAATATATAGCTAACAAATATTAAAATAATAACTTGTTATTTTTATGCTTATTTACCTCACTAATTTACAATAATCCATAACATGCTTCACTCGACTGGAGCTAGACATCACTTTACACATCTCAATGAACTCTTTCCAATTAAATGTTTACTTTATTTTTAAATATTTTATTTTCTAGGGTTATGTATGCTTTATGAGATGTTATGATCTGTCTCTTATTTAACAATCGAGTATATTACACTAAATATCCTTACTACCTTTGAATATAACTTTATAGTAATAATCACTAATTTCTTCAAACTTTTACATAAACTTTGGTAATTTTACTATGAAACTCTAATTCTCTTATCTAATCTTTAGATTGCTTTCATTTTGTCATATGACATGACATTAATTTATCTTATTTTAACTTGAATATATTTTTTATTAATATTAAAATAAAATATTATTCTTTTTATTTGTCTATATACTTAGAATTTCAAAACAAGGAGAAATGAAAATAAAATAATGCCATTAGACTCATCTTGACATACTCTGTGCAATTAAATATATATATATATAGTCTTAGTATTTTAACATACTTTATGAGAGTTTTCAATTCGTACTTCATTTTCTAATTGAGGATATCACACTTTATCTCTTTAATATATAAGAATGCAACTTTCTGACATAATTTGTCTTTTTTTTTCAAATTGTGTTGCTTCGATTTGGTTATATTACTATGTAACTCATAATCACATCTCTTGTGACCTTTACAATACTTTGACATAGATATACTGAATTACTTCAATAAATATCATCTGAATTTCAACAAAAAATTAATATTAAAAAATAATATGTATTTAATTTATAGAAATTCCAAATGAGGTATATTAAAGAGGAAACAATCATCAATACATATGTCATGATATGATCTATCCAATTAAATATTTAATTTTATATTTTTAAATATTTGTTTTTACTATTTTAGCTTGTTTTGTCAAAAATTTTGATTCTTTCCAAATTTGAAAAGTAAGGATGTTATACTCGATCTTCTTGAATTCTTAAAGTTTGACTTCGTCATTTTATGTTTCCCATTTTCAAATTTTTAACTTTGATTTTTTTACTACTATTCAAGTACACATCTCAGCATGTCTAATCATTACATTTGTATGGCTTGTTTATTCCATATTACTTCAATTTATTTTATTTTAGTTTTCAATATAAATTGACTTGTTATTAAAAAAATAAATCATTTTTCCTTATTTAGTATTTTATTTCTTTATTATTCATCATGATGTGTGATTAAGAAAAAACAAACACTAAGAGAATAAAGTCATTGAGCTCTATTAAATTTAATATTTAATTTTATAATTTTTTTCCATATTTTATTTTCCATTATTTTGACAACTTTTAAGAGACATTTTGATTCATGTTTGATTTAACGATTGTGTATGCAACAATGGATCTTTGTAGTATCCTGCATTTTAACTTCCTTATATAATTTATTTCATTTCTTTAATCTAGTGTTTTTATTGGATTTGTTACTTTGTAAGTCTAAATTAACTATCATGTAACCTTCACAACACTTTAACTAAGTTATATTAGATTTCTTCAATTGATCTTATTTTATTTTTAATATATTTTTACTTAATATTAAAAAATAATTCATTACAATGTATTTTTTTTATTATAGTAATTTATAGTAATTCTAAATGAGGTTTGATCTAGAAGAAAATATTATCTTTGATATCATCTTGATGATCTCAATCTTATTAAATATTCATTTCTATATTTCTAAATATTTATTTTTATATTATTTTATGTTTAACTTGGAATTTAGATAATTACCTAATTTGATGATCATGGAAGCTACAGTAAATAATTTCTCAAACAATTTCTTTCATTTCCTCAAACATTTCTCTTTCATATGATTATATTGTTACAAACCTCCATTTCTTCTGAACGTAAACTTTATATCAATTTTAGTTGATTACATTTACAAATCTTAAATTTTTCTCATTTTAGATTTATTATATCTTTATGGAACACTAAAATAATAATGTATTACTTGTTATGCTTATTTGTTCTTTAATTCAAAATAATTTTAGTTGTAATCTTATCAAGATAAAACAAATGCCATTGGAGTTGCCCCGATGAGCTCTATGTAGTAAAATATTCACGTCTACATTTTTAGGTATTATATTTTGTATAGCTTTTGCATAACTGACTAGACATTTCGATTCAAACTTGATTTGATGGTTAGGAATGATACGCTTGATGTCCTCAACATGTTGTAATACATCTTTTTTTTTAAAGTTTATTTTAATTATTCAAATATTTTTTTTGGTAACATTAGTATATAACTCCAAATATGATATAATGTCACTTATATAATGCATTACTTTGGTAATATTTCATTACTTCATTTTATATGAATTTAAATTTAATACAAGTTTTCATAACATTAAAATAATAATTTATTTTAATTAATGATAAGTTACTTTTATAATTCAAAGTAATTACCAATGTTAACTGGTCAAAACCAAACAAATGCCATTGGACTTAATCTTGAAGACCTATAGCCTATTAAATATTAATTTATATATTTGTAACTTTTTTGTTTTCTTATGTTTTAACTGAATTTAGAGGACATTACAATTTCAAGAATGACTTAATGATCAAGAATGTTACACACCATCTAAATAGTATGATGGAGTGCCACTTCCCTTATAATTCATTTAACTACTTCAAATATTTTTTCTTTAATCTCCTTAATTTAAAAATAATATGCTATATTTCAATTTTGTTATTTACTTTGTATGTCAAAGTTATTCAAAACAAAATCCTATTAAGACAAAAAAGAACATCATTAGGATTCTCTCGATGTGGTCAAACTATTAGTTGTACAATAAGAAATCTCCTAGCTTTCGATTTTAAGGAAGCTCTTATCTTCTTAGACCTACAAGCAAAAGTAAGAGGGAGTGGGTTAAAGTTCAACAAGGAATACTCAGATCATGCTATAAATTAAACATTTAAGGATAAGGTACAATTATTAGCTTATATAAATAATTTATAATCAATACTATGATTAAGAAAATATTCAAGAATATTAGAAATACTTACAAATTGTACTACAATGGTGCCATAGTATTCTCTAATCCAAATGACATAAGTGTATGAAATATTATTTTTAAAATATTTAAAGTGGGCCTCTCAAATCCTTATTATAAGCATAATTATAATATGAATCATGTAATAAATTAAAATAAGGTCTAAATGCCTCACTAGTGAGCTCATACTACCTCCAAGCACACCCCAAACCATGGCACAAGGTTTGGTGGTCTTGTCTTTTCACATGGTTAATCTCTCCACAATAAGGAAGTCTAATCACATGCTTTAGTCATATAGTGCTCTAGGTATCAACATTAAGGAAGTTGTAAGTATTATAGTCTCATCACATGATCTGACACTTTCCAAAATGTAAGTCCAATTGCAAGGTCAGGCCTTATAAGGCCTTAGGAGGCTAAAATAAGTTGCAGCATGCCATCATCATATGTTTAACCACATCTACATTCTTTGGTGAAGTCTATAGTAGGTTATTGAAACTTCAAAACCCAATATAATCTAGCATATTTTGTAATTAATAAAATATTGTTGTTGTATTGAGCCATAACATATAATATTGCACATTAAATAATTAATTAAATTTTTGTATGGCACTAAGCCACTCCATATATTCCAGCACATTCCAAAATTAATAGAATGCCCTTCTAGCAATTAGCCACAACATATAATCTAGCACACAGCCATATTAATGTATTGTAGGAATGGTTATCACCCTTGCAATATAATATAGTGGGAATCACATAATCAAACATGCTAATGGGTGGCCAATGCATTTAAACCCTTTAATCCACTACATTCTTATGCATGTTATCATCATGTTTGTCTATCATTAATTAATTACTCCAAAGTGTCATCATATCAAATGTAACATGGCAAGCAATATTTTGTTAACCCTTAATCTATTATTTGGAAAAAAAATTAAGGTTTATTTAAGTGTCAAGTTAGCTATCCAGTTATCTAAAGGTTTCTTAGTAAGATCATAGTTCAAATACCACATGATTATAAGGTTTTTTAGCTAACCATTGTTATCTTTTTGGACATTTTAGGGTGTTCTTCTATAACCTGAATACAACAATCAAGATTTCCCAACAATTAGGTATAGTACCTTAAGGTTACCTCCAAACATCTATTTAAATATCTAGGTCACCATAAAAAATCTAGATAACATGATTGTAATTAATCTTCACCACTTTCCTTTGATCTTTTTTGGCATCTTCTCAAGGATCTTCTCACTTATCAAAGAAATGGCTTGACTTAACACTCAAAATAGAAAAACCTCATCTTCATCCTTTGGTAACATTTTTGAGGTCATGATCATTCTTTGAAAAAATGGTTCAAATAATATCCTCTAGTGATTCTAAATTATGTGGGCATACTTAAGTCGTTGTAACATTTTGAAGAGACTATCTAAATACAATAAAATCACAAAATATTATCTAAGTTATTCAGCATATGTATTAATTGTTGAAACATGACTACTCATGATCTTAAGCAATTAATCAAAATTATGCCTCATTTGTGGCAACCAATTACGTGACTTAGTAGCCCATTTATTGAACATATCACCATAGTAAAACAATAAGCTCTCTATCTCAACTTACCTTCATCAAATGTTTCAGCATGAGCCTCACTAGTGTAACTCCATAACGAAGGCATTCTCAAGGACTAAAAGTGTTTTCTTTCAAACCAATGCTTGTTCCTTAAATAAAAGCAAGAGTTTCCTATAAATCCTAGTTATATCTAGATGCCCTTTAGTTTTCGCAAAACATTAATGCCATTATCTAGGCAAGTTGTTGTTTTATCTAAACCATAAATGACTAATTTTAGTTAATTAGTGCTTCATCTATATCAAAATTTTTTTATTATATCATGGAGTTTCCTGTAAACCTAAAATGGCTTACTTAGGGTACTTTCTGGTTTAGTATAATCATTAAATGTCTTATCTAATGTTCCTAATAGTTAATCTATATCTTTAAAGAGCCTACCAGCTTAGCCAAAAAAGTTAGCCCGGTAGTAAAGTTTGAAAGTTGACCTTGCTTATTTCCATAGTTATCTTTTTTTATAAAAATATTAATAATATTTTATTAATTAAAAATGAGTTACAATTCAATGCAAAACTTTTCATTATTACATTTTGTAAGTAGCCACGTGGTCATACATGAAGAGATGATTGGTTTAGGTTGTTCTATGGATTTGTGTGTTGCATATTAGTACATCATCTAACATATTCATATGATGCAATTTGCAATGGAAGAAATTTAGTAGTAAGCAATGTATTGAATTAGATGCTCATCCACTACAACTAGACCCTTATATACCTTTGGCATGCATGTTTAGCCTTAATTGCAAAATTTGTTAGTAATGCTATTGTTCTTTTGAGATGCTTAGTCACATTGTTTCCCTCTAAGTAAATATCGCTCTAATCAATTATAAGAGAATTAATTTTTGTCTTAATCTTCTATAAAATGTTATTAATATTCCATGGTATCTTCCACTTATCTTGTGTCATTTTGAACATCACATTTCAATACAATAAAATGATGATCAAGTGAACTTGGCTTGCATTAGAACTTTTTAACCCCAAAATCAATGATATTGCATGTAATTGCAATTGTGATTCTTTGTTGGTTGCAAAATAAAAGGATTCTAGAATTCCACCGTTATTGTTTTCGATAATATCACTACAACTAGTACATTCCATTTTATAATTAATATAAGCTAATATATTTGTTATACCCGGTAAAATATTATATGTTTAATCTTCAATAATTCAATTGTGGCTTGGATGATTTCAGATCGACAGTAGAATGAGCCAGGAGCTCAATTGGAGGCTATTGGAATTTCTGAAATTTTCTGGGGATTTTTCGGAGCACCGAGATTTTTTATTTTAAAACCGGAATTGGGTTTTTTTTTTACCGCGCGTGAACCGGACCGGAGCGGTTCAGTGAAGGCGGGGCGGTTCGTCGAGGTGCGTTTGCACGTGCGTTTGGATAAGCCGCGGATAAGCGGATCGGACGGGCGAGATCGGCGGTGGAGAATAACCGGCTGATCGGGTGTTAAGCGGCGTTTTTGGAAGGTCAACCGGCGCTTAATGGGTCTTAACGGGTTATTACCGGTTTAAGCTGGGTATTTAACCTAAGCTGTTCGGCTGTTAGGGTTTCGAACGGCGGCTAGAAGCGAAGTGTTCGCGGCGAACGGCGGTACTTTCCGGCAGCCTTCCAAGGGGCTTTCGGTAACCGGAGGTTCGCGGGACAGAGGCGAGCATTTTGGTACCGGTTTCGTTCGGCGAGGAGCTGCGGTTGATCGCGTGTGAGCTTCACCGTCGCCGGCAAGCAAAGGTAGGAAATTCAGATTTAAATCAGTTATTTAGCAAATTAAAAATATGGATTATTTTGCAAATAGCTACTTGAGCATGCAGATATGGGTTTTTGAAATTGATTAATGCAATTTATTGATTTTAGCATTTTAGGGTTTTTTTTTTATGAAGAAGAATATATAGATATTTCGTCGAATTGGAATTTCTGTGCATAGAAGCATGCCTTAGGTTTTGATATTATCATATTGCCATTATTCAGGTTATCTGAATGCTAGAATGATATTAATTTCATGAATTGGCATAATCGGATCGGACAACACTTCGGCGAAAATTTTTGCATGGACATCTAGCTTCGCGACTTGATTATATGGAATTTTTAGGCTAGTACGAGCTTTAGGTTAGCGTCCCTTTGCGTTCGGTCGCCGGAAATCGACGGGGAAAACGGAGATTTCCGGAAAGTCGACGGTTAGGATTTCGCGGGCGACGGGCGAAGGAAGGGGATGAATTTGGGCTAATTAGGGATTAGTCTGATTATTAAGTGAATAATTATATTAATTATTAATATTTATATGTTAAGCGTCGGCCCGAATTCGGATTATTAACTTCGGCCGGCGGGGTTCTCGGCTCAGCGCGTAAGGGTTCCGAACCAGCGATGAGAATCGGTTTGGGGAAGTGCGGCGCGGATGAGAGAGAAGCGGAAGAAAAAAATTAATTCGGAAATTAATCCGAATTTTCGGAAAAAGGATATGCGGATTTTAAATTCGGAAATTTATTCCGAATTTCGGAAAATGGATAAAGGGCGGAAATTAATTTTGGAATTTAAAATTTCCTGAAGTGAGGAAGAGGTGATTTTTGGAAATCACGTAGCCAAGTTGAAATTGACTATTGGAAATTACCCATAAATTCAGTACAGCTGGATTAGTTGGAAGGAAGTGTGACACTTGGGTGCTACTAGAATAGTCAGAATTTTTGTACAGTTTGTGTTGCTTGGATGGCAATGACATGGATTGAGTCAGTTTACTCAGTGTTGGCATATTTCATGGATTGGCATATTGGACCGGACTACTATAGGCCCTATATGATGTTTTAGGGTAGTTGTGGTAGGTAACTGTGCGGTACAGACTTAGCTTCCACAGTATACATGTGGACTGGTATGCGCCTTGTTGTATCTGGACACATGTTGCCGAATCTTGGAGTTAGAGCTTGGCAATGACTGTAGGGGCATGAGCTTCTATGGAAATTGTTGGGAGAGGAATTCTTGGGACGGTGGCTGAGTCGATCTCTTCTGGTCCATGAGTGTAGGCCTGCGCGCCTGAGGGTGGCAGGGGTGTCTCGCCGTGGCTAGCAAAGTGTGTAGGCCTGCGTGCCTGAGGGTGGCAGGGGTGTCTCACGTTGGCTAGAGATTTATGGGACTGGTTCTGTCTATAGTCTCCAGGAGATTGATTGACGAGAGATGCTGCGGTGTCGGGTGCCATGCGTGCGCAGAGATGGGCGTGTCCCGCTGGCATGCTTGCTTAGGCACCATGCGTGCGCAGAGATGGGCGTGTCCCGCTGGCATGCTGCCTGGGAGCACAGAGGAGAGCTCTCTGGTGTGACTGGGGGTGACTGTGGTTGGTCAGAGTCTGGGATTGAGAGTGTCTTTCCACCCTACATTGTTATGTTGTATTTCTATACTCTTGCTATTATCCTTCTCTTGCATGAGAGTTTTTTTAACTAGTTGTCTTTCCTACTGGGCGTAGCTCATTCCTTTATTATCTATATTTTTCCAGTGGCTCGGCAGACTTGACGTCACCCAGCTTTAGGTGGGATCGTGATCAGTAGGCTAGTGGAGGAGATCTGATCTGTGATTTTCTAAGACATTCTGGTTAGTTGATTGTTGCTGTTGGATGTTTTCAGTGAGACTGTTATTCTTATGTCTTGTATTATGTGAGGGTGATTCTGACTCATGTACTCGGATGGATGATGTGGTATTTGATGGACTGTGATTTTTTATATGAGTTACATTTTTATACACTATCTTATTTTCTATCTTGACGGTATGGTGTGTGGAGCGCCATTTCATATCGGTGGATGTTATATATTTTTTTTGTTGATGGTGAGGTCATTACATGATTATGGAACTTAACCTTGGGGGTTCAGACTTCTATTAGATCGGTTCTCCTACCGGTATGGGTTAGGAGTATTGGGTCTAGTAGGAGTAACATTGCGCGAGTTCTTCAGTTAATTCAGGAGTCATGAACCTGATTTGACGGTGTGCCCGGGAGGTGGGATCCACATAGTTAAGGAAAGTAGGTGTGTAATGATGTGTTATATCCTATGTTTTTCGTAGGCTACTCAGGTTGGTATGGGACGATCTGAGCTGTCTATATGTAAAAAAAAAAAAAAAAAAAAAGGTGTGTAACAATATTTATCTTCATTCTATTATTTTTTTAATATGAAATAGTTTATCAATTTCTAGCTATTATGCTTCATCAACGAATAGGGGTGTCTAATCTTAGCTAAATGAATAATAGGTCTTCCTAAAATTGTACGAGTTAAGTAATTTTAAAGATGAAGATGATAATCATGGTGTTATATATAATTGTCATCACCTACTAATTAATTTCTTCATTTATTTTTGAATCCAATAATTTTTATATGATCTGACATATATTGAGTAATAGAATTGTAATAACTTCTCTTTTAATGAAGTGGTTTTCATCTTATTTTCAAAACTGTGTAATAGTAATATTATTTTATTTGTATTTCTTACTAAATTTTAAGAGCAATAGTAAAGACAAGCCAAACTATTTTTGCCTTTCTGCAATGGACAAATAGATGATCAAATTAATCCCCTTTCAGGTTTTAGGGACATTTAGAGGCTTGCTAAAAGTTAAAAATCCTTAATTTGTTAAGAAATGTAAGGATAATTTTAGTATAATCCACATAGGAAAGGAGATTTGCATCAAATATTTATTATAATATATCTCTTTTCGTGATTTGTGAATAGGTTTTTTCTCATAATTGTTCTCGGGACTAACTACATACAAAGTTTCCATTCACAATTTGAGTCCTATTGTAGGTGCCTTTTGTATTGCATTGTTTAGTGTGTTTTTAATCAAAATATTTAATATTTCTCTTTTAGTTAACAAAACACTTTTGTGATCATTAAATTGGGCACCAACTGCTTCTCAAAATGTGTTAAGCAGTGTATGTATAATTTGCACGATTTTTACGTCACCTCTATGGTAGATTATGATGATATCTGCATGTCCTAGATGCATAACTATAAGACATCCTTTGCGTTGAGTGTAATGCACTACTTTACCACAATTAATGAGTTTGTTCAATTCTTAATTTAAGACTTGCATTATTAAAATGAATAATAGTTGCAAGATAAGATTTCCTTGTTTGAGCCCCTTCATACAATGAAGAAACCATTAGGAATGCTATTCTTATTATTGAAATCCAAGAGCTTTCTAGTATTTCTTCAATCATTTTATTGAATTGCTTCATAAAGTTGAATCTTGTAAGAACATCATATAAGAACAAAACAAAGAAAATCAAAAGCACTTTTAAGATTCTATTTGACAACATAGACACTTTTTTATGTAGCAAAACAATTAATTCTTAAGCCAAAAGAATATTGTTTATGATTTATTTTCCAATAACAAAGCCTCCTTTTTCATACAAAGATAAGCGTTTCAAGAAAATTTTAAACACTGCAACAAATAATTTAGGGAATTTGTTTCTTTGTTGTGATTGACTAATAGCTTGTGAATAATCATAAATTTTATCCTTCTTATCAAGGAGCATTTGTTTGTCCATTGAAAATTGTAGCCCCTCTAATTTTGTTCATTATGGTCCCCATCATCAACCACCAATTTTGTTCCTCTATGATCAAACTAGAAGTGAAATTTAAGAGCTTATCATAGTTTGTAATGTTAATGCTTGATAACAATTACTAGAAGTTTTAGACTACAAAATCATCCATTTTTGCCTTTTGGTTTATGAAATTATTGTGTAGTCTTTTACCTAATTCATTTTTAGTTTTTCTCTTCTATCCATTCCATTGGATGTATGAATTTTTTTATCACATTCTTCAAGCCATGTAATTCCTACACTTTGTTACTAATATATTTCCTCATTAACAATTACTTACTTTAGGAAATCTTCAAGCTTGTTTAGCTTATGCCATATGTCATCATATTTGCAAATTTTAAATAGATTTCTCTTGCCTTTTACTAGGTATTTGAATAGTTAGATTGTGTCAAAAATAAAGCCAAACTTTGGTTTATTAAATTCATTGAGAAAAACCATCAATATTTTTAGTTTAAAAGCATGGGAGAAGGTCAATGCCCAATATTGTTTGCTAATTTGCATGGATATTTATTGCTTTAGAGACTTCTTTTGAAATCTAAATTGTCATAGAGTTGAGGCTTATTCATTTATGGAAAGAAGAGATGATGAGGCATCACCAAATCATACAATTGATTAATAGATAATCTTACAACATTTTACAAATCCCTCTAATCTTCTCTTTACTAGTCAAGATGGATGTGAGACTTAGAAAAAGGAGTTCCTTTACACTTCATTAAATAATTTGATTTAACAATTCATGCATTTTTTCCCTTTATGATGAAGAATGACACTTATAATAGATGTAACTCCATTAAAATCAACTATTATAAGGCACAACATGATCATAATCTCTAAAACGTCAATAAGATTATTCTATAGTACCCTTCACCATACATTAGCACTTAGCATAAATGAAGATGCAATTCAAAAATTTATTCTATAGTGACCTATTTATTTGCAAATAGGTTTGTTTTTCTTGATCATTAAATATTTGATAATTCAAATCACTCTTCCAAAATACACAAGTCTTGTTAGATTTACAGAATGCGTGGTTTCCAAAATTGAGCTTCAATGTTAGTTGAGGCATTTTTTTTCTATGCCATATTGGTTCCATTCAAGCAAGCAAGAATATTTTTTTAACTCTAACTAGGTATTTTAACTTCTTCATTGAGCACGTATTCGATGTTCTATGTATGTTACAAATAAAGATCCCCTTCAATGTGAGTCAATTGATCTACAATTTTAATGCCTTGGTTGGTTATGTGGGAACTCATTAGTTTCTTTAGTTTTTCCTAACCTTTTCTTTGTTTTCTCTTTAAACAATTTCTTACAACATGGGTGAACCCTTTCTACTTATATTGGAGTAGCACAAAAATCCTAACCTGATCCTCTACCTTATCACCTAAATTTTTGAAGTTATTGATAATCAATTATTGTCTAAATTTGTTGTGTGAAGCAACTTATTCAGACACAAAGGAAACTTGACTTCTTTTCCATAAAGATTTTTTAAGGATGATGTAATCATTCATTATATAATTCAACATTATGTGTGGCTATATATCTCTTAATTTAATTCTTTGAACATTCTTAAGAGATTGCTTATCTAATTCCTAGTGTGTCGAAGCCCTTATTTGTTCCCTCACTAATGTTGGATATTGCAACTAAGACTCAAAAGCTTCAAAAATAAGGTCCTTTTCTTACATGAGCTTAACAAATTATAGCTACACTTTAGCATTTCGAGCTATCTTATTAATCCAAACTGATTTTGTCTTCACAATTCATCAATTATGATTGTAACTTTTGGAGGTTCTATAATAAATTGTTATTTTGAGGCCATTCTCATTTGTTTACATCATTAAGCCCAACAATGATAATGTAAATTATCATGCAGAATTGTTTTTTTACCAAATTCAATTTTCAAAGCTCTATAAATCAAGCAATGATGACAATCTTTTACCTTGGTGACTCAAATTATGATGTCACTATTATCCAAATACACCACAGTGAAGGAACTAAAAAAATGATAATATGAAAATCTGCTTGAATAGTTTCCTTGATTAAGTGCATAAGGAAAGCATTTCGAGCAGCTTCCATTTCCAAATAAAATAAAAACACATTACAAATGTAGAAGATTTTTAAGATCATTCAATAGAGCAAATTCTTAGCATTACAAGAAACAATTAAAATTTTATCATCAATAAAATCATTGTTTTTTTCTTACTTTAAAATATTGCATAAAACCTTGGCTTCATGATTTATTTTATGTAGGAATTAATCTACCAAGTCATGAGATCCATCCAAACATAATTTATTTAATATTTTGTATCAAAATATTTATCAATGAGTATGAGTCTTAAGTATAGCAAAATCTTAAAAATAGATAAGGTAATTATGTATTTAATCATGATGTAATTATATCCACATTATAGCATGCAATCAAAAAATAAAAGCATATTATTATGTCTTAATTCTGGCGAAAGTTTATCTTCAACATATCTAGATTGGATTCTCAGATACAGAACATAAATATCACATTAAAAGCATGAGTACCATTCATATTTTTCCATTTCTACCAACCCTAAATTCTTAAACAAATAAATTTATGTTTCATATGAATGGAGTGTGGTATAACTCATCATAACCATATCTAAGAACTATCACACGAATTATTGATAAATTTTTCAATTATTACCTACTGTATAGCAAGATTTTTTATCATTGATGGGATACAAAAGGGATGGATATTAGAATCGGTATAATTTATTTCTTGGCAGCAATCCAATACAAAAATGTTTGTCCTATGCAAACATTGTTTTATTTACTAAAATGAAAAACCTAACCACCTTCTCTGAATTTGCTTCCAATCTATTTATGTGCATGCATCAAAAAACATTTCTCCGAATGGCTTGCTCAAGGTCATAGAAATTTCTACACCAAGGGACTTTCTTAAATATGTTTGGTGTCATCAAGAAAAGATGCATTGAGTACAATTTGCTAAGTACACAAGAAATGATCTGAACAATAAATAGAAAATCTAGCAGTCAGAATTGTGTTATTAAAATTTACAATATGAATGCCTTCGCAATTTTCTTGGAAATTCCTACTAAAGTTATTATTACAATAACAATTTAATAGATAGATTGCCCACCCGATAATGATCAGCATTTATTACGTTTCATTCTAAAAAATCATTGATAGTTTCTATATTTTATTTTTCTAGTTTTCTATACTAGTGATCCATGGTAATCTAATATCCGTGATATTGTTCATTTTATCTAAAAGGCACTTTCA
>JAIUJO010000309.1:17500-265106 GCA_023846275.1 Vanilla planifolia | reverse complement strand
TTCTTCGAATGGCTTGCTCAAGGTCGTAGAAATTTCTACACAATGGGACTTTCTTAAATATGCTTGGTGTCATCAAGAGAAGATGCATTGAGTACAATTTGCTAAGTACACAAGAAATGATCTGAAAAATAAATAGAAAATCTAGCAGTCAAAATTGTGTTGTTAAAATTTACAATATGAATGCCTTAACAATTTTCTTGGAAATTCCTACTAAAGTTATTATTACAATAAAAATTTAATAGATAGATTGCCCACTTGATAATGATCAGCATTTATTACGTTTCGTTCTAAAAAATCATTGATAGTTTCTATATTTTATTTTTCTAGGTTTCTATACTAGTGATCCATGGTAATCTAATATCTGTGATATTGTTCATTTTATCGAAAAGACACTTTCAAGTAAGTCCTTAATTAATTGCACTAGAGCAATCGAGTTGAAAAAATGTTATTAGACTCACCTTGTTTAGCTTTATCTAGTTCATTTTTCTTTTAATATTTTAAAATATTTTATTTTTTATGATTTCGGAATGTTTTATAGACATTTTAATTTATACTAGATTTGATAAATGAGGATGTCACACTCTATCTTCTTAGTTTCATGGAATTTAACTTTCTTGAATAATTAATCTTATTTTCCCATTTGTTTTGCTTTGATTTGGATATTTAAATTTTAAACCCTAAATATTCTTGTGTGTCCTTCATATAGCTTTGATTTAGTTATATTACAATGCTTCAATTCATTTTATTTTAGCCTCACTTTATATTAACTTAATATAAAAATCTTAATTTACATCTATTTATGTTTATTTCCTTTGATAATTTGTCCTACTTTCAATGACTATCTAACTAAGATAAAACAAATATCATTGGACTAGTCTAACTGAGCTTCATATAATTAAAAATTATTTTAATAATTTTAAATATTTTATTTTAAATAGTTTTGACATACTTTATAAGGGTTTTTCATTGATACCCAATTATGAATAAAACACTCAAACTGATTAGTATCTTGGAATGAAATTTTTTGAAATACTTTTATCTTATGAATTGAAAGTTTTTGTGTTAATTTGGTTATAAAATAATAAAACTCTAATTCTATTATCATGTGAGTTTTGCATCACTTTGATTTGGTTAAATTTCATTTATTAAATTGATATAATTTTTATTTTAGTGGTTACTCACTAAATATTAACATTAAAATTAAACATTATTAATCTTATTTATTTTTATAATAAGAAAAAATTGTAAACAAGGTCCCATGGAGATGAAAAATGTCATTGAACTCATCATTACTAGAGACATCAAATAAAACATTTACTTTTAAATTTTTTAATATTTTTATTTTATTGGTTTTTAATACATTATGAGAAATTTTAATTTATAACACATTTGATAATTGATGATGTCACAAAATAATCTTTTTAATATATTAGAATATAAGCTTTTGCAAGATTTATGAGAATTGTTTAAGTTTCTTTCTTTGATTTTATTATATTAGTAAGGAAATCTAATCTCTCTTTTATTTGTTGTTATTATATTACATCAATTTATCTCATTTTCACTTAAATTTATGTTTATATAATATTAAAAATACATTTTTTGTTATTTTTGTTTAATTACCCCTTTTATTTACAATATTCTAAAGAAGGTCAAATCAGAAGGAAAAACACGACGTTGGGCTCGACCAACAGAGTATATGATGTTAAATTTCATTTTTTATATTTTTTTAAATATTTTTATTTTGTTGGACTAACTTTTTGGGTTAATTTAATTCGTACCTAACTTGGCATCTTTGTAGGAATTTTTTAAAAAAATTTTGTTTTATTTTGTTATATTGCAATGAAGCACTAATTTTCTTTTTTTATTAACTCATATATTATTGTGATATAGTTAGACTATAATGCCTAAATGTATCTCATGTTTTAATATATATTTTTTTATTATTAAAAATAATTTATTATTATTATTGTTTGTTTGCTTTTGTAATATGTAGTAATTCCAAATGAGGTCCATTAGAGGAAAAAATCTATTGGATTCATTTTGGCTTATTTTATGAATTACATATTTTTTTTATATTTACAAACATTTAATTTTTCATGGTTATGGAATGTCTTACAAAATAAATTTTTATTCATAACTTGTTCAACGATCAATAATGTTATACTCAATCCTTTTAATGCGTTGCAATTAAAATTTTTCATACAATTCATCTCATTTCCTAAAAATGTTTTGCTTCAATTTTTTCATATTACTATGTAACTCTTAGACTCTACCAATGTGAGCTTTACATAATTTTTATTTAGTTATATAAAATTTCTCCAAAATAATGTCCCATCAAGATGAAGCAGACTTGGATCATTAAGCT
Organism: Vanilla planifolia; assembly: GCA_023846275.1. Taxonomy (NCBI): domain Eukaryota; kingdom Viridiplantae; phylum Streptophyta; class Magnoliopsida; order Asparagales; family Orchidaceae; genus Vanilla; species Vanilla planifolia. The sequence goes on along the minus strand of JAIUJO010000309.1, from coordinate 262,741 downwards.
CTATGCAACTCATTACTCCTTTACATATTTTTAAATATTTTTTTTGAAGGTTTTAAAAAATTTTAGAAGACATTTTGGTTCATAATAGATTTGATGATCAAATATGTTACACATGATCAACTTAGTATTTAGGAATGCAATTTTCATACACGATTTATCTCATTTTTTAAAAAAGTTATATCTTTTATTTGGCTATATTACTATGTAACTCTAAATTAGCTCACATGTTACCATTATTTCACTTTGATTCGATAATTTTAAATTTTTTGAATTCTGGTCGTTTAAGCTTTATTATTAATTTTTTAAATATTAACTAATAATTTATTATTATTCATTCTTATTGACTTCATAAGTTAGTATTAATTCCAAATGTGTTCCAATTAGTACAAAAAACATCAATGGACTTGTCTTTATGAGCTTAATAAAATTTAATATCATTTTTTGCACTTTTAAATATTTTATGTTCTTCAGTGTTTGTATATTTCATAACAAATTTTGACTTGTGTCTCATTTCGTTATAGAGAATGTTATAATTCATCTCAGTAGTTCTTAAAATGTAGCTTTTTTACATTTTATCTAATTTAATGAATGCTTTCACTTTAATTCTATTATTCTAATAATTCAATTTATTTATCAAGCATGTCACACTCAATCTCCTTAGTGTCTTAGAATACAACTTTCTCACAAAACTTATCTTATTCCTTGAATTCTTTGACATTAATTTTACTATATCATTATGAAATAATAAACCTCCTCTTATGTGGCATTTACATTATTTTTGTTTATTATTTACCTTTCCTAAATTTAACCCATTTTAGCTTTTAAAATGTGTTTATTTAATATTAAAATAGAATTTATTATTATATATCTTTAATTACTTTTTTAATTTGTTTTAATTAAATATGATGTCTAATAAGGACTATACAAATATTGTTGGACTGATCTCAACAAGTTCTAATTAATTAACCATAAAGTTTTATGATTTTAATTCTTTTATTCTTTTATTTGAACCAAATTTATTTTTGAGAAAATTACAGTTCATTACATAACTATCGTGAAATGTAACTTTTGTACATAATCTATCTCATTTTTTAAAATTTTTTTCTTTGACTTTATAATATTACATGGTTCAATGTCTCTCATTTTTACTTTAATATACATTTACTAAATATTAAAATAGCAACAACATATTATTTATTCTTATTTTTTAAGAAATTCATAACAATTTCAAACGAAAAGTAATTGAGTTAAATGAAACATTTTTTGAGTCATGATGATGTGCTTTGTTGAATTAAATATAATTTTTATATTTTAAAAATTTTTTAATTCTAACTATGAGAACTTTCAAATGAAACCTAATTTGATGATTGAGAATGTCACACTTGATCTCCCATAATATTTAACTCATTTCTATGAACATTTTACGTTAATATAATTATATTATTCTATTACACTAAACCCTCTATTGTGACACTTACACATAGCTTTAATTGGACATATTAATTTGATCAATTTGGGATCATTTTATTTTTAATATATATTTACTTCATAACAAAATACTAGCTATTTTCTTTCTACGTTTTATAATTGGGAATTCACAAAACTTCCCAATGAGGTCCATCCAAGGAGAAATAAACTTCATTGGATCCATCTTAACAAGATTCATACAATCTAATTATTAATTTTTATATTTTTTTTAGATAATCATTTTAAGGACATGGAAAGTTTTATGAAATATTAAACGGTATAGTTGATTTGATGATTGAGAATGATACACTCAACCACTTTAGTATCTTGGACAACATTCTTATATGATTTAACTCTTTTCTTCAAATTATTTTCCTTCATGTGGTTATATTTTTGTGAAACACTAATTTTACATTCATGTGACCCTTATATCCATTTTTTTTGTTGTATCACATTACACCAATTTATATTATTAAAACTTTAGCATATATTCAATTAATATAAAAAAAAATATTTATTATTATCTATGTTTAATTATTTTTGTGTTTTATAGTAATTCCAATTATTGTTCAATTGATAATAAACTAATGTCTTGGAACTCATCTCAGTGTGGTCTATCTAATTAAGAATTCATTTTCGTAGGTATAAATACACATATCAATACATCACTTCAAAGATAAGCATTCACATGTTCATTAAGTTAAATAAAAAAATTTCGTAATGTACTCAATAATAAAAGTTCAAATTTCAATTTGGCTAAACTTTCAATTCCTTTGGTGTTTCAGTTTTTGACCTAGAATATAAGTATGTAATGCATTAAAACCCAACATGTAAATTTTTTAAATAAAAATTGAGATAAAATATGAAAATAAGATAAGCTTTTAAAAGACTATTAAATAATATTAATTAAGTGCTTGTTATAATCATTTAAAGATGTATATAAAATAAATAAGGAGAAACATGATATTAAGTTATAAAAAGATGTACAAACATACAGGAGCATATGATCAAAACATAGATATATATAAGACAATGAAAAAAAATAAAAGACATACAATTACAACTTCTAACTTTGTACAAGCATAAACACCCCTCTATCCACTATAGTTCAATTTGTCCATCTAAAATCCAATATCAATATATCCTTCAAGACTACTTTGAGTCTAATATTTTCTTTGCATTTTCATGTCTATTTTTTTCGTGTATACATTAAGAAAACAACATATATATTTCTTATCACATCATCTAATATTGCATCATAGCATATAAACAAGTCTATAGGTTTATCACATCACGTATGCCTCACAACAATAATTGATAATATGCCATGAAACAAAACATCAAACTAACATCGTAGCTTTAAAAACCAACATACTAGTCTCCCTGAAACAATTGCTCCATTAAAATTAATTTTTCATTTTCTTATTTTAATTTGAGTGATTCTGCACCAATTAAAAAGAGCAAGAATTCTTTTATTGCTTAATATTGCTTGAAATAACAATCATTAATGAATCAATTCAATGTTACCTACATAAAAGTCTTTTTGTTTGATTCAAGTGATTCCATTAATGGCCTTAGACTACTTTACCAAAAACACCTTCAAGCTTTTTCCTCTTATATTGGAAAATTTCTAATATGGCAGGAAAATGTTTAAGCATCACCCAATTTCTCCTCCTATGTTATATAGGTAAGAAAATGCATAATAGCTCACCGAATCTCCCTTCTTTATATCAAACAATTGTGAGCATATTGCTCAACTATAGTTGTAGGGCACAATTTAAGGAAAGAAATATTTCAATATCGATTTAGATGCAAAATACTAAAATTCTATTGTCTACAGCTCCTCTTGAAGTGATAGGTGAAATTAAGTAGGATATCAAAGTCAAATAAAGCTTTTCTAATTTTTTAGTGTCCTTCTTAGGACTACTTTCTTTGTATTGAAATAAACAGGGTGGAAATAACAACAAAACCTCATGAGTCCCTAATCTTGGCCATAAAAGCTCCATACAACTACATAGTGGCATGGAAATATGAAGCAAAAGCTAAGGAGGTCAGCCACAATCTTGATATTGAGGGTGCAAGGTGGCAAAACGTTGTAGTAGTCATGGATGTTTCACTCAACTTCCTCAAATCATGGAATACAATAACGAAGTTCAAATAAAATTTTTTCTACAAATGTTTTGCTTGGGTAATGTTATATTATTTTGCATGAATTTATCTAATTTCAATTTTTAATAAATATAGTTTTAATATTAAAATAATAATACATTATTATTTTTATTTATTTACATTGGTAATTAGCATAATTCCAATCATGGTCTGATCAAGATTGAATAATCAATATTGTACTTACCTCGATTAGCTCAATCTAATTTAATATTAATTTTTTAATTTTTAAAAATATCACATTAACAAGAATTTTTTTTCATTTTTTTGAGTTTTTTAATTTGTTCTTGATTTGACAATCAACATTACTATAAAACATGTCTAATTTCTTAAGATTTTTGGCATTGATTTTTTTATTCGACTATGTAGCTCTATGTCTCCTCTTGTGTGAACTGTACATCAACTTGTTTTAGTAATATTACATTTCTTTTATTTATCTAATCTTAGCTTTGATAAATATTTACATATTCCAACTTTATTTAGCAAGATCTCCAAAGATGATGTCATCAATAAAAACCTCTATATAATTTAATTTCCTCATTTAATTTTTAAATATTTAATTTTTTAAGGTTTTTCAACCATCTATGAGACATTTTGATTTTTACATGATTTCATGACCAAGGATGTTGCACTTGATCATCTTAATATTTTGTAACACAACTATTCAAACATATTTTGTCTTATTTTCTTAACATTGTTTTCTTGGATTTTGTTATACTATCATAAAAGTCTAATTCTCTTCTTAGATGACCCTTGCATTATTTTGATATGGAAAAATTACAATGATTAAATTTACCTCATTTCAATTTCAATATATTTTTCTACAATATTTAAATATCAATGTTTTTTGTATAATTTGGTAATATGCAGTAATTCTAAATGATGTTCAATAGCATGAAATGTTTCATTAGGCTCATTTTGATGAGCTATATCTATTAAAATACTCATATCAATATTATTAAAATAATTTACTCTTAATCAATTTTGTAAACTTTAATAACCATTTTGATTTATAAAAAAATTATTAATCAATGAGTTGTACCTTATTGCCTTAATAGCTTGAAGCACAATTTTCCCTTATAGTTTATTTCTTTTCATAAAGTGTTTTTCTTCAATTTATTTATATTACTTCGTAACTAAAAATCTACTCTCATGTCACCATTATATTTTTTGAATTGGTAATATTATATTGCTTTAATTTGTCATCTTTTAACTTTAATATATTTTTACATGATATTAAAGTAATATTTTTATTATTTATGCTTATGTGCTTTAGTAGTTTAGTATAATTTCAAATGTGGTCTGATCATGATAAACAAATGTTGGTATATTCATTTTTTGTTAAACTCTATTTAATTAAATAGTCAATCTTTTTTTAAATATATTTTTTGGGATTTTGCAGACTAATGAGACGTTTCAAATCTTACCAAATTGGTAATCAAAAATGTTGTTCTGAACCTACTTACTACCTTCAAATTCAACTTTTCTTTATAAATTTTCTACTTTCTTCATTTTTATCATTTTGATTTGGTAATATTTCTACATAATTATAAATCTTCTTTGGTGTCATATTTTCATTACTTTGAATTGTATGTATTACATTACTTCAATTTATCTCATTTCTACCTTAATATTTATTTATTTAATTTAAAATTTTTATTTTTTTAATTTTTTTTTTGCATATCTACTTCTACAATTTTATTTTCATATTTTTGGTATCTTTGTTTTCAAAGGTACTGGTATGTTTTGTAAGACATTTTGATGGGAACTAATTTAATTATTGAGGATGTCACACATTTCTCTTAAGTATGTTGGAATGCAACTTTCTCGCATTGTCATATTTTCTCAAATATTTTTCTTTGATTTCGCTATATTACTATGAAATTATAATTCTTTTGTTGTGTTACACTTGCAATGCAAAGATTTGAATACATTGCATGGATTATATTTACCTCATTTTAAATTAAATATATATTGACTAAATTGTAAAAAATAACTTAGTATTATTTATTCTTATTTATTTTTTATTATTTTTCTTCTTTTTGAGATATTTCAATTAGAACCTTATTTAATGATAGAGGTTATTTTTCTCAAAATCCCAAGTATCTTGGATTATAACTTACCCATATATATTATCTTATTTCTTCTAATTTTTTATTTTTATTTTTTTGTCACTATGTGACTCTAAATCTCCTTTTATGTGACAATTATGCAACTTTCATTTTGTTTTATTACATTACTTCATTTATAGCTTCACTATATGTTTTTGTAATATTTAAATAGTAATATATTAATATTTGTGCTTATTTTATGTTGATAATTTTTGTAATTCCAAATAAGTTCATATTGACACATAATAAATGTCATTGAACTCATATAAAAATCCTTTATTTAATTAAAAATCAATTTCAATAATTAATATTACTTTATTTTCTAATGTCTTTACATGCTTTAATAGACAATTTTATTTTACTTGATTTGATAAATGATTATGTTATACTTGCTCCCCAAAGTATCTTGAAAGTTCTCTGTACAATTTACTTCATTTTTTAATATTTTAACTTTGATTTTAAAATATTACTATGTAATTCTGAATGTCCTCTTGTGTGATACTAAATAATTTATTACTAATGGTGCTTATTTAGATTAAAAAATCAGTCATTTCAAAGAGGATAGATAGAGATCAAACAAATATCATTACATTTGTCTTAATGGGCTCTATCATATTAAATAATTATTTTAATATTTTAAATATTTTATATTCTAAAGTTTTGACTAGTTTTAAAATATATTTTGATTCATATCAAATTTTATGGTTTAACATGTTATGCGTTAACCCTATATTATCTTGGAATGAAACTTATAAGTATACTTTATCTCATTTCTTCAAATTTTTGGCATTGATTTTGCTACATTCGTACTAAATAATAACTCTCATTTTTGTTACATATTCTCAAATTCCCCTTTAGTTTGATAGGAGCATCACTTTGATTAGGCTATATTAAATTCCTTCAAATTATCTCATGTTAGCCTCGTTATATATTTATTTAATATAAAAAAAAATATTTTTAATTATTTAATTTTTAAAGTTTAGTAATTCATAGTAATTCTAAAAGTGCTCCCATCAAAGTAAAAAACAAACTATGTTTCACTCATCACTATGAGTTCTATCTATTTAGATACTCTTTAAATTTTGAAATATATATTTTTCTAAGAGTTTGGGATGTCTATGACACATTTCAATTAATACCTTATTTAAAAATCAAGGGTTTTCACCTCCTTAGAATCTTGGAATGCATATTTCTTAAAAAAGAATTATTTTGCTTCCCAAAAATTTTCACTTTGATTTTATTATTTTGTTAAATTACTATACATCTTCTCTTGAGTGACCCTTACATCGATCAAACATCAATTTGTTATATTGCTTCATTATGTCGTATTTCAACTTTAATATATATTTGATTTATATTCTAATGATAGTTTTTTTATTATTTATCATACTTTGATAATGCATAGTTATTTTATACAATGTTCGATTGAGGTGAAACAATCATTGTTGAAAATGTGTTGATGACCTTGATATAAATTAATTTTTTATATTTTATTGAAAGTTTTTTCTTATAAGTTCGACATACTTTATAATGCAATTCTATTTATAACTGATTGATGATCAAAGATGTTACTCTTAATCTCCATAGTATCTTTGAATAAAACTTTAATTATTTATCTCATTTCTTCCAATTTTTACTTTATTTTTTCTTTACTACTATTAAATATAAAAATTCTTCTCATGTGATGGTAATTCATATTGATTAAGCTATCTTAAATTGCTTCAACATTTCTCATTTTACTTTTATATATTTAATTAATATTAAGATAATATTTTTATAATTTAATGTCTTTTAATTTTGTAATTCATATTAACTATAATGGTGGTCCAATCAAACTACAACAACTTCAGTTAGAGTAGTATTGATGAGCTCTACCAAGTTGATATTCCTTTTAAATATTTTTAGATTTTGTTTTCTAAGGATTTGGCATGCTTTATGAGATATGTCAATTCATACCTGATTTGATAGTAAAAGATATTATGCTCAATCTTCTTAGTAGATTGAAAAGTAACTTTTTTACATAATTTATCTAATTTATTCAACCTTTTTCTTTGATATGGTTATATTGTCATACAACTCTAAATTTTTTCCAACGTCACCTTTTATTTTCTTTCATTTGGCGATATTACATCACTTTAGATAATTTTATTTAAACTTTAATATATATACTTACTTAATGCATTAAAATATCTTAATTAACTATTAATTTTTTTAATTTTAAGATATTTTATTTTATAGGACTTTGGAAAGTTTATGAGACATTTTAAATTGTAACAGATTTAACGGTTGAGGATATCACTTTTTCTATGTAGTATCAAGGAAAAAAAACATTCTCTTTTGATTTATGTCCTTTTTCTAAAGTATTCAATTTTTTTTGGTTGTGTTACTATTAACCAAAAATCTTCTCACATGGGACCTTCACAATGTTTAGATTTTGTTATATTGCATTACTTCAATTCATCTCTTTAACATTAAAATAATAATTCAATGTTATCTATTACTAATTATTTTCACAATTTCTGGAAGTTATAATTAATTCTGGTTGAGGAATAATAAACATAATTGGAGCCTTTTTCATGATCTCCATCAAATAAATTCATTCTTCACTTTATGAATTTTTTAGTATTTTTGTTGTTGTACGAGATAGTTTGACTAATATTAGATTACACAATCAAGGTTGTTATACTCGATCTTCTCACTATCTTCAATTGAATAAATTATTTACAAGTTATCTCATTTCATAAAATAGTTTTGTACAAATTAGTTGTTTTACTACGAAAATGTATTTTTCTATAGCCCTGTCATTCATGGTCCTTGATTTTATTAAAATACTTTGCTTGAACTTCTGTTATTGTTTCCTTAATATATATTTCTATAATAACTTTTATTTCTTTTATTACATAGCTTTGGTTTTTCAATGATGAGCTTTATCCAATTTATTATTTATTTATTCTCTTCAAATCTTTTGTTTGCATTTTGATATATTATTTGCTAAAATTTTTCTCATTAATTTTTATACATATATATCTTTAAATTAAAATGATAATTTATTTTTATTACTTATGCTTCTTTACTTTTGTGATTTATTGAAACTCCAATCAAGGTCCTACAATGACATAAAAACTTTCAATGAATACACTAAACAAGCTTGATCAAATTAAATGTTTAATTTTATATCTTTTTATTATTTTAGAATTTAGAGTTTTGGCAAACTTTATATGACATTTTGACAATAAAAAATGTTACATTCAATCTTTTTAATGTCCTGGAGTACAACTTAATTGCAAACTTTATCTCATTTATTCAAACTTTTAGTTTTGTTTTCGTTATATTTGAATAAGACTCTAAACCTTCTTTTCTGTGAGAATTAGAACGCTTTAATTTGGTTATGTTATATTACTCTAATTTTCCCAATCTAAGTTATACTATATATTTTTAATATAAAAATAATAATTTGTTATTAATAATGGTTATTTACTTTGGTAATTTATATTATGTTCAAAAAGGTCTAAGCCAGCTAAAAAAGATATCGTTGGGTTGAAAAATTGATGAACTTTATTTAATTAAATATTTTTTTATAATTTAAATATTTAACTTTCTTGTTATTGTTATACTTTATAAGATTTCTTATTCTTAGATGATAAAGATGATCATGGACGTTATATATTATCTTCTTAATAACATGTAATACAATATTCCTGCATAATTTATCTTAACTATTCAAATTGTTTGTATTGAACTAGGTATAATATAAAGAATCTCTCATTTATCTCCTATGTGAACTTTTCAATATTTTTATTGAGTTATTTAATAGTACATTAATTTACCTTATTTTAGCTTAATTATTAATTTAATAAGTATAAAAATAAAAATTAATTATTATTTAGGCAATTTCAAATTGAAATTTCATAGTAATTCTTAATGACAAGTGATCGAGATGAAACAAACATCATTGAATTCATGTCACTAAGCTCTATTAACCTAAATAGTCATTTTTTAAAATATTTTATTTTCTTAGGCATTTACATTTTTTGAGACACTTTCATTTATTCTATTTTTTAAGAATTGAGGATATTATACTCAATCTTTTTAGTATCTTCAATGTAGGTATTTTCATACAATTCATTTTATTCTTTTAAATTTTTTTCTATGATTTGGTTATATTGCTATGTAACTCTAAATATTGGTTCTTGTATAACAGAGTGAATGACCTCTATCTAATGAGGTTCAATATCAAATGAGATTGAATCCAGAAAAAGCAAACATCATTACATGCATGTCAATTACCTATATATAAGGAAATAATAATATTTTATGAGAGATTTTGATTCAAACAAGATTAAATGATATAGGATCTTGTAGTTGATTCCCTTAAAATAATAGAGTGAACCTTTCTCATACAATTTGGCTCATTTCTTTAGCTCTTTTGTAACTCTTATGTTATATTTCTACGTAACTCTACATCTTTTCTTATGTAACCTTCATATTACTTTTATTTTGTTTTATTAAATTGAAAAAACGTATCTTTTTTATTTTAATATATATTTACTTAGCATTAAAATAGACTTTTTTTGTTTGGGCTTATTTAGTTTTGTAATTTTGTCAAAATTAAAATACATTCAAATAAGATTAAGCTATGATTATTAGACTTGCCATAGTGACCTCTATTCACTTAAATATTCATTTATATACTTTTAATATTTTTTCCTAATGTTTTTGTATACATAAAAAGTCATTTTGATTCGTAATTGGTTGTATAATTGAGGATGTCATGCACGATCTCATCGGAATCTTGGAGTGTATCACTGTATACATTTTTCACATTTGTTGAAATATTTCATTTCAATTGGTTATTATACCACATAACTCTAATTCTACTCTCATGTAAGCTTTATATCATTTTGATCTTGTTAAATTATATTACGCCAATTTTTCTAATTTCATATTTAATATATAGTAACTTTATGTTAGAAAAATATTTTTTATACATATTAATTTTAATTAATTGTTATAATTAGAAAAGAGCTCTCAATTAGAAGAAAAAAAATTTATTGCATTTTTTTTATGAACTTAAACAAATTGAGTATTTTTTTATTATTTCAAATATTTATTTTCAAGGATATTAGAATGCATTATAAGGCATTTTGACTTAGATAATTTATCTGTTGAGGAAATTGCACATGATCTCCTTACTATTTGGAATGTAAATTTCTTATGTAACTTATGTAAATCCTTAAAATTGTTTCTTTTACAATGTAACAGTCTATGTAACTAGGATCTCCTCTCGTGTGATATTTATATCTATACCTCCTCTCTTGTGACGTTTACAACATTTTGAATTTGAGTGACTAATCTACTTCAATTTATTTAATATCTAGTATAATATATATTTACTTAAAATTGAAAAAATAGTTTAGTTTTATTTCTCATTTGTTATTTTGGTAATTCACCTTAATTCAAAAGAAGGTCTAATCAAGATGATATAAGCATCATTAGACCATTCTTGAAAATTACAATCTAGTTAAATATGAATTTATATATTTTGAGTTTTCTAATTTTTTAAAGTATTAGCATTCTTTGTGAATCATTTTAGTTTATACCTGATTCGACAATCGAGGATGTTACAATAAAACACTTTAGTAAATGGAAATGAAACCTTTTCGTACAATTTATCCCATTTATTAATTTTTTTAATTAGGCTATATGTCTATGTATCTATAAATCATCTTTGGAAGGACCATGATAATGCTTTAATTTGGTTACATTACATTGCTTCATTTATCTTTATTATATATATAGTTATCATTAAAGTAATAATTTATTATTATTTATTTTTATTTTCTTTTGCCTGATCTTAACATGCTTCATTGAATTATTTAGCCTTCAATTTATGATCTCTTAGTGTTTTGGCAAACTTTGAATGATAGTTTGATTCATACCAAGATTAACGATTGAGGATGTCATAATTGATCTCCTTAGTATGTTTGATTAGAAGTATTATGCACAATTTAACTCATTTGTTCATATTTTATGTAATAATTTGCACATATTATCATGAATCTCAATTTCTCTTTCTATTTTCCATTTACATCAATTAGATTTGGTTATACTGCATTACCATAATTTCTTTCAATTATTCTTTAATATAAGTTAATTTTTAGTACATTGCTTTAATTTGTCTTGACAAACATTATGAAATTAAATATTTACTCATTTCATTTTAAAATATTTAATATTCTAGGGTTTTCATATACTTTATAGTGCATTTTAATTTGTAGCTAATTTGATGATGAAGAATATTATACTTAATCTCTTTAGTAACTTAGAAAACAACTTTCTTAGACAAGTTATCTCATTTATTCAAATCCTTCTATTTGATTTAGTAATATTGTATTAATTTATTTTTAGTTTATTTAATCTTTAATATATATATATGTGTGTTAAAATTAAATTATAAATTAATTTTCTAAACTTAGCCTTCTTTACCTTTCAATTTCACAAAAATTGCAATAAAGGTCATATCAAGACAAAAAGAATTTCGATGGACTAACTTGACAAGCTCAATCAAATGAATTTTTATTAAATTGTTTTTGATGCACTTTAGAAGCCATTTGAGTTCCTAGTTATTTTGGTAAACAAGTTCTTAAACTCGACCTCATTATTACCTTAGATTACAACATTAATGTAAAATATATATCATTTCTTTAAATTTTTATTTTGAATTGATTACATTACACGTAACATAAATTTTTGTCCTATGTGATAATTACATCACTTTAATTTTGTTATAATACTTCAATTTATCAAATTTCAACATTAAAATATATTTTATTGATACTAAAATAATGATAGTTTTAATTCTAGTTATTCTATTAGTAATTTGTAGTTATTCTAAATAGGTTTTGATTTAGATGAGAAAATGTTATTACTTTCATCTCAACAAATCTACCTAATTAAATATTCATTTTTTATATTTTTTTTAATACATATTTTGTTGGGTTAATGCATATTTTATGAAACTATTTTATTGATAAATGATAAGACAATCATTAATGTTACACACAATCTTCATAATTACATAAAATACAATTTCTCTTATAATTTATCTTATTTCGTTTGATTTTTCTCATTAAATTGGTTACTACAAAATGAAAATTTAATACTCCTCTCATTTAACATTTACATAATTTTGATTTAGTTTTTTGTATTGCATTAATTTATCTAATTTTAAAATTATCATGTATTTACTTCATATTAAAGTAATAATCAATTATTATTTGGGCATATTTATGTTCGAATTTTATGGAAATTTTGAACAAAGGCCAATCAAAGAAAAGCAAACATCATTAAACCTTTCTTGATGAGCACTTTGTAATTAAAAATTTATTTTTGAAAAGCCATATTGTTTAAAGTTTTCACAAGGATATTTTGATTTATAACTTATTTGATGATCAATGACATTGCCCTCATTGTTTTTAGTACCTTTGAATATAGTTTTCTTGTATAATTTATTTCACTTCTTCAAATTTTTCTTTCTTTTAGTTATGTTAAAATGTAACTCTAAATCTAATCTCTTATGACCATTTCATTGGATTCATTTGCCTATGATATATGAGCTAAATCACCTTATGCTTATTTAATCGATAATTAAATGTATTAAAAAAGTACTTTATCATTTTTCTTGCCTATTTTTTTGGTAATTTTGTTATAAAATCAAATGAGATTTGATAGCGACGAAAAAAATGTCACTGGACCTTTCTAGTAAGCTTAAACAAGGTGCTTGCTTCGATATGGATGTATTACTATTTAACTCAAAAATCATCTTTAAAGTTACCTTTATATTGTTTTCATTTATTATATTATGTTAATTTAGATTATCTTATCTCAACATTAATATATTTTTTCATAATTTTTAAGCAATAATTTATTATTTATTATATTTATTTAAATGTTCATTTTTGCTTTTAAAAATATTTATTTTCTATGATTTTGAAATGTTTCATAACACATTATGCTTCATACCTGATTTAATGATCGAAGACATTCCATCCAAACTATTTAGTATGTTGTAATGTAACTTTCTATTATAATTTATCTTATTTCAATAAATTTCACTTTAATTTTATTACATTATTATGAAACTACAACTCTCCTCTCATGCCTCATTTATAGCAATGCATGCTCCATGAATGTTGGCTATAAAGGAACAAAAGTGTTATATATTTCAATAAGAATTATGTGATTATATTCAATTAATTATGACTATTCAGATTTTCTTTCCATGCAAAGAATTTGTGAAATCTATTTAATAAAAAGAGTATAATAGTTATTGGGATCTATGATAAAACTTTATAAAAAGAAAAGGAAACAATAGATTTTGTTAAAGTTTAACTAATAATAATCTAAACTCCTCAATTTAAAACTTCGAAATGGCACCATTTAGGGAGTGATGATTGAAAAGGATTATTAATTGGTAGGACACATGGTTATCCATTATTTGAAGAGTATTAAAAGAGAAAAGGCTATCCAACAGGCATGTGATAGAATAAAAAATCTCAATGTTTTTATAACTAGGAACCCAAAGGTGCACTTGTTGCTACATATGGTTCTAATTAGGGGTATGATTCGATAGTCGTATAGTAGACTACACTGCACTTCATTTATGTTATCGAACATAACTAGGATCCTTCGCATGCTTCTACCATCAAATTTTAGTCTAACATCGGATTTCAAATTAATTGATTTGATTAAAGATTGTCATGTCCAACCCCTTTTAAAAAAAGCCATTTATTTAAAAGCATCCATGGAAAAACACAACCAACACACCAAATGATGTGCATGGCTAGCAACATTCCATTCCTCATGTCTAAATTTATAATTAGAAGTTACAAAACTCAAATCTAATCATCACACTAATTGTATGTTTCTTTGAATGAAAATCAATTGTCTACCATATAATTTCCTAGTATATTTAGAAACCATTTCACTTTAAGATGGCTAACATAACAACATATATTGCTAGTTACAAAAAACATGCAAGCTACTAGTCAAAAATGTACATGCCAACCACACAAAATCTACATGCCACAAAAGCCAAGAAAAATAACTTAATAAAATAATAAATTTCAATAAGCATCAACTAAATCCATTAAAATCAATGAAAACAATTTCTCTATCATAAATACATCACGTCCACTATAAAACAAAAATATTATGTAGGGAACTACTTATCATTAAGGCTGCTTCTAACAACCTACCCAACTACCTTTCTCTCCTACCATCACCACCCACACCTTCCTCCACTCCACATGTCTTGCTTCCCTACCAAACACACACATTATCTCCAAGTGAACTAGACAACTTCTCGAAAGTTCATTTAATAGTAGGTTCTGGGGCAAAGAAGTTAATAAGGAACACTCAAAATATGTTTTAATTTTATGAAGCAATTATAACCATATAATTATTTGGCATATAATGTTATAACGTTATGAAAAAATTGATGTATTCTACAATGTCACACAACACAACATCAACTTACATTGTTGACCTAAACATAAATTTGAAAAAAAAGTTTGCCATTATGCATTCTTGTCCTCCTACTTCTGAAGCTTATTGCTATTTATATGTGCCATACATGCTCCATCATTTACTAAAATGAATAGAGGCAATAAATCTTTTAATACAAATTCCAATCTTACATCACATTTGACTAAAAAATGATAGATTGAAATGTTGACATGTACATGTGAATGGTAATAGAAGTTATTATAGTTCATGTTTTCACAAACTTGCTTCATCATATAACTATGTTGTAATAAAAATTTCTAATTTACATACTTTTCATTTTTTTTGTTAAATACAAAGCTGTTTGTGCTTATTATGATAGTTATGGGCATGTTTCATAAGATTTGTTAAATAGGAAATTCATCTATTTTTAAGTAAGATAAATAAGAAGGGATTCTTAAGGGAACACGTGTGAAAAATATATTTGTAAAAGCAACTCAATCACATAGTACTACTATTAAACCCATGATAGTTTTTTTCAAAAATTTAAAGCTTAGGAAGTTGTATTGGTGTTTCTCCATAATTAAGACCTATGAAGACAAGCCATGCCTTGTTAGCTGCATGTGACCCACTTACAAAATGTGTGTGGTCCTTATTTCTAAATTTAATGTTGTAATCTTCTTTGTAGCTTGCCTAGATTTATTTAATATCTATTTAAGAAATAGCATAGATAATAACTTTGTGTGTAGGTTGAACTTAGAGGATGAGAGTGCCATGAGTATATCTTTTATTTTCTATAATGAACAACAAGATAGTGATGGTCTTGTACTTTAACTTTTTTTGTAGTTGTTATAAGCAATATGAATCTATTTCTGTGTCTTAAATCTCAAGTAGACTTTGTCAAACTAATGATGACATATAGTGAAGCTACACACGCTTTTTTGGAATGATGTAAGTTATGAGTTCTAGAGATAGAATTAGAAAGTATTTAACTTGGAGCTTAGTGTGATATATAATGTTTATATATGTAAAGTTGTTAGTTGATTTGTTAAAAATTAAGGACACAACTAATGGTGTGTAAAACCTTGAGATTTATTGAAAAATTAGAAGAATTTTGTGTAAGTGTTATTTAATTATTCCATCTTGTAGATGAACTTTGAAACATAGTATTGCTTGCAACAATATAAGATTCTTTTTACAAAAAGTAACATATTTGAACCCTTCACAAGCTTATGTTATTTTTAGGTAGATTAACCACTTTGAGTGATTACAAAAGGTGACAATCTATGTTAGAAGTTAAAGGCGCACAGGCCAACTTTTTGGGGTAGCTAACGAGTATTTTAGTTAAATATGCCTTAGTATTTCTTTATTAAAACATTCAACAATTAGGCTTAAATAATAATTTATTTGGATAAAGACTAGAATGTTGTTCGATGTTTTTAGAGATATATATAGTTATTAGCCATATCATTGTGCTGAAGTTATAATTAAGTTATATAAGTGAATTATCTTAGTCTTTATTATTAGAATTGATAACAAGTTGTTTGCTAGTTAGGAATCATGTTTAGTTCTTAGAATTTATAGATGCATATCCATGGTTCTTTTATATATCATTTTACCTTTTTGAACTTAAATGGGGAAGAAGTCTTCGTAAGCATCTTTAATCTTATGACCTTGTTTTATGTTAAGTTTTTATAAGAATTATCAAAAAAAAAAAATAAAGAGAGCAACAAAGTTCAAAATCATTCGTGTTATTAAACTAAACAGGGATAGAATGAGTAATAATAAATTTGTAATGATATAATTGTAGCCTTGGTTGCTTAAAGAAAAATTATACACAAATATTATCATTATGAGGACCCTTGTTTGAATATTTTACTATTATTCTATCGTTTGTTGCATAGTAGAATGGGGGAGAGATATGTATGAAAGAACAAAATTCATTACATCCCAAATTTGTGGCATAATTATAAGAATTTCATATATTGAGGGGGGTGCAAGAATGTAGCCATATGCACACACCCTCATGTACACATATAAGCACACACACACAGACACATGCAAATACACACACACATGCAAACAAATTCACACAAACATAAACACTCACTTCCACACACACAAGCAAGCTCAAACACACCCACTTACATGAACATGTGTAGTCATGTAGAAAAATACACCTCAACACATATACACATGCACACACACAGATGCACATGCCAAAGCACACACTCTTACACGAAGAAATAGGAACACAACTATGCAAACACACATGCACGTACATGTACATACTCGCACACACATGTACATGCTTGCACACAAACATGCATTCACAATTATAAATGCACACTCAAGCACTAATACATATTTAAACACACATGCACATACATTTGCACCCATGCACACACATGTGAACACAAACAAATACAAAAGCATGTACATGTGCATACACAACCACACACACAAGCACATGTTGATATACACATGCACACAAACACATGTAGCTATACACACTCAAATATACATACCCAAACAAACAAATAGGAACATTCACAAAGACATGCACAAATACACAAACACACAAACAAGCACGCACACAAACATCTATAGAAGCATACACACACATGCATACATAGATAGACTCACACACATAGACACACATAATCATACATAGAGATAAAAGAAACAACATAGATGCTCATACATGAATGTGCTCATATGCACATGCATACACACAAATATACATGCACACACATACACACACTTACAAATATATAAGAGCCCACACCCACATTGACAAATGCATAAACAGACACATATGAACAAACATGAGCACACACATGTATACATGCACATACATACACATATATCTACATAAGCACACACACATAAACACAATTACAAGCATGCAAACAAACATACATGTACACACTTTGACACACATTTTACATGCACACATGGTCATGTGCACACATAAGAATGAAAACAAAACACACAAACAGACATGCAAATGCATGCACGCACACTTGTATGTACCCAACATAGGAATGGACATGCACACACACATACACACACTAGCACCAACACAAAAAGATTTATGGACATGCACACATACACACATGTGTTAGTGTAGATACATGCACACACACATATGCACATGCACACATACACATACATGCACACTTTCACACAAACACACACAATGCACATCTACACTCACTTGCATATGTGTATCAGTACACATGCACTCACACATACATGTTTATGGACATGTGGACAACCTACATAAACATGCATGCATATACCCACATGTACACACACACACATACATGTGCTCATACTCATGCACAAGCATACAAACACACCTATGCACTCATATCAACACTTGCACACACATATATACCCACATGTACACATACAAATAAACAAAGGCAAACATGCACACACAACCATTCACACACACAAACAAGGCACATGCAAATGCAAACACACCCACATAGGTAGAAACACATCCACACATGTGGAATCACACACGCACATCGTTGCAGACAGACACAAAGGCATACATGCATGTGCCATCAAATAAACAATCACATATGTATATAGACAAAGGAATACATTCAAACACACAAAACAACTCATGCACACATGCATATGCATATACACACACCATGCACACACACATGCATGCCTACTCATGTGCACACAAGGACACATGTCAAAATAGTCACTATGAAAACACAAACACACATGCATAAGAACATGCCCACCCACACATGCTCACATGCACATGCACACACACATGTACTCAAAGCCACATACACACGAATGCAAACATGCACACACACTTGAACACGCATATGCACACATAGACACATATGCACACTCCTACATATATCAACATGCAGATGCATGCACATAAGTGTGTGCTTTCATGCATGCATATGTGTGCATGTACACACATGCAGACATGCACAAATGCACAAATGCACAGATACACACGATAAAAAGTACAGCCTCATATAAAATTCATCCGCAAACACACTTGATCACACGCATATACACACATAAACCCATATACACACACAAGTACACACACACACACATATACGTTCTTACACACATACACTTGCATGTAGATACATAGCTATATATAGATGTACACACACATATGTGCATAGCCACACATGCATATGCATCCAACACCCACACTCATGCACCCACATGCATAAACTACATGCACACTCAAAAACATTGGAACATACAACACATGTATGCCAATGCACACATACAAGCATAAACATACATACACATACATAGGCATACAGGCACATGCACTCACATACACACACCCACAAAATTATGCAGAGCCCACAACACACATGACCTAGCTTATGCATGTACATATACACACACACACCTACTAACATATGCACACATGTACACACACAAATACTAACACAAACAAAAGGAATTGAACATGTACACACAAGAACACACGTATGCACCCACACATACACAAGGACACATAAGCACACTCATGCACACAAACACACACACACACAGTCACACACAAAAACATGCACAAAGATGCACACAAACACACACACACACTTGTGCACTTGCCCACACCTACACATAAACATGCACAGCACACACATGCATCCATAATAAAATTCACACACACACGCCCACACCTACACAAGTGCACGAAAACAAATACATAAAGGCACGCACATAAGTACACAAACACACATGTGTGTACATGCATGCACACACATATGCATACACACAAATATAACCACACTCACATGCACAGACTATCAAGCTTACACACATATTCAGATGCATAATGACACATTAACACCTACACACATACACATACATACACTCACAAATACATGAACAAGTGCACACATATGCACACACATGCACACACAATATATAGTCACACAAGCATGTGCATGCATGTGCAAACATGCATATCCTCACAAACAAACACAAACATGCATCCAAACACACTGATGCACACATATATACATAAAAAACGCACATATGCACTCACACACATGTTCACACAAACATACACACATGCACACACAAACACACATACACACATATACAATTGCACACATGCACACATACATATATACACATAAAAACCTGACTTGGACACTCACACATACACATGAACATGCACACACACACATACACATAGAGATATAAACACTCATAGATATACACATGTTCATAGATACACCACAAACACAAACACTTATGCACATGCATTGGCACATACATACACACATGCACAAGCACACACACTTGCACACAGGTTCACACATGTGCACACATGTACAAAAACATGTACTAAATCCCCATGCACACACACATGCATGTAGACATGCACACACACAACCACAAGCATACACACAAACATGCTCAAAAACATACATGCATAGACAAACAAGCGCATACATGATCATACACACACATGCATGCATACAAAGACACACACATACATAAGCATGCACATACACATTCACACACATGCATGAGCACACATGGATATGAACACACTAATGCACATGCATACACATGCACATATGCACTCACACATGCCCACACATGCATGCTCACACACATACATGCACACATGCACCCACATATGCATATGTGTGATTATAAACAAAAATATAAAGATACTCATAAGCACACATGCACACACACTTAAACAAGCACACACATGAACACTCACACTTGCACTTGCATAAACACACATGTGTACATGTGTAATCATGCACATACACATGCATATACCCTTGTATGCTTGCATGTAGACACTCCTCAAAACACACAACTGCACAAACACCTAAACACAAAGATGCATACATGCATGGTTTGCACACAAAAAACCAATGAACACATGCACACACACACATATACACATGCACATACATGACGAGTACACACACATGTACTCATGCACGTGTATAGCTAGCTACACATATAGATCGATAAACACACACACACACGTAATTATATGCATTGAGACACACGCCTACACTAGCACACCGACACATAGAAACACACATGCATATGCATACATACTTGCTCAGACACATACGTGCTCACAGACATGCATACAAACATAACCAACTATACAAACTTGCACACATGCACAAACACATAGACACACTCACTCACTCATACACACACCCACCAACACACCTTCTCACATGCACGCACTCACACAAAGCACACATATGTCCATTCATGTACATATAAACACACACACACACATGCACTCACACCTACATGCACACACATGCACACATATGTACACACACATACACATATGCAAACACACACTTAAACATACACACATGGATGCATGCACATATGCACATGAATGAATGTGAACAAGCACAAATGCATGCTCTAATGCACATAAACAAGTACACATACACAAGATCACTCACACAATGTGCATGCACCCATAAAGATCCACACCAACATACTCTAAAATACACACACACACATAGAAGCACACACACACATGCACTTACATCCACATGTAAACACACACACACCAACAAAAACATACACACAAACACACACAAGTACATGCATGTACACACATACCTATACACATTGAAAAACACGTCACACACTCGTGTAAACATGCATAGATGGACATGTAGGCACATGCACGTAGACACACACACAGACTTAGCCATGTGCACACTTACACACCCTCACGCACACACATGCACACACATATGCAAACACACACAATGACACACGTACACATGAACATATGTGCACACACGATGACAAACATGGATATGCATACACATGTGCGTAAACACACACACACCCACCTATACACACACATGCACACACCCATGCACTCACACACATGCACACACAAATATGCACATATACACATGCTTACAAACATGTATACACAAGACACAAACATGCATATTTAAACCTGCTCATGCACACAAGTAAGAACTTATAAACATGCAAACATGTGCACCCACACAAACACATGTATACAAACACACACACATGAAAACCCTCACGCCGAAAAACATGTACACATGTGTACCTATACACAGATGCATATGCACAGACACACGAAAACACACGCACCTACTTACACACATATGCATGGATGCACCTAGATGTCCACACACATGCACAAATGTAAATGAATACACAGCACACATGAATGCATGTAAACACGAATACGTGTGTGCACATATACACACAGGCATGCATGTACAAACATGCACACATGTGCACCCATAAATACACTCACACATAAACATATACATGCACACGCACATAATGCACTTGCACAAACAAGCACACATAATAGTTTAGAGAAGCCCAAGCACATACACAAACACACACATGCAAGTATAGAGGAGCACACACATGCACAAGCATGCACACACACAAGCACAAGTACTTTCACATAAACAAACACACTTGCACACACATGCACACAAAGATGTACACATACTAAAGTACACAGTTTCACATACACACGTACATGCATAGACACTCATACACAAATACACACATAGCCACACAAAGACAAACACAACTTAGCACATACAAAAACATATGTTCATACACACACATAGCTAAACATGTACACGCACATGGCCACACACGCACACATGCATGTAACCACACATCTACACACACACATGTACCAATAAACACACTTATGCATCTGCACACACATGAATATATGAGCACACGCACAAGCACACCCAAGCACGCACTGACACATGCAAACACACACTCATTCACATAATAATTCACACACATGCAGGCACATGCACACACACACGCACACACACATACATACACACACATGTATGCAGACACACACACACACACACATGGATGCACAATGCACATAACTGCATAAAAATACATTGCAAGCACACACATATGAATACAAGAACAAACATGCACACACTCAGGCATGCAAGTAAGTACATACACACTCACACACATACATGCAAACATGCACACACATGAACACACAAACCCACACAAATTTGCACACATGCTCATCTTCATACACAAACACACAAGCACATGCACACCTACACGTACTCAGGACTATGCACACACATACACACACTTGCATATAAAAACACAAATAAAAGCACACATGCACAATAACACCCACACGCATGCATGTATGCACCCACACATCCCACACTCACACACACATGCACACATCCACACATGCATGGTTTGCAAGATAGTTTTAATTGTAACTAATTTGATGATAATAAATCTTACAATAAATCTCCTTACCTTGGAATGAAATATTTTCATAAAATGTTTCTTATTTCTTCAAAAGTTTTTCCATTATTTGGTTATAAAATAAAGTCACTCTAAATCTCTAATTATTTATCATTTACATTATTTTGATTTGCATATATTACATTACCTCAATTTATCTTATTTTAACTTTAATACATATTTGTTCCATATTAATTAACTTTTCGATCAAAGTCTGATCGAGATAAAACAAATGTTGTTTCACGAGACTCTACAGGCTCTATCTAAGGAAATATTTGTTTTTATATTTCTAAATTTTTTTAAGGTTCTAGCATGTTTACTAGACATTTAATTTGTACATTATTATACTTTCAAGAATGTTACACTAAAAATCCTTATTAACATAGAATGTCATTTCCTCATATAATTTATCTCATGTTTTAAGATATTTGAGG
Source organism: Vanilla planifolia (assembly GCA_023846275.1). Taxonomy (NCBI): domain Eukaryota; kingdom Viridiplantae; phylum Streptophyta; class Magnoliopsida; order Asparagales; family Orchidaceae; genus Vanilla; species Vanilla planifolia. The sequence goes on along the minus strand of JAIUJO010000309.1, from coordinate 238,719 downwards.
TTGAATTTGATATATTACTATAAAACTATAATTCTCCTAATTTGTAAATCAAATTTATTATATATTTCATTATTATAAATATAATAACAATTTTTATTTATACTTAATGTAACTTAGTAATTCCTAATAATTCCAAACTAGGTTTCATAAATACGAAACAAATGTTATTGGAGTCATCACGATGAGATCTATCAAATTTAATATTAATTTTTATTTTTTAAATATTTTTTCTAAGGTTTTGGCATTTTTTAAGATACATTTGAACTAGTACTTGATTTGATAATAGAGAATTTCAAACATTTTCTTCTTAGTATCTTGGAGTGCTACATTCTTATATAATTTTGCTAAATTCTTCAGGTTTTTTGCATTGATTTGGTTATATTACATTATTTCAGTTTATCACATTTCAAATTTAAAATACTTTTACTCAATATTAAAGTAATAATTTAGTATGTTTTATATTTTTTTATTGGTAATTTACAATAATTCCAAGTGAGCTCTATTGGATATATAAAAAATAATAGTTGGACTAGTCTAAACAAGTTGTACAAAATTAAATGTTATTTTTATATATTTTTAGGTTTTTTAAGGTTTTGATGCACTTTACAAGTTATTTGATTTGTACATGATGTGACAAAAAGGGATATTACATTGATCTCCTTTGTATCATGGAATACAACTTTTCTATATAATTTTTGTCATTTCTTCAAAAAGTTTTACTTGTTTTCACCATATTACATATTTTACTTTAGTAGTTCTTATTGTTTATTTATATTTTTAATTAATATTAAAATATAATTTATATTTTTATTTTGCTTATTTACTTTTATTATTTATTGTATTTCTAAATGATGTTAGATTAAGATGAAATAAACATCATTAGACTTGCTTTAATGAGATAAATGACATAAAATATTCATTCTTTTAAAAATTATATTTTTAAAATTTTGACACATTTTATGAGATATATTAATTCTTACCTATATTAATGATCAAGAATATTACAATCTACCTCTTTTTTTCTGTTCAAATACAAATTTCTAATGTAATTCATCAAATTTATTCAAAATTTTTCTTTGTTTTTTATATTCTTTTATAACTCAAAATATCCTCTCGTGTCACCTTTATAATTCTTTATTAGGTTATATGCATTTTTAAATTCATAACATTTCAACTTTAATATAAATTTACATATTATTTCAAAAAAATTTATTATTTATTTTGACTTAGTTAATTTTTTATAATTTACTATAATTCTAAATGTGGTCTAATCAAGATGTAACAAATATTATTATACTCATTTTTTATAATTTACTATAATTCTAAATGTGGTCTAATCAAGATGTAACAAATATTATTATACTCATCGTGATGAGCTCCATCAAATTAGATATTTATTTTTATATTTTCTTAAAATAATTTTTTATAGTTTTGGCATGCTTTACAAGCTATTTCAATTCATATCTTATTTTAAGATCTAACATATTTTTGTCAATCTCATTGGTATCTTGGAATTAAGTTTTTTCGTGCAATTTGTCTCATTTCTTCACATTTGCTTGCTTTTATTTGGATATATTATTATGAAACTATTATTCTCCTCACTTGGAATTATTTTGCAATATATTCACTTATTATTTTTTATTTTTTATTTTTTATTTTTTAATTTAATAATTCGTTGTTGTTTCAAAGTAATTCTAATTGAGATGAAATAAACATTGACAGTCTCTTTGGAACAAATCCTATTGAATTAAGTATTCATTTTTTAATTTGGTAAGCTTTAAGAGTCATTTTGAGTCATATATTAAGAAGTTCACACTCTAGCTTTTTTTATCTTGGAATGTAACTTTCCTATGTAACTTATATCATTTTTTAAAATTTATTATTTTGTTGAGTTATGTTATATTACTTCAATATATCTCATTATATCATTAATGTAAATTTAAAACATTTAAAAATAAATTTTTAATTATTTTGTCTTTTTATGATGGTGATTTGTAGTAATTCAAAAAAAGATCCAATGTAGATTAAAAAATGACTTTAGTCTCCTCTCAACTAATTATGTCAAATTAAATATTCTTCTTTTATTAAATTCACATCTCATTTGATGATCAAGTATATAATATCTGATCTCCTTAGTATCCTATAATGCAACTTTTCAACATACTTTACTCTTTTCTTTATAGGTTTTCCTTTAATTTGGACATATTATATTGTTTTAATTTATCATATTTAAAGTTATTATATATTTACCTAATAGTAAAATAATAACAATTTAAATTTTAAACTTATTTATTAGTTGTAATTAATAATAATTCTAAATAAGGTTTAAAAAAAATAAAATAATCATGTTGGACTCATCTTAATAAGCTCTATCTAATTACATATTGATTTTTATATTTTTTTTTAAATATTTTATTTCCCCAAATTTTAGCTTTCTTTAAAATATTTTGATTTATTCCTGTGATGATCAAGAATGACATGCTCCACCTCCTTGGTATCTTGGAATACAACTTCCATATGCAATTTATCTCAATTTTTCAAATTTTGTTATTTTGCTATATACTTTAAATCTTGTCTCATGTAACCTTTATAATAATTTATTTGATTATATTGCATTGCTCTAATTTATCTTATTTTCCCTTTAATATAAATTTACTTAATATTAAAATAACAATTTATTTTTATTAAGGTCTAATTACTTTTGTAATTCAATGCAATTCCAAATGATGTTCTACTGAGATAACAAATGTCACTAGACTCATCTTGTTTAGATATACTAAATTGATATTTATTTTTATATTTTGTTTTGGGTTTTGGCATGTTTTACAAGGCATTTCAATTTATAGATTTATTAATGTTAATAATTTATCTGATTCTTTAATGTTTTATTTTTATTAGATTATATTGCTATTTAACTCTAATTCTCCTCCCGTGCAACATTTTTAACATTTTGATTTTATTATATTACATCACTTCAATTTATCTTATTTCATCTTCCTTATATATTTACATAATGTTAAAATAATAATTTTTTATTATTTATTTTTACTTATTTTGTTGACTTGTAGTTATTAAAAGAAAGGTCATATCAAGGAAAAATAAACATTGTTGGAAACACTTGATGAGTTGTATGCAATAAATTATTTGTTTTATATTTTTAAATATTTCATTTTAATTGTTTTAAAACTTCTATCAAAATATTTTGATTCATATTTGATTTGATGATCAAGAATTTTACGCTCAATCTTCTTAGTATCTTGGATTGCAAAGCTATATTACACTGAATTAATTTATCTTATTTTACCTTTGATGCATATTTGCAAGATGCTAAAATAACAATATATTATGATTTATTCAAATTTAATTTTGTAATTTGTAGTAATTTTGGATGAGAATTGATTAAGACAAAACAAATGTCATTCGATACATCTATACCAAATCTATCTAAGTAAACATTAATTTTTGATATTTATAAATATTTTATTTGCAACATTTATCTTGCTTCATGACATGATTCGTAATTAATTTGAAGATCACTGATTTTACTTTGATTTTGTCATATTACTATCAAACTATAAATCTCATCTCAAGAAAGATTTGCATTGCTTCTATTTGGTTATGTTACACTTCATTAATTTATTTATTTCTACTTCAATTTATATCTTCTTACTATTAAAGTAATAATTTATTATCATTTATGCTTATTTAGTTTAATAATTTATAAAAATTCCAAATGAGATAGATCGAGATGAAAAAATATCATTGTGAATGTCTCAATGAGCTTTAATTAATTAAGTATAAATTTTTATATGTTTGAATATTTTTCTAAACATTTGACATGCTTTATGGATATTCAATTTAAACTTGATTTAAAGATTAAGAAATTTACTCTTGACCTTCTAAGTTACTTGGAATCCAACTTTTACATAAAACTTATCTCATTTTTCTAACATTTCACCTTAATTTAGTTAATTACAACGATAATAAAATTCTCGTGTGACCCTAACATCCTTTTCATTAAGTTATATTACATTCCTTCAATTTATCTCATCTTAGCTTTACTATATACTTACTTAAAATACTAATAATAATAATAATAATATATCATTTATTTAATTTAGAAAGTCATTAATTGAAATCATTGTTTTATTAAGCTGAATCAAGCTCTATTGGTCTAATTTAGATGAATTAAAATTAAATATTCATTTTTATATATTTAAATATTTTATTTTCTAATTATTTAAACACTTTGTGAGACATTAAAATGATACCATATTTTATGATTGATGATGTTATACTTAATCTCTTTAGTATCTCGAACTACAACTTCTCGTTGTAATTTATCAAATTTCTTCAAATTTTTAGTTTTGATTTTATTTTTATATTATGTAACTCTAAACCTTCATACATATAATTTGTACATTTCTTTGAATTAGTTAAATTGCATTTCTTTAATTTATTTAATTTTTTCTTAAAAATATATTTACTTAATATTAATATAATAATTGTTTTATTAGTTGTACATATTTGTTTTGGTAATTCATTATAATTCCAAATGAGGTTTGATTAAGGAGGAAAAAATTTCAATAACTTGGAATTAAATTTTTCTCATATAATTGATCTCATTCTTTTTACAATTTTTCAATTTACTACTTAACAAATTTAATATATAATTAATTATTATTTAAATAAAAATTCAAGCATTATTCATGATTATTTATAATAATTTGAACTATTTTGAAATAAGGTGAGATTAAGATACTAATGTCATTTGCCTTGTCTTAATAAAGTTTATTCAAGTAAATATATTTTTTAAGTATTTTATTTTGTTTGGTTTTTACATGCATTATGATACTTTTTTTGTATTAATTTGATGATTAAGCATGTTACATTTGATCTAGTATCTTAAAATTTTATTTTGCAATGTAATATATCTCATTTCTTCAAAGTTTTTTTTTTCATTTTGTTTTATTATAATGAAATACTAATTCTCCTCTCATGTGACCATTATATACTTTGATGTAATTTTAATATATTACTTTAATTTATCTTATTTCAATTTTATTATATATTTATATTATAATTGAATAATAGTTTATTTTTTGGTTCTTACTTTGATAATTTATTGTAATTGTAAATGAGTCTTAATTAAGACAAAATAAATTCCATTAGTATCATATAATGAGTACTATAAAATTAAATTTTTATTTTTAAATTTTTAATTGAGTTAGTTTTTATTATTTTAGCATACTTTATGAGTCATTTTGATTTATGCATAATTTGACAGTCTACGATATTACACTATATCTTCTAAGTAACTTGTAACACAATGTTATTGTTTAATGTATTTTATTTCTTCAAATTATTCTCCTTCATTTTGTTATATTACTATGAAATTCTAATTATTCTTACATATGGCCTTTAAATCATTTTGATTTTTTTATATTATATTTCTTCAGTATAAATTATTTTAGATTTAATATTTTTTACTTAATATTAGTAAAATAAATTTTTTTAATGCTCATTTTATTTGGTAATTTGCAATAACTCCTAATAAAATTTGAGTAAGATGGAACAAACATCGTCTAATTATTCACACCTACCTAATAAAAGTTTATTTTTATATTTTCTATCTAATTTGATGATTGATGATGTTACACTTGATGTCCATAGTGTATTGGAATGTAGCTTTCAAGTAAATTTATCTCATTTATTCAAAATTTTACTTTAGTTTAGACATATTACTATGGAATTCTTATTCTACTCCAATGTTGCCTTCTTCATTTTGATTTTGATGTATTATATTAATTTAATTTATCTCATTTTAGCTTAATACATATTTACATAACATTGAAATAATAACATATTTTTATTATTTATTTTTTTTCTAATTTGTAGTAATTTTAGATGTTAATGGACATATCTTACCAAGCTCTATATAATTAAATCATTATTTCCATATTTTTAAATGTTTTGTTTTCTAGTTGTTTGTTTGCTTGATGAGATAGTATGATTAGTATGCTTGGAGTGCAACTTTCCTATAAAGTTTATCTCAATTTTTCAAATGTTTTTCTTTGAATTGGTTATGTTATTATGTCCTCCAAACATTCTCTCATGTAACATTTACATCACTTTGATTTGGTTATGTTATATTGTTTCAATATCTTTATTTTTTATCTTTAATATATATTGAATTAATATTAAAAAAATCTATTATTATCTATTCTTTTTTAATTCAAAATTTCAAAGTAATTCCAAATGATGTTAGATGGAAAGGAAACAAGTGTTGTTTGACTCATCTAATTGAGTTCTATCTAATTACTTCAATTTATAGATTTAAATATTTTACTTTTTATGATTTTGACTTTTTTTGAGATAGTTTTAGTTGTATCAAACTTGATTATCGAGGAAATTAGATTTGATCTTTGTATTTTGGAATGTAGTTTCCTCATAAAATTTACCTCATTTTCTAAATTTTTTTATTTTTATTTACTTGCATTACTATGAAATAATATTTCCCCACTTCTCTCACAATTATATTGGTTTTATTTTGTTATAACATATTACTACAATTTATATTTTTTTAACATAATTATATATTTATTTTGTATAAAAATAATAATAATTTTTATTTATGTTTATTAAGTTTGTAATTTGTAGTAATTCGAAATTCATTTCAATCAATATGAAATAAATAACATTATATCTTATTGACAAGCACTATCAAATAAGTTTTTAATCTTTATATTTTAAAATATTTTAGTATTTAAGGTTCTGGCATGCTTTACAAATTTTTAGATCTATAAATAATTTGATTAACGAAAATGTTAGTCTCAATCTCCTAAGTATCTTGGAATGTAGTTTTCCTATATAATTTATATCATTTCTTTAAATTATTCTCTTTGATTTGGTTTTTTTCTTTGAATATCTAACTCTCATCTTATGTGAACATTATATCATTTTTATTTTATTGCATTACATCTTCTCAATCTAAATCAATTTATCTTTAATATAAATTTAGATAATATTAAAATAATAATTTCTTTTTATATTTCTTTGGTAATTTTTATAATTGTAATAATTTCAAACATGGTCTGATTATGATTAAACAAATATTGTTATTCTCGTCATGATAAGTACTATTCAATTAATATTTATTTTTATTTTATTATATAGTTTTTTTGATTTTAACATTTTTTATGAGGCATTTTGATTCATGGCTAATTTTATGATTTGGAAAGTTACATTTGACCTTCTCAATATGTTAATACAATTTTCTAGTTGATTTATATCAATATTTAAAATTTTTTGCTTTGATTTTGCTTTATTAACTTAAGTTCTCCTATCATGTGGCTATTACAATTTTTTTAATTAGTTATAATATATTTCTTTGCTTTATCTAATTTTAGCTTTATTATATATTTTCTTAAGAGTAAAATATTTTTTTTATTTCTTATGCTTATATACTTTGGTTAGATGTGACTCTGTGAGCACATTTGAATGAAATTGTTATTTTTTTATAATTTTGAATATTTCTATTTTTTGAAGTTTTTACACTTTTTATGAGAGATTTAGTTTTGATAAAGATTTGAATATTGAGAATTTTAAATGTTCTCTAATTTTGTATATACTTTATGAGATATGTTAATTCATGCCAAATTTGATGATTGAAGATGCGATGCATAATCTCCTTAGTATCTTGAAATACAACTTTCAAGAGGAATTTATCTCTTTTCTTCATATGTTTTACTTTGATTAGGTTATATTACTATAAAACACTAATTACTATAATATAATAATTAATTACTTCAAATCTTCTCGTTTTACTTTTATATATATTTGTATAATATTAAAATAAAAATTTACTATTAATTATGAATTTATTTTTGTGATTCATAATAACTCCAAATGAGGTCCAGTCAAGACGAAAGAAAGATAATTAGACTCATCTTGACAAGCTCGACAAAATTATTATAGAATTTTATAATTTAAATAGTTTATTTTCTAAGATTCCAACATGTTCAATGAGGATTTCAATTTGTATCAAATTTGATTATTAAGGATGTCAATGTTGATCTCTAAAGTATCTTGGAATGCATCTTTGTATGTAATTTATCTCATTTCTTAAAATTTTGTACATCGTTTTGGTTATATGATTTTGTAACACAAAATCATCTTGTTTGAGCCTTACATGTCATTGACTTTGTTATTTTACATTGCCTGAGTTTATCTCCTTTCAAATTTAATATATGTTTATTTAATTATAAACTAAAAATTTATCATTATTTATGTTTATTTACTTATGTAATTGATAGTAATTCTAAATGAGTGTCAATTAAGACAAAGCAAACATTAGTGTAACATGCTAATGAGTATTATCAAATTAAAAACTCATTTTCATAGTTTTAAAAATTTGTTTTTAGTGTTTTTGCACATTTATGAGATTTGTTCCATTTCTACCTAATTAATAATCAAAAGTGTTACATTCTATGTTTTTATTACCTTGGAATGAAACCCTTTCAAAAGCTTTATCTCATTTCTTTGAAATTTTTGCTTTTATTTTGTTATATTATCATGTAACACCTAATTCCTTCTCATGTGACCTATACATCAACTTCATTTTTTATCTTATATAATTTAAACCAATATTATTTTATATTTAATATTTTTAAAATTAAAAAATAATTATATATTATTATATATGGTTATTTAGTTTTGTAATTCATAGTAATTCCTAAAGAAAAGCCTAATTAAAATTAAACAAATATCATAAAATTTATCAATATGTGCACTGACAGTTGAACATTTTTTTTATATATTTAAATAATTATTTTTAAGATTTTGTCATATTATAAGAGACATTTTGCATTGTATCTAATTGGGCAATCGAAAGTATTACACTTATCTTCTCAATAACTTGAAATGTAACTTTTTCTATTATTTATCTCATAGAGCTATATCAAATTAAACATTATTTTTAATATTTTTTAATTTTTTTGCTGACTTAGTAAGTTTTATAGAAAAATTTATTAATACATGATTTGGCAAAGATGAATGTTGCACGTGATCTACTTTGTTAATTGGAATATAACTTTTTCACACAATTTATCCCTTTTCCTCAAACATTTCTCAATAATTTGGTTGTATTTCATCACTTAAATCTTTATCATTTCATTTTTATTATATGTTCCTTAATATTAAAAATAATAATATATTATTATTATTTATATTTATTTTATTTTGTAATTCATTGTAATTCTAAGAGCGATATGATTGAGATAAAACAAACATTGTTTGAAAACGATTAAAGCATGATTCAATTAAATATTTTATTTCGAAAGTTTTTGATATTTTTTTGTGATATTTTATTTTATTTTTGTGCTAACGAATAATCTTGTTATATTTTATTTCCATAGTCTCATGGATTGTAACTTTGTTATGTAATTTAAATCATTTCTTAATTTGTTTTTCTCTTGGTTTGGTTATATCAATATGTAACTCAAAATCTTCTCTCATGTAAAATTTATTTTGGTTTAATTCAGTTATGTTTTGTTACACAAGATTATCTCCTTTTTGTTTTAATATATATTTACATAATATTAAAAAACATGGATTTGTTTATATTATAGTTCTTACTTTAAAAACATTCTAGATTTATTGTATTTATTACTTATTTTAAAGTACTAATTTATTATTTTTTATTATTTAACTTGGTAACTCGTAGTATTTTTTAAGTAGTTTGTTTGGAGATGAAAGAAAGTTTGTTGGACTTGTTGCGACAAGTTTTACCAAAATAAATACTCATTTTTTATAATTTTTTAATGATTTTATTTTTTAAAATTTTGGTATGTTTTATCATAAATTTTAATTTATACATGATTTCATAATCAATGGTCTTACACTAGAGGTCCTTATTACTTTGGAACGTAAATTTGCAATAAACTTTATCCCATTTTTCTTCAAATTTGCCTCTTCTATCTTATTATATCAATAAGAAACTATACGTGTGCTCTATTGTGACCTCCACATCACCTTTGTTTGATTTTGTTATATTGTTTAAATTTTTCACATTTCAGTATTAATATATATTTATTTTATATTAAAAAATGCATTATTATTATTTATGAGTGTTTATCTTGTTAATTCATATTATTCTAAATGAGGCCCAATCGAAACAAAATAAATCTCATTGGAATTAACTTTATGAATTCTATCCAATTAAAAATTCATTTTTATATTTTAAATATTTTATTTTCTATGGTTTGTGTATGTTTTATGAGAAATGTTTATAAGTAACTCAATTGATACTTAAGGGTGTTAAATTCTAGATCATCAATATCATAAAACTCAACTTTGTTGTATAATTTATCTTATTTATTGAAACATTTTTGCTATGATTTGGTTATTTTATCATGAAACTATAATTCTTTTATTTCATGACCATTTTTTTATGAGTTGTTCATGTCACTACAAAACTATAGTTCTCATATTGTGTGGCATTCACTTTTCTTTCATAATAATATATCACCTTACTTTAATTTATCTCATTTCAACTTTAATATTTATTTACTTATTAATAAAATAATAATTTATTATTATTTAGGCATATTTAATTTCATAATTCATAGTAATTCTAAACTAGTTTTGATGGAGAAAAAAAGCTATATGGGACCCATTTCAATGAGTTCTATCTAATTAAAATTATTTTTTATTTTTAAATTATTTATTTTCTAGGGTTTTCATATGCTTTTTGAAAATTTTTGATTTGTACCTAATTTGATTATTGATGATATTATGATTAATCTCCTTGGTATCTTCTTAAATAAATTATCTCATTTCTTCAAATTTTTTTTTTAAATTTGTATATATTTCTACATAACTTTAATTCCCTCAATTGTATCCTTTACATCAATTTCATTTGGTCATAATTTATGTCTTTACTTTATCTTATTTTAGCTTTAATATTCATTTATGCAATATTAAAATGTTAATTTATATAACTTTAATCTTATTTATTTTAGAAATTCTTAGTATTTCTAAACATGGTCTAAACAAGATGATATACAGGATTTTAGACTCATCTTAATTGGCACATTCTTTTTAAATATTAATTTTAATAGTTTTAAGTACTCTAATCTCTCATGTGTTGCCATAATTAATAAGATATTTAAATTTGGACCTTATTTCATAATAAAAAAAGTTTAAATTTGATCCTCTTAGTATTTTTTAATGTAATTTTCTTGTATTGTTTTTCCCATTTTTTTCAAATGTTTCACATGGAATTTGTTAAATCACTACAAAGCACTAATCCTTTTATTATGTGACCATCACATCACTTAAAATTCATTATTTCACATTCCTTCAATTTATTTCATTTAAATTTTAATATTTATATAATTAATATTAAAAAAATCATTTATTATTATTTATGCATACTTAATTTACAAACGTGTAGTAATTACAAACTAGGTCTAATCGAAAGGAAATAAACATTAAGGCACTTATCTTCACCAGCTCTATCAAATTAAATAATTATTCTTTATATTTTAAAATATATTTTTAATAGTTTGGCTTTCTTTACAACACATTTCTTTTTGTATAGCATTTGATCGTGGATGTCAAACTCGATATGCTTAGTATCTTCGAATGCCAATTTCTTATACAATTTATCTAATCACCTCAAATGTTTTACTTTTATTTGATTATGTCATTATGTAATTCGAATTCTCTTCTTATGTAACTATTATATCACTTTTATTTGGTTATTCTACATTACTTTATTTATCTCTTTGTTACGTTAATATATATTTACATGATATTTCATTATCATTTTTTAGTTTTTGTGAGTTTTTACATTAGTAATTAGTAAAAATTCTAAATGAGAGTTAATGGAAATAAACATCATTAGATTCGCCTCGACAAATATTTTAAGATATTTTTATGCCATTTGGAAGCAGCTTTTGAAATAGGTTTATGCTCACCTCCTAACATCTATAACAAAATTTTTTTGATAAATACCTAACAATTGTACATGAAATAACTAATGAATATGAATCAATCTTTGAAATCTCAACAAAGCACAACTCCATGTTCTACTGGCATAAATTATATTGACAAAATTATGACTTCTCCTCAAATCATCAAAGTTTTTAGCTAAGCCTTACACGCTTATTCCTTCAAATTCTAAGTTTTCTTCTAGAATTTAAGCTCATTTTTCCTTGTTCTAGTAATTAACAAGTATAAGAAGTTAAACAAAGTCATCAAATATTTTCTATCTTGTTGTATTCTTCTTTTTCTTTTGTGTTGCCTAGCATTTGTGAAAGCCCAAGTTTAGTTCAATTTAGTAAAAAAATTGAGATGGGATTGAGCTCACAAAATCATAGGTTTTAGTTGAATATACAAAAGCTGTATTTTTGTAGGTGAACTATATAAGAAAAAACCTTAAGTTGTACAAGTTGTAACTTTCTATTACTGATATTTTTCTCGACCTTAATTGGGTGGACATAGATTCTAATTTGAAATAAACCACATAAAAATTATGGTGTCATATTTTAATTTTTATCTTTATTTTTTCTCATATTAAAATTAATATATACATATAATCAAGGTACATAAAATTATTTTTAAGAAATATATATATTCAAAAATAACAAAAATTACTTTTAAGACTAATATTCACTCGCTACTTATGAGTTTTCAACCCTAAGTTTTACTTCAAAATCATTTTAATTTAACATGAGGTCAGATCAAGATGAGACAAATGCCATTGGACTCAACTAGATGAACTCTATTTGAATAAATATTTATTTAAATACTTCTAAAAGATTTTAAGGTTTTAACAAATTTTATGACAAATTAAACTTTTACCTAGTTATATTATCAAGAATATTACACTTGATCTATGTGGTATCTAGAATGTATAATTTATCTCATTCTATTAAAGTTTTCATTTTCATTTGGTTAGATTACTATAAAACTCTAACTCTCCCATCATGTGACATTAATTGCTTTGATTTATTTATATTAAATTACTTGCATTGATGTTTTTATAAACTTATTTCATATTTACTTAATATTAAAATAATATTTTTTTAATTATTTAAGCTTATTTATCTTTATAATCAATAGTTCTTCTAAAAGAAGTTTGATTAAGATATAACCAGAGTTATTAGAGTCATCTTGGAAGCTTTTTCATATTATATATTCACTTTTATATTTTTTTAAATTTTTTTCAAGAATTTTTACATATTTTGCAAGAAATTTTAATCTGTATCAAATTTGAGGATAGAAAATGCTACACTTTATGCAATTGCATTGGTTTCTTTAAATTTTTTCAATCTTAGAATCTTAGACTGAAGCTATTTTATGCAATTGCAATGGTTTCTTTAAATTTTTTCACTTTCATTTGATTATATGAATGAGTAAATTTAGATCTTGACTTGTGTGTTCTTCACTTGATTTGATTAGTTTATAATAAGATACATGGAATTATCTCTTTTACATTTAATATACCTTTGCATAATTTCAAAATAATAATTTAGTATTATTTATAAATATTTCACTTTTTAATTAATAATAATAATTCCAAATGAGGTGAGATTAAGACAAAATGTATGTCTTTAGATTTAACTCAACTAGAACTATTCAATTAAATATTCAGTTTAATATTTTTAATTTTTTTGACATGATGTATGAGTCATTGGATTCTTATCTATTTATATGTTCATGATGTTATACTTGATTTCTTTAATAACATTGAATTCAACTTTCTTGCCCATTTCTTTAAATATTTGTTTTTGATCTCGTTAGATTACTACAAAGGTCTAATTATTATTATGCTCATTTAAGTTTGTAATTTATAGTAATTTTTATTTTGGCTTGATTAAAAATGAAATAAACAACTTTATATTTTTAAATAGTTTTTTATTTTTTGACAATCTTTAGGAGGCATTTAGAGAATACCAATTTTGATGATTGAGAACATTACATCTGTCATCTAGAATCTAGAAAAGTGACTTTCACTTGTAATTTATCTTATTTCTTCAAATCTTTAGCATTTACTTTGTCATATTAAATTCCTTCAATAAATTTGATTATAAATTTACCTAATATTAAAATATTAATAAATTATTATTTTTATTTTTATAATGGTAATTCATTGTAATTCCAAACAAGATTTATTAAAGACTAAAAAATGTTGTTGGACTCATTTGAGTGAGTTATGTTAAATTAAATATTTATATTATTATATTAAATATTAAATTTGTTATAGTTTACACATGAGATTTGAGTCATTTTTATTTATATCTAACTTGTTGATGAACGATATTATACACTTTCTACTTAATGTCTTAGAATGTAACTTTTCTAAATAATTTATCTTATTTTTTAAAATTTTTTGCTTTCATTAAGTTATATTTCTATGAAATCCTAAATCTTCTATTGTTTGGCATTTACATAACTTTCATTGGGTTAAATTACAATACCTTAATTTTTCTCATTCCAACTTTAATTTATATTACTTAATTTTCTAAATTTATTATATTATTATAATTTTTTATTTCTTTTGATAATTATTAGTAATTTTAAATGAGGTTTGATTAAGGAAAAATTAGACTGGCTCAATGATCTCATATCTAATGATAATTATTATTTTTTAATTTTTAAAACATTTTTTAGAGTTTTGCCTTGCTTTGAATAACAGTTTCAGTCATACTTTATCAATCAATAAAAGACATTACACTTGATTTCCTTAGTATCTTAGAATATTAGTTTTTCTTATCATTTATCCCATTTCTTCAAATTTTATTCATTAATTATTTTATTTTAGTACATAACTCTAACTCTCCTCTCATGTGACATTTGCGTTGATTTGATTTTGTTTTATTACATTGCAACAATTTATTTAGTTTTAGCTTTAATATTTTTTTTCACCATATTATAATCATAATTTATTGTTATTTAATGTATATTTTCTTTAATAAACCACTATAATTCAAAATGATGTCAGATGAAGATCAAATAAACTTATTGGACTATAGTAGATGAGTTATATATTTGAATAAAGTATATTTTAATATTTTATGAAGTTTTTATGGTTTTAGCATATTTTATGAAACATTCTTTTTATACAAATTTACATTATCAAGAATGTTACACATTATCTCCTTAATATCTAGAAATATAATTTTCTTATATAATTTATCACAATGTGTCAAATTTTTTAGTTTAAGTTTTATATAATTTAAAATATTTTTAAGAGGTTTTTCATGCTTTATGAGCCATTTCAATTTATGCTAGATTTTATGATAGAAAATTTTAACTCGGTCTTCTTTGTGATTTATGATAGAGTTTTTTATATAATTGTTCTCATTTCTTCAAATTTCCCTTTTCATTTGGATACACTAATTAGTAAATTTAGATCTCCACTCATTTGACTTTTGCATCGATTTTATTTGGTTATAGTGCATTACATCAAATTATCTATTTTCTTTTTTAATATATCTTTTCATAACATAAAAATAATAATTTATTATTATTTATGCTCATTTAATTTTGTAATTCAGAGTAATTTTGAATGAGTCTTGATAAAAATAAAACAAAAGTTATTGGAGTTGACTAAACAAGCACTGTCCAATTAAATATTCATGTTAATATTTTAAGTTTTTTTGGCATAATGTATGAGACATTCCATTCATAACTATTTACATGATCACAAATGTTACAATTGATCTCATTAATAACTTGGAGTACAACTTTCCTATACAATTAATAACATTTCTTTAAATATTACTTTTTGAATTGGCTAGATTATTATGAAGCTCTAATTATCCCCTGCATAAACTTAACATTGCTTTGATTTATTATTACATTACTTACATTTTTTATTCTAGATTTATTATATATTTAATTTTTATTAAAAAATAATAATTATATTTTCTTATGCTTATTTAATTTGTCAATTTCTAATATTCCCACATGTCCTTGATTAAATAGAAATGAACATAGTTATACTCTTTGTGAAGAGCTCTATTAAATTAAATATTCTCTTTTAAATTTTTAAGTATTTTTTCTATTTTTGGATATCATTAAAAGGAATTTTGATTCATACCAATCCTGATGATCAAGAACCTTACATCATATGCCTAGTACCTAGGAATGCAACTTTCTTATACAAATTATCTCATTTCTTCAAATTATTTTCATTTAATTTGGTAATTTATAATATTCCCACATATACCTGATTGCATAGAAATAAACATAGTTATACTCTTTATGAAGAGCTCTATTAAATTAGATATTCTCTTTTAAATTTTTAAATATTTTTTTTATTTCAGGAAATCATTAAAAAGAAATTTTGATTCATACTTATCTTGATGATCAAGAAAATTACATCTATTAGCCTAATAACTAGGATGCAACTTTCTTATGTAATTTATCTGATTTCTTCAAATTATTTTCATTTAATTGGTTATATTACATAGCTTAAATTAATTTTATTTTAACTTTTAGCATGTATTTACTTAATATTAAAATTACAATTTTTTATTATTTCTATGTATTTATATTGGTAATTTTCTATAACTCCAAACAAGGTCTAATTTTAAATATTAACTTCAATAGTTTTAAATAATTAATGTTTTAATAATTTTTGTATGATTTACAAGACATTTTATTTTGTAACTAATTTTATGATTAATGATGTTAAATGTATTATATTTAATATGTTAGAATGAAACTTTTTATATAATTTATCATATTTTATTCAAAGTTTTTGCTTTGATTTAGTTATATTACTATGAAACTCTAAATCTCTTACTATGTGTCATTTACATTATTTTTATTAGGTTATATTATACTATTTCTTTTTTCTCATTTCAACTTTATTCTTAATTCAAAAATTATGTGTTTTATAGTTGCTTATTTATTTTTATAATTTTGAGTAATTTTAAACAAGGTCTAATGGAGGAAAAATAAATGTTATTAGACGGATTTCATGAGCTCTACTTAAGTAAAAATTATTTTCTTTTATTATTAAAACTTTTTTTTGGACTTTTTCCTTGCTTTATAAGACATTTTGATTCATACATTAATATTTCATAAAAAATTACACACATTCTCCTTATTATCTTGGAATATAACTTTTTTATTTACTTTATATCTTTTTTAAAAGTTTTTACTTTGAATGTTTTACTTTAATATGTTACTCTAAATCTCCTATCATGTGACTTTTGTATTAATTTCTCTTCATTGTATTACATTACAAAAGTTATTTAGTTTCTACATTAATATACCTTTCTATAATATCAAAATAATAATGTGTTATTATTTAGTGAATATTTGGCTTAGTAAATCATTATAATTCAACATGAGGTCAAATCAAGAAGAAAAAAATATGATTGTATTGAACTAGTAACATTTTATCTAAATAAATATTTATTTTAATATTTTTAAAAGCCTTTAAGGTTTTGCCATATTTAATGGTACATTCCTTTTATACTTCATTATATTATCAAGTATATTACATTGGATCTCCTTAGTATATAGAAATAAAAGTTTTTGATAAAATTTATCTTATTCTATTAATGTTTACAATTTTATTTGTTTTTATTATTATCTAATTCTTCTCTCATGTGATCTTAACATTACTTTTATTTATTTATGTCATATTTATTACTTTAATATTATTCTTGATTTAGTTTTATATTAACATATTATTCAAAATAATATTCACTTTATTTTTTTGTTATTTTAATTTTTAATTCATAGTAATTTCAGACAAGGTCAGATTAAGATGAAAAAATGTTGTTAAACTCATCACTACTAGGTCTATCAAATAAAAAATTAATTTTGTATTCTTTAATGATTTTATGTTTTAAGGCTTTGGCATACTTTTCAAAGAGTTTTAATTCTTGAATAAATTAACGATCGATAATTTTACACTGTTACCTTTGTACCTCACAATGCAACATTCCCACATAATTTATCATATTTTTTTAACTTCTTTCTTTAATTTGGTTATGATTATTATTTAAATTTAACTTATTTTAGCTTTAATTAATCATAAAATAAAAAAAATTTATTTGTTATGCCTTTTTTTGGATTACTAATTACGAATAGTTTTGAACAAGGCTCGATGTAGATGAAAAAAAATTATTGAACTCAGCTTAATGAACTTTGTCAAACTAAATATTCATTTTTATATTTTTTTAATTTTTTAGTTTCAATATTCTTTCATGATCAATGAGAAGTTTTTAATTTTTTTCTAATTTAATGATTGAGAATATTATACTCTTTCTTCGTATTATTTTGGTAGGAAACTTTCCCACATAATTGATCACTTTTTTTAAAACTTTTTGCTTTGATTTGGTTACATTACTATGTGACTTTAAATCTCATTACATTACTTTGATTTTGTTATGCTATATTGCTTCAATTTTTATCGCTTAAGCTTGAATATGTATATTCATAACATTAAAAACTAATTTTATTATTTTACTAGCTTTTTCATTTTGGTTATTCTCAATAATTTCGAGCAAGATATGATGGAGACAAATAAATTTTTGGTGCTTATTTCTTATTATAATTCACCATAATTCCAAATGACATCCAATTGGCATGAAATAATCTTTTTTGAAATTATCTTGATGATCTTTATCTATTTAAATATTTATTTTTTAACTTTTCTTTTTTGTTTGGATTTTTGCATACTTTATAAGACATTTGATTTTTGCCTCATTTGATAATCAAAGATATTGTACTTCATCTCCCTAGTATATTGTAATGAAACTTTTGTAAACAATTTATTTGGTTTCTTCAAATGTTGTGCTATTTTGTTATGCTATATTACTTCATTTATCTAATTTTGGTAATTTTTTATAATTTGTAGTATTCTAAGCAAGGTCTCAAAAAGACAAAGCAAATATTATTGAACTCCCCATGATGGGCTTTGCCAAATTGAAATATTATTTATTAGTTTTTGCATGGTTTATGCGACATTTCAATTTTTACCCATATCGATGATTAATAATGTTGGACTCCATGTCCTTGGTATCTCAAAACACAATATTCGCATAAAACTTATCTTATTTTTTCTAGTATTTTTGTTTGTTTTGGTTATATAACTATATAGCTCTAAATCTTATCTTGAGTGACCTTCATAATGTTTTATTTAATTATATTATATTACTTCAATTTATCATTTTTTAGATTTAATATAAATTTACTAAATAATAATATAATAATTTGTTATTATTCATGTTTGTTTATTTTATTAATTCATAATAATTATAAAAAAAGGTTTGATTAAGATGTTAAAAATATCTTTAAAGTTTGATAAACGAGCTATATCAAATTAAAAAATATTATTTCTTATATTTTAATATTTTTTTCTAATGTTTTTGCTTGTTTTAAAAGATACTTTTAACTATAACTAATTTGATGATAAATAATCTTACAATAAATCTCCCTGGTACCTTAGAATGACATATTTTAATAAAATGTTTCCCATTTCTTCAAAAGTTTTTCTTTTATTTTGTTGTAACATAAAGTTATTTTGAATCTCTAATTATTTTACATTAACATCATTTTGATTTCATTATATTATATTGCTTTAAAATATCTTATTTCACCCTTAATACATATTTGTGCCATATTAATTAGCATATTTTCTTTCATAACCTTTCAAACAAGTTTTAATCGAGATGAAACAAATGTTGTTTCACTAGACTGTACAAGCTCTATCCAAGTAAATATTTGTTTCTATATTTCTATATTTTTTTAAGGTTCTAGTATGTTTACAATGCATTTAATTTGTACATGATTATACTTTCAAGAATGCTACACTCAAAATCCTTATTAACATGGAATGTCATTTTCTCATACAATTTATCTTATGCTTTTAGATATTTGAGAATGAATTTGATATATCACTAAGAAACTATAATTCTCCAAATATGTAAACAAAATTTATTATATATTTAATTATTATAAATATAATAATTAATTATTATTTATACCAAATCTAACTTGGTAATTCATAACAATTCCAAACCAGGTTTGATAAAGACGAAATAAATGTTATTGGAGTCATCACAATGAGACTATCAAATTTAATATTAATTTTTTTTTTAAATATTGTTTTTAAGGATTTGGCATTCTTTAAGATACATTTGAACTAGTACTTGATTTGATAATAGAGAATTTTATTTTGAACTAGTAATTCCAAGTGATGTCTAATTGATATATAAAAAACATAGTTGCACTAGTCTAAACAAGTGGTACAAAATGAAATATTCTTTTTATATATTTTAAATTTTTTTAAGGTTTTGATGCACTTTTCAAGTTATTCCATTCATAATTGAATTGACAAAAAGGGATGTTACGTTGATCTCCTTTGTATCATGGAATACAACTTTTTTGTATAATTTTCATCACTTATTCAAAAAAGTTTTATTTGTTTTCACTAAACTATATCTTTTACTTTAGCATTTTTTATTGCTTTATTTTTATAATAAATGATGTTAGATAGAGATGAAATAAACATCATTGGACTTACCTTAATGAGAATTATGAAATAAATTTTGATTTTTTAAAATAATATATTTCTAAAATTTTGATACATTTTATGAGATACTTTGATTCTTACTTATATTAATGATCAAGAATATTATAATCTACCTCCTTAGTGTCTTCAAATACAAATTTCTAACACAATTCATCAAAATTATTCAAATACTTTGCTTTTATTTTGTTTTATTGTTACATAACTCAAAATATCCTCTAATGTCACCTTTATAATTCTTTATTTAGTTATATGCATTTCTTAAATTTATAACACTTCAACTTTAATATAAATTTAGTTATTATTTAAAAAAAATTTGTTATTTAGTTTTACTTAGTAAATTTTTAATGATTTATTATAATTCTAAATTTGGTCTAATCAAGATGTAATAAATATTATTACACTCATCTTGATGAGTTCCATCAAACTAGATATTTATTTTTATATTTTCTTAAAATACTTTTTACAGTTTTTGCATGCTTTACAAGATATTTCAATTCATATCTCATTTAATGACCTAGCAATTTGGCTTGATCTCATTGGTATCTTGGATTTAAACTTTTCCATGTAATTGGTTTCTTTTCTTCAAATTTTTTTGCTTTGATTTGGATATATTACTATGAAGCTATTATTCTCCTCCGCTGTAATCATAACATTGATTTTATTTATTTATATCAAATTCTTTACATTTATCTCATTCCAATTTTTTAATATATTCACTTATTATTAAAATAATAATTTATTATTTTTTATACTTTTTTAGTTTCGTAATTCGTTGTTGTCTCAAACTAATTCTGATTAAGATTAAATAAACATTGACAGTCTCCATGGAATAAAACCTATTGAATTAGGTATTCACTTTTTAATTTTGTATGCTTTAATAGTCATATTTGATTTGATGAACAAGAAGTTCACACTCTACCTTTTTTACCTTGGAATGTAACATTCATGTGTAATTTATGTAATTTTTTTAAGTTTATTATTTTTATTGAGTTATGTTATATTACTTCAATATATCTCATTATATCATTAATAAAAACTTAAAAAATTTAGAAAATAATTTGTAATTATTTTGTCTTTTTTATAATGGTGATTTGCACTAATCCAAAAAAAAGTCCAATGTAGATTAAAAAGAAGTCTTTTGTCATCTCTCAACTTGTTATATCAAATTAAACATTCTTTTTTTTATTTGGTCCATATCTCATTTGATGATCAAGTATATAATACTTGATACCCTTAGTATCTTAGAACGCAACTTTCCTACATATTTTATCTCGTTTCTTGTAAGTTTCTCTTTAATTTGGTTGTATTACATTGTTCTAATTTATCTTATATCAACTTTATTATATATTTACTTAATAATAAAATAATAACTTATTAATTTTTAATCTTATTTATTATTGTAATTCATAATAATTCTAAATAAGGTTTACATAAAACAAAATAAACATTTTATACTCATCTTGATAAGCTCTATCTAATTATATATTTATTTTTATGTTTTTAAATGTTTTATTTTCCCTGATTTTAGCATTCTTTTCAAAATATTTCGATTTATACTTGTGATGATCAAGAATGACACACTCTACCTACTTGGTATCTTGGAATACAACTTTCATATGCAATTTATCTCAATTTCTCAAATTTTGTTCTTTAATTTTATTATGTTGTTGTATGCTTTAAATCTTATCAAGTGTAACATTTATAATAATTTATTTGGTCATATTTCATTGCTTTAATTTATCTTTTTTCTTTAATATAAATTTACTAAATATTAAAATAATAAATTCTTATTATTAAGGGTTACTTACTTTTGTAATTCAGTGTAATTCTAAATGTGGTTCTATTGATACTATAAATGCCACTGGACTAGTCTTGTGTAGATATACTAAAATGATATTTATTTTATTTTTTGTTTTGGTTATTCGTATGCTTTACAAGGTATTTCATTTTATACCTTTATTGATTATAAAACATATTACACTTGATCTCCTTACTTTCTTGGAATAAAACTTCTCAATTCAATTTATCTGATTTCTTCAACCTTTTTACTTTGATTTTTTCTTTAATTTATTTATTAATATTTTTGTTTACTTTAGTAATTCATAATAGTTTCAATTTTTTAATTTTCAAAATTTTTAGAATTATTTGTCCAAATTATTATAAAACTATAATTCTCCACATGTGCAACCTTAAAATTTCTTTTACCTATTTCTACTAAATTTCTTATATTTATCTCATTCCAAATTTATTATATATTTACTTATTATTAAGGTAAAACTTTTTTATTATTTATGCTAATTTAATTTCATAATTCATAATAATTTCTATTAGGTTTGATAGAGATGAAACAAATGTTGTAAAACCCATCATGATTAGCTTTATGAAGTTAAATATTTTTTTTTTATAAATTTTTTTAAAAGGTTTTGGAATGCTTTAATATCTTGGAATGCAATATTGTGTATAATTTATCTAATTTCTTTGTATTTTTTGTTTTCATCTGCATAGTTATATTGCTTCAATTTATCACAATTCAAATTTAATTTATTTTTAATTAATATTGAAATCATAATTTGTTACCATTAATAGTTACATTCATAGTAATTTCAAGTGAGCTCGAATGGAGATTTAAAAAATATGTTGGACTCGTCTCCATAAACTAAATTTAATTAAATATTTGTTTCTACATTTTTTAATTTTTTTATGTTTTACGAGATATTTGATTTATACTTAATTTTATGATGATGACATTACACTTGATTTTCTTGGCATCACAAACATTCATTTATAATTTATGTCATTTCTTAAAAACTTCTTTGATTTCATTATATCACAATACTTCAAATTAACTCATTTAAAACTTTATAATAGATTTCCATAATATTAAAAATAATAAATTATTATTTTTTATACTTATAATTATATATATATATATATATATACTTTTTAGTTAATAATAATTCTAGTCTCGATGAGTTATACCAAATTAAGTTTTAATTTTTTCTATTTTAATATTTTTGTTTACTTTATAAGAAATTTTCATTCATTCATATTGATGATTGAGACAGTTACAGTATAACTCTTCAGTTACTTATAGTGCAACTATGCAATTTATCACATTGTTCCAAATCTTTTTGCTTAGATATGGTTATATTACAATATAGCTCTAAATCTTGTGGCATCTGCCATTTATAATACTTTATTAAATTACATCAACTTCTTTAAATTTAACTTATTTTAGTGTTAATATAAATTTATTTCATGTTAAAATAATTTTTTTTTAAAATTTATAATTATTTATATTGATAATTCATAGTAATTCTAAATGAGGTTTGATTTAGATTCAACAAGTATTGATGCATTATATTCGATGAGCATTATCATGTTAAATCTCCATTTTTTATTATATTTTAATATTTTTCTAAGGTTTTTTTGAAATATATATATTTATAAATTAATTTGATAGTCAAAAGTATTACATTCATTCTTCTTAATATTCTAGAATTGATTTTTTAAGATAATTGATAATATTTCTTCACATCTTTTATTTTAAATTGATAATATTAGTATGTTACTTTAAATTTCTACTAATGTGACATTTCCATCTATTTGATTTTGTTATATTATATTATATCAATTTATAGCACTTTAAAATTAATATATCCTTGAATAACATTAATATGCTAATTCACTATGATAATTGATAGTAATTCTAAACAAACTTTGTTGAGATGAAAATGATATCATTGGACTCAATTCATTGAGCTCTATCCAAATTAATATTTGTGTCCATATTTATCTTTTTAAGATGTTCGTATGTGTTATGAAGCATTAAATTCTTATTTAATTATATAATCAAGAATGTTATAGTTGATCTCCTTAGTAACTTGGAATACAACTTTTCCATCCAATTTACCTCATTTGTTTTAAAAATATTTAGTTAGATTTGGTTATGTTATTATGAAGATCTATTTCTTTTCTCGTGTAACCTTAACAATGCTTTGGTTTCTTTATATTACATTACTTACATTTAGCTAATTCAATATTTGAAATATAATTACTTATTACTAAAATAATTAATTTATTATTATTTAATTTTATTTAATTTATTAGTTCACAATAACTAAAAACTATGTCTGATTGGAATGAAATATCGATTGTTTGATTCATTGCAATGACTTATATCAAATTAAATATTCATTTTTATATTTTTTTAATTATTGATTTCCTTATTATTTCTATTTTTTAATAGCTATTTTCATTTGTACCTAATTTGATGATCGAGAATGTCATAATCTATAATCTTATTGGTATGAAGTGTAGCATTTTTGTGTAATTTATAAAATTTTTGCAATTTTTTTACAATGATTTGGTTATGTTATGTTTCTTGAATTTATCTCATTTTTGAATTTAATATATATTTATTTAGTGACAAAAAATTATTTATGCTTTTTTAGTTTTGTAACTTGTAATAAAAATAATTGTTTAGTAGAGGTTAAAAATGTCTTTTGGACTCATCATTGAGGTATATCAAATTATATATTCATTTGTATATTGTTTAAATATTTTATTTTCTAATATTTTTGCATGATATAAGTGATTTCTTTTTATACATGATATAATTATTAAGGATATTTCACTCTTTCTATTTAATATCTTGAAATGCAAATTTTTGGAATAATTTTTTATAATTTTCCAAAATCTTTATTTTCATTTTATTTTATTACTATGTAGCTCTAAATCACATCTCGTGTAACAATTAGATAGCTTTGATTGAGTTATATTATAATTTTCAATTTATCTCGTTTTTTATTTAATATACATTATTCAATATTAAAAAATTTATTTTATTCTTTTACTTTCTTATTTAATTAGGTAATTCATAGAAAATTTTGACACTATCCTGTGGAGGTGAAACAAATATTATTGAAATTGTTTCAAGGAGCTTTATCTAATTAAATATTCATTTGTTTATTTTTGAATATGTTTTTAGGATTTTAGCTTATTTTATAAGATATTTTGATTCATACTTGATTGACTATTGAACATATTATACTCGATCTCCTTAGAATCTTAGAATAGATCTTTTTTGGATAGGTATAAATGCGAAATGATGGGTATGTAATATATATTTCTTAACAAGGTCAAATTGTGATGACAAAAATGTCATTAAACTCATCAAGATGATCTCCATAGAATTAAATGTTTATTTTTACATTATTAAAGATTTTATTTTCTAAGGTCTTGGTAGGCTTTATGTGACATTTTAATTTAAACTTGATTTGAGGATCAAGAATATCACACACCATCCTATTTACATCTTGGAATTCTTCTTTACTAGTATAATTTATCTTATTTTTTTAAAATTTTTTGTGATTTAGTTGTATTATAGTTCTTAAATGTTTTCATTTTTTTCTTTAATGTACAACTAATAAATATAAAAAAGTAATTTGTTATTATTTACACTTTTTTAGATTAAAAATTACTAGTACTTTAAATGAGGATTAATGTAAATAAATAAAATATCATTGAACTCGTCTAAATAAACTATACCAAATTAATTACATATTTATATCTTTAAATATTTATTTTTTAATATTTTAGCATTATTTATAAGATATTTTGATTAATATCTGATTTAATAATTAAGGATATTATACTCAATCTCCATAGTACGTTGGAATGCATATTTCCTATATAGTTTATCTCATTTTTTTCATATTTTTAGGTTAGAATTGGTAATATTAATATGTAACTCTAAATCTCGTTTATGAGATTTACATGTATTTGATTTAGCTATATTATATTGCATGAATTTATCACATTTTAACTTTATAATATATTTGCATAATATTAAAATAATTATTTATTATTATTTGTGCTTGGTTCATTTAATAATTCTCCATAATTCTAAATGAGGTTACATTGAGATGAAACAAACATCGTTGGACAAATATTGACAAACTCTACCCAATTAAATGTTTATTTTAATTTTTGTATGTTAAATGGGATATTTTAATTCATACATGACATGATAATTTGGGATGTTTTGCTCAAACTCCTTATTATCATGGAAAGAAAATTTCTAATATAATTTATCTTATTTTTTAATTCCTTTACTTTAATTATTTTTATTACTATGAATCTCCAATTCTCCTCTCATGTTACCTTTACATTACTTTAATTCAATTATGTTATATTACATTGATTTATCTCATTTTAGCTTTAACATATATTTTCTCAAAATGAAAATAGTAATTTATTATTATTATTATTGGTTATTCTATTTGATATTTTGTAGAAACTATATTTAAGGTCTGTTCATGATGAAGCAAATGTCATTAGACTCATCTCGATGAGTTTTGTTCAATTAAAAATTTATTTTCTAATGTATTTGAATTTTTAGATTTTTGTGAAGTTTTAAGAGGTGTTTCTACTCGTAACTTATTTAATGATTGGGAGTGTTACACTTAATCACCTTAGTATCTTTAAATGTAGATTTCCTTTAAAAATTATCTCATTCTTTAATGTTTTGTTTTAATTAAGTTATATTACTATTTAACTCTAATCTCTCCTCATGCAACATTTTTAATAGTTTGATTTTATTACATTATATCATTTCAATTTATCTTATTTCATCTTTGTTACATATTTACATGATATTAAAATAATATTTTATTTTAATTAATTTGGTGATTTGTAGCTATTACAAGCAAGATCAGATCAAGGCAAAACAAACATTGTTGGAAACATCTTCATGAGTTCTATGCAATAAATTATTTATTTTTATATTTTTAAATATTTTATTTTTATTTTTTAAAACTTCTATCAAAATATTTTGATTCATATTTGATTTGATGTTCAAGAATTTTTCATTCAATCTTCTTAGTATCTTAGATTGCAAAGCTATATTATGGTAAATTAATTTATCTTATTTTAGCTATGATGCAAATTTGCAAGTGTCAAAACAATAATAAATTATGATTTATGCTAATTTAATTTGGTAATTTGTAGTAATTTTGGACGAGATTTGATTAAGACAAAACAAAAGTCATTCGATACATCTATAACAAATCTAAGTAAATATTAATTTTTATATTTTTAAATATTTTATTTCTAATATTTCTCATGATTCATGAGATATTTTGATTTGTAATTAATTTGATGATCATTGATTTTGCTTTGATTTTGGCGTATTGCTATCAAACTATAAATTTCATCTCGTGATACATTTGCATTGCTTCTATTTGGTTATATTACAATGCTTCAATTTATTGAATTTTATTTCAATTTATATCAACTTAATATTAAAGTAATGATTTATTATCATATATGCTTATTTAATTTAATAATTTATAAAAATTTCAAATGAGGTCTGATCGAGATGAAAAAAATATCTTTGTGAATGTCTCAATGAGCTTTAAACAATTAAGGATAAATGTTTTTATGTTTGAATATTTTTTCTAAACATTTGGCATGCTTTATGAGATATTTAATTTAAACTATATTTGAAGATTAAGAAATTTACCCTCGATGCTCTAAGTTACTTGGATTCCAACTTTTGAATAAAACTTATCTCATTTTTACTAGCATCTCACCTTAACTAATTAATTACAATGATAATAAAATTCTCCTATTGTGTGACCCTCACATCCTTTTCATTAAGTTATATTACATTCCTTCAATTTATCTCATCTTAGCTTTACTATATACATACTTAAAATAATAATAATAAAAAAAATAACATATTATTATTTATCTTCACTTAATTTGGAAACTCATTAATTCAAATGATTATTTGATTGAGTTAAATCAAGCTTTGTTTATCTCATCTAGATGAACTCTATAAAATTAAATATTCATTTTTACATATTTAAATATTTTATTTTCTATTTTTTACACACTTTTTGAGACATTTGGAATGGTACCATATTTCATGATTGATGATGTTATACTTAATCTCTTTAGTATCTCAAACTACAACTTTTTGTTATAATTTATGACATTTCTTCAATTTTTTTGTTTTGATTTTATTTTATTATTATCTAACTCAAAACCTTTTCTCATATAATTTTTACATTCCTTTGAATTACATAAATTACATTTCCTTAATTTACCTAATTTATGCTTAAAATATATTTATTTAATATTAAAATAGTAATTTTTTTATTAGTTGTGCTTATTTATTTTTGTAATTCTTTATAATTCAAAATGAGGTTTGATCAAGGCGAAAAAATTTCATTAAACTCAACTTGGTGACTTGAATTTAATAAAATATTTATTTCTTATGTTTTAAATTTTTTTCTAAGAGTTTAGAATTCTTTTTAATTCATTTTTATTCAAATATGATTTAACAATAAAAGATATTGTACTCGATCAACTAATTATACTGGAATTAAAATTTCTCATATAATTGATCTCATTTCTTACAAGTTTTCTTTTTGATCATTTTATTTTACTACTAAACTATAATTATTCTAGCTTGTGATCTATAAATCACCTTAATTTAGTTATGTTACATTACTTTAATTATCTTATTTAAATTTTTTTATATATTTATTTAACATTAAAATGATAGTTCTTTATTATTTATATTTATTTAATATAGCATTTCATAGTAATTATAAATGTGGTCAAATCGTGAAAAAACAAATATCATTTTTATTATCACAAGGAACTTCATCTTATTAAATATTGATTTTTGTTATTTTTTTAAATATTTTAGCTTCTAGGGATCTTACATAATTTTTGGGTCATATTGATTCAATCCTAGTTTGATCATCAGAGATGTTACTTACAATCTTTCCATTATCTCAAAATAGAATTTGTTTGTATAATTTACCTTATTTAATTGCATTTTTTTCATAAATTTAGTTATGTCACAACAAAACACTAGTGCTCCCTATCATGTGATGTCACCTCACTTTAATTTGGCAATATGACATTACTTTTCAGTAAAATAAAAATTTATTATTATTTATGCATATTTATAATATTAATTCAAGGTAATTCCAAATTGATTGAGAGGAAAAAAACACATCTGGAAAGTTCTATGTAATAAAATATTTATTTTATAATTTTAAATATTTAATGTTTTAGATTTTGTCATAGTTTAGGAGGCATTTTATTCATACTCTGCTCATTGTGCTTTCTATCTTCTAATAAGAATTTTGCATTTAATTTATCTCTTTTTTTCAACTTTTTCTCTTTGAATTTGTTATATCTCTATCAAATTGTCACATACTTTATTTCAAAGTATCTCATTTTATCTTCAATATATATTTACTAAGTTTTAAAGTAATAATTTCTTTTTATTTATCCTTATTTATTTTGTGCATTCATAGAAATTCCAAATAATGTTTGATCAAAATAAAACAAATGCAGCTTAAATCATCTTGACGAGCTACGTAATGAAAAATATCATTTTTATGTTTATAAATATTTTATTTTCTATGGTTTGTACAAGTTTTATGAAACGTTTTACTTTATACCTAATTATATTATTCAGAATATTAGACTTAATCTCACTATTGTTTTAGAATTCAATTTTATTGTACAATGTTTTACATTTAATTAAACTTTTGACTTTCATTTGGTAATATTAGTATAAAACTCTAATTCTGCTTTTATGTGGCCTTTCAAAATTGTTTGATTTGGTTATTTTATATTGCTTTAATTTATTTTTTAAAACATTAATATATATATATATATATGAAACAATTAAAAAATAATTTGTTATTTTTTAAGGTTCTATACTTTGGTAATTTACATTAACCTCAAACGAGGTGTAGTTGAGTGTGAACAAATGTAATTAGACTGGTCTAAAGTTATATCCAATTAAATAAGTTTTTGAAATATTTTTTCAATGATTTTGAGAATCTTTATGAGAGATTTTGATTTGTACCTCTTTTGATTATCTAAGATGTTAAATTAGATCTCAGAGTCATAGAATACAACTTTCTTAAACATATTATTTTATTTTTTCAAATTTTGTTTCTTTTATTTGGTTATATTACTTTGTAACTCTAAGTTTCCTCTTCGTGATGTTTGCATTGTCTTAATTTTATTACATTATATTGGTTTAATTTGTCTTATTTTTGCTTTAATATATATTTACCTATTATTTAAATAATGATTCATCATCATTTATTATTGTTTCATTGTACAATTTCTAATAATTCTAAATGAGTTCCAATCAAGATGAAAAAAAGATCGTTAAACAGGTCATACGAGCTCTATTCAAATGAATATTGTTTTTAATCATTTTAAATACTTGTTATTTATTGTTTTAGCACTTTTTATGAGACATTTTGAATGAGATTTAATTTGATGATCAAGGATGTTACAAATGATCTCTTTTGTGAATTGGATTACAATTTTTTTATATAATGTTTTTCTTTTTTTCAAATTTTTCTCTTTGATTTGGTTACATTAATATGTAACTTCAATTCTTCTCTCATGTTACCCTTACATCACTTTAATTTACTCAGACTACATTGCATTAATTTATCTAATCTTATTTTTAATACCAATTGAGTTAGTATTAAAATAATGACTTATTACTAGTAGCACTTATTTACTTTGATAATTCATAATAAATCAAAACAACGTCTAATTGGTAGCAAATAATCATCATTGGACTCCAGTCTATAAGTTCAATCAAATTAAATATTCATTTTTTATATTTTTAAATTATTTTTGTAGACTTTAAGAAATAATTTTATTTATGCCTAATTTGATGACCAATAATATTGCACTCAATCTTCTTAGCATCTTGGAATGCATCTTTTCTATACAAGTTATCACATATCTTCAAATGTTTTCTATTATTTTTATTAAATTGTTATATAACTCTAAATCTCTTAATGTGTGACCTCCGCTTCAAACAAATTTGGTTGTATTATAGTGCTTTAATTTATCTCATTTCATCATTAACACAAATCTACATGACATCAAAAAGAAATTAATTATTACTCATTCTTATTTACTTTAGTAATTCTCATTAATTATGAACAAGGTAAAATTGATAATAAAAAATTTCATTAGATTCATCTTGACAAACTCAATCCAAAGAAACATTCATTTTTTATTTTTAAATATTTATTCCAATGTTTTGGCATGCTTTTTTAGAGAGTTTGATTCTTATATGTTTTAATGATCGAGGATGTTACCCTCGCTCTTCTTAGAATCTTGGAATCCAACTTTACTTTACATTTTATCTCATTTTTTCAAATTGTTTGCTCTAATTTGGTTATATTACAACTTTTTTCTATTCCTCCTATCATGTAACCTTTAAATCAATTTTATTTTGTGGTAATACAATGTTTCATTTTATTTTATTTTAACTATAATATACATTTATTTATTATTAAAATAATAATTTATTATTATTTATTCTAATTTCATTTGACAATTATAGTAAGTAGAAATGATGCCTGATAAAGACAACCAAACATTATTAGACTCAAGTCAATAGGCTCTATTTATTTAATTATTAATTTTTATTTATCTTCTAAATATTTTTTTCTATGGTAATTGAACACTTTACATAATTGTTGTATTTGCACATGATTTAGTGATTGAGGATGTTACGTTTGAACACATTAGTATTATGGTAGGCAAATTTCTCATACATTTATCTCATTTCTGCTAATTATTTTTATTTAGCTATGTTACATTGATTTAATTTATCTAATTTTTCCTTTAATATATATTTAATAAATATTAAAAAAAGTTATTTCTATTATTTATTCTCATTTTTTATTTTATAATTTATATTAATTTTAAATGAGGTCTAATCGAGTAAAACTAAATATAGTTGGACTCATCTCAATGAGTGCAATCCAACTAAATATTTATTTTAATATTTTATAGTTTTGTTTATTGTTTTGGTTTCTTTATTAGTTATTTAGATTCATACCTAATTTGGTAGTTAATAATGTTACGCACGATATTTTGAATATCTTGGAAAGCAACTTTCCTTTATAAATTGTCTTATTTTCTAAAATGTTTTGCTTTGATTTGGTTATATTATTATGTAACTCAAACTTTTCAATTATGTTACTTTACATCATTCTAGTTATGTTATACAACATTTTTTAATTTATCTCATTTCAATTTTATTATAAATTTATTTAATTTTAAAATAATAACTTCTTATTATTTATTCTTATTTAGTTTTTAAATTTTGAGTAATTCCAAAAAAAGTTTTATCCAGGCAAAAGAAATTTCATTGCACTTGTTTGTATAAATTTTTTCGAATTAAATAATTTTTTTTAATGTTTTTAAAATATTTTTATTTTTTAGTATTTTTTGCATCCTTTGTGAGACATTCTAATTTATACATTACTTGAAGAATGAGGTTGTAAAACTTGAACTTCTTAGTAACATGGAAAGCAACATTCTAAAACTATCCAACTCTTTTATTCAATGTTTTTTTTATTTTTTATTTCTAAGAAATTATAATTCTCTCTCATGTCACCTTTTCATCCCTTTAATTTGTGTATTATGTTGCCTTTAATTTGTCTTTTTTTAACTTTTATATATATTTACTTACTATTAAAATAATATTTCATTATTATTAAGTTTAATTACTTTTGTAATTTGTTGTAATTCTAAACAAGGTTTGATCTAGATAAAATAATAATTTTAAAAGTCCTTTCGAATCATACCTGATTGGATGATTGAGAAAGTTACACTTGATAAACATATTATTTTAGAATGCAACTTTCTAATACAATTTGCTATTTTTCCATCTGAGAAGAAACAAACATCAATGGACACATCTCAATGAGCCTTATCTAATTAAGTACAATAAAATATTTCTTTTTATATTTTTCAAATTTTTTATTTCTAAAAGTTTTAGGTAACTTCATGAGGGATCTATATTCTTAGTACCTTGGAATCGAAACTTTCCAATATAATTTATGCCATTTCATTATTTTTTTCTTTGAAAATGATGTATTAATTTGTAACAAAAAATGTTCTCTAATATGTCTTTTATATCTTTTTGATTTCTTATATTACTTTGCTTTAATTTATCTCATTTTATCTTGAATATATTTCCTTAACATTAAATAATAATATGGTTTTATTTATAATACAACTTTCCTACATAATTTAGCTCATTTCTTCAAATTTTTTAGCCTTGAATTCATTATATTGCTATGAAATTCAATTCCTCTTATTATTTACCATTTTATCACATCAATTTTGCTATACTATATTACTTTTGTTTTTCTTATTTGATCATTACAATAGATTTACTTAATATTAAATAAATAATTTATTTTTTATTCTTGTTCACTTACTAATTAACGATAAGTCCAAACAAGGTTAGAATAATAAGAAACAAATGCCATTTAGACTCACTTCAACTACATCTATTTAATAAAATATTTGTTTTTAACTTTTAAAATATTTTTCAAGCATTTAAGCATGTTTTCAAAAATATTCTAATATGTATATTTGCTAATTAATGATCTTACACTAAATCTTCATAGAATTTAGGAATGCAACTTTCTAACACAACTCACCTTATTTCTTCAAATTTTTCACTTTTATTTTGTTATGTTATTATTTAACTATAAAACACCTCTGAAGTGACATTTACCTCACTTTAATTTCGTTATAATATATTACTTCAATTAATCTTTTTAGCTTAATATATATTTACCTCATATTATAGTAACAAAATATTATTATTTATTATTATAAAATTTTGTAATTATTATAGATCCAAAATAGATCTTATTAAGAGAATACAAATGTCATTAAACAATTCTCTATTTGCTCTATGCAATTAAGTATTTTTTAATTTTTTAAAATATTTTTTATTTTTTATAGTTTTAACTATATTGTAAGGCATTTTGATTTATGCATGAATTGATCGTCATTAATGTTGCTTACGATCTCTTTAGTATCTTGGAATGTAACTTTCTTGGAAAATTTATCTCATTTCTTAACGTTTCTATTTTGACTTAGTTATATTACAATATAACTCTAAATCTCCTCTCATGTGACCTTTACTTCTTAATGATTTACTGATATTACTTAACTTCAATTTATCTAAATCTAGTATTAATATTTATTTGCTTAATATTTAGTCTTATTTATTTTTTGAATTCTTAATATATCCAAATGATGTTTGGTCTATACAAAAAATACATCACTAGACTTATCATTGAGAGCTTTGTCAAACTAAATATCCATTTCTATATTTTTAAATATTTTAATTTTTATGGTTTTGCCACATTTTAAAAGTGGCTTGATTTGTATTTTATTTGATGATAAAAAATGTTACATCAATCTTGTCAGTATGTTGGAAGGAAACTTTTTGGTTTAATTTATTTCATTTCTTCAGAACTTTTATTTTTATTTGGTCATATTATTATGTAACTCTAAATCTCTTCTCATGTTACTTTTATAATACCTTTATTTAGTTATATTACATTGATTCAATTGATCTTATTTCAATTTTAATATATTTCTACATATTATTAAAACTAATTTATTATTAATAAGCTATCTTCATTGGTAATTGTCATTAACCCAAATAAGGTGTAACTGAGAGAAAAAAATACCATTTGAATCATCTTAATTTAGTTTATTCCAAATAATTATTCATTTTTTATAATTTTAAAATATTTTACTTTTTAGGTTTACATGCTTTACTGACAACATTATTCATCCCTAATTTGAGTATCAATAATGTTACACTTGATTCCCTTAGTTTCTAAAAATGTAACCCAACTATTCAATTTATCTCATTTCATTAAACTTTTTACTTTGAATGAGTAATATTACTATGAAACTTTAATTCTTTGTATTCGTGATGTTTATATTACTTTATTTTTTTATATTAATGGCTCCAATTTATTTTTTTTACCTATATGATATATTTACAAAATATTAAAAAAATAATTTATTATTATTTATTCTTTTCTATTTTTTTGATTTGTAGCAATTATAAAAACGATCCACTTAAGATTGAACCAATGCCACCTTTAATTCTCAAATTTTATTTTTATGTTTTTAACACTCTTTACATGAGATTTTGATTCATAATAGATTTAATGATCATGGATATTGCATTAGATATCTTAGAATCCTAGAATAAGATTTTCATATACAATTTATCTAATTTCTATAATTTTTTCTCTTTCATTTTTATTGTACTTTTATGTAACTTTAAATCTTTTCTCATATGTCCTTTACGTTATTTCTATTTTCGAATATTATGTCATTATAATCTATCTCTTTATAACATTAATATATATTTCTTTATTATTAAAGTAATAATTTGTTATTATTTATGTAGACTTTCTTTGTTAACTCAAAATAATCAAAGTAGGGTCAGATCAATGCAAAATAAATGTTATTTGACTCAACTCTATAGGATCCACCCAATTAATTGTTCATTTCTTATATTTTCAAATATTTAATTTTTTATAATATTTTGCACTCTTTATGAGATATTTTGGTATATATCTTATTTGATGATCGAGGATATTGCACTTCTTCTCATCAGTGTCTCAGAATCAAAGAATTTGTTACAATTTATCTCTTTTCTTCAAATATTTTGTATTAATTTGATCTTGTTATTACAAAACTCTAACTCTCATACTCTTTCTTGTGACCCTTACATTATTTTGATTTAGTTATATTATATTCCTTCAATTTATCTCATTTTAACTTTAATATATATATACTTAATATTCAAATAGTAATTTATCTTTAGATTTCTCAATTATTTATCAAAGTCGTAATGAGGTCTGACCAAGATTCAACAAATATTATTGGAGGGATCTTAACAAGATCCATGATGTTAAAGTTTTATTTTATTATTTTTAAATATTATATTTTTTAGGATTTTTGATATATGTTATAAGACATTTTGATTCATACCTCATTTAATGATTGAGGTCTTGTAGTTGATCTCCATAGCAACTTAGGAAACAACTTTCCCTTAAAAAGTATGAGATTTCTTTGAAGTTTTTAATTTGATTTAGTTATATTACTCTATAACTCTAAATCTCGAGTCGTGTAATTTTTACT
Source organism: Vanilla planifolia (assembly GCA_023846275.1). Taxonomy (NCBI): domain Eukaryota; kingdom Viridiplantae; phylum Streptophyta; class Magnoliopsida; order Asparagales; family Orchidaceae; genus Vanilla; species Vanilla planifolia. The sequence continues at coordinate 202,100 of JAIUJO010000309.1, read as the reverse complement.
TCACTTAGATTTGAAAAATATTACATTGTTCAATTTTTCTCATTTGAATTTTAATTAATGTTTACCAAATATTAAAATAATAATTTATTATAATTTGTGGTAATCAAATTTGGCAAATGGTAGTATTTCTAAATAAGGTCTGATTAAGTTAAAACAAACATCACTAGACTAGTCTCAATGAGTTCTATCTAATTAAATATATATTTTTAAATTTTTAAATTTTTTTCTTATGTTTTTTCTTATTTTATTAAAGATTTTGATTTGTAATTGATTTAATAATTAAGGATGTTAAATATGATCTTATTAATATCATTGAATACAACTTTCATGTGCAATTTATCTCATTTCTTCAAATTTTTCTATGTTTTGTTATATTAAGTTGTAACCCTAAATATCCTCTTAAATTACCTTTAATTTACCTTGATTTGGTTATATTACTTTTCTTTAATTTATGTCATTTTTTTTTTATAATATATTTAATTAACATTAAAATAACATTTTAATTGTTAGTTATACTTATTCACTTTAGTAATCCATAGTAATTCAAAGCAATGTTCCATTAAGAGGAACAAAATATTGTTGGACTTGTCTCGATAAACTTTATCATATTAAATATTTTGGTATATCTAGAAATTTTCTATTTGATTAAGGTTTTGGCCCACTTTAAGAGGGTTTTTATTTGCATCTTATTTGTTGATTAAGGGTATTACATGCAAAGTTGTTAACACTTTAGAATACAATTTTCTTATATAATTTATCTTAATGTTTAAATGTTTTACTATTATTTGACTATATTACCCTGAGAGTCTAACTCTCCCCTTATATGACCTTTGCTTTATTTTTATTTTGTTACGTCACATTGTCTCAATTTATCTAATTTTTTAATATATATTTACATAGTATTAAAAGAATAATTTATAATTTTTTTATGTTTATTTACTTTATTAATTAATAGTTACTTTAATCGAGGTCGAATTGATAAAAAACATAGTTAACTCATCTTTAAGGGCTCTATTTAATTAAATATTGCTTTTTTTAACAATTTTAAATATATTACTTTCTAAGGACATGACATGCTTTAATTAATATTTCTATTCGTACTTTATTTTTTACTAAAGATGTTACACACAATCTTTTTATTATCTTGGAATTGATCAATATTAGAACTTATCTCATTTCTTCTAATGTTTTGCTTTGATTTAGTTGTATTATTATTTAACTATATATCTCCTCTCGTGTGACCTTTATATTACTTTAGCCTTGTTATATGGCATTGATCCAATTACCTTATTTTAATTTTAATATAAATTTACATTATAAAAATATTTCTATTTATATTTATTTTCTTTATTAATTTACAGTATTCTGAAAGTGCTTTGATTGGAGATGAAACATAGATTATTGGACTCATCTCAATGAGCTCTATCTAATGAAATATTTTTTCATATTTTTAAATGTTAAAATTTTGATATTTTTACCTTATTAGTTGAGACAATTCAAATTCTACTTGATTCGATTGTTAAAGATGTTGCACTCCATCTCTTCAATATCTCATAAAGCAATTATCCATGTAATGTATCTCATTTCTTCAAATTTTTGCCTTTGTTTTAGATTTATTACTATGAAACTTCCAATCTCTTTTGGTTTAGCCTTTAAATTACATTTATTTAGTTTTATTATATCATTTAAATTTATTTCATTTCAACTTTAAAATATATTTTCTAGATATTAAAATACTAATTTATTTTTTTTTACTCTTTTGCCTTGGTAATTCACAATAACTCCAAAGAGGCCTGATTAAGGTAAAGCAAAAGTTGCTGGATTTTCCTCCATGAGCTATATCCAACAAAATATTTTTTTACTAATTTTAAATAAGTTTTTTAGGATTCTTACATGTTTTATAAGATATTTTCATTCGTGCATGATTTGTTGTTCCTTCATGTTACAAACAATCTTCATAAAATATTGGAATGCAACTTTCTTATACTGTTTATCTTATTCTTTGGAGGTTTTCACTTTGAATTAGTCATATTGTTATCTAACTCTTAATCTTTTGTCTTGTGACCTTTACATTAATTTTGTTTGATTATATTACATTTGCTTTAATTTATCTCATTTTAGCATTAATATATGTCTACTTAATATTGAAATAATATTCTGTTGATGTTTATTCTTATTTACTTTAATAATTCAAAGTAATTACAAACAATGTCCAATATAGATGAACAAAACTTCATTGATCTCTTCTTAACAAGCTTTATCTAACTAAAAAATCTTTGCTTTATTTTTAAATATTCTGTATCGTTAGAGTTTTTCTATGCTTTATGAGACATTTTTTGAATCTGTCTGGTAACTAAGAATGTGAAACTTGATCTTCTTAGTATATTAGAATGTAACTTTATTATATAATTTATTTTATTAGCTCAAATGTTGCACTTTAAGTTCATTATATTACTATAAATGTTTGATTATCCTCCCATGTGACCTTTACTTGACTTTGATTTTGTTATATAACATAACTTCAATTTATCATATTTCATCTTTAATATATATTTGAGTAATACTAAAAATATATTTTTTAGTATTCTTGGTTGTTTACTATTGTAATTTTTAGTGACACATAACAACATTCAATTAAAAAGAAACAAATGTCATTCGATAATCCTCAATGAGCTCTATCTAATTAGATATATATTTTTGTTTTTCTTAACATTTTATTTTCTTATGTTTCTAGCATGCTTGAAAAAATATTTTATTTTTAACTTGATTTGATGATCAAATTTGTTGCACTCAACCTCCTTACTAAGTTGGAATGCAACATTCCTATGCAATTCATCTCATTTCTTAAAAAGATTTCCCTTTGATTACAATATGTTACTATAGAACTCTAATTTCTCCTCTCATGTGACCATTACATCATTATGATTTTGATGTATTATGTTATTTCAATTTATCTTATTTAAACTTTAAAATGTTTCTACTTAATATTAAAGAATAATTTATTATTATTTATACTTATCAACATTAGAAATTATTATTAACCTCAAGCAAGGTCAAATCAAGAGAAAATAAATGTCATTAGACTTATCATAACAAGTATTATCTAATTAAATTTTCACTTCTATATTTTTAGATATTTTATTTTTTTTAATTTTTTTCATTAATTAAGAAATATTTTTATTAATACTTGATTTAGTGATCTATGTTATAATTGATTGACTTAAAATCTTGAAATGGAACTTTATCATATCATTTATCTCATGGTTGAAAATGTTTTGCTTTGATTTTGTTTTTGTTTACCAAAAAAATACTAATTCTACCCATAGGTGACCTTTAAGTCTCTTTTATTTGACTCATACAATGCATAAAATTATCTTATTTTAACATTAATATATATATTTACATAATATTAAAAAAACCATTTTTTTGTTATTTATAATTATTTACTTTATAAATTTGCACTGTTAAAAACAATGTCTAATCAAGAAGAGAACACATCATCTGAGTAATCTCAATGAGCTCTAAATAATTAAATATTTATTTTTTATTTATAAATATTTTGTTTTTTTTTACATCCTTTACATAAGATATTTATTGAAAACATATTTGATGATCGAGAATATTACACGTAATCTCCTTAGAATAATTGAATGCAACTTTCTCATATAATTTATTTTATTTCTTCAAAGTTTTCCTTTTCATTAGTTTTACTACTATGTGAAGTTCTTTGTGCTTAAAGTAAATTCACAAGAGGGGGCAAATTGTGATAAATAAAGTTTTGAGTCTTTCTTTTTGGTTTTTGATTTAAATTAAAACTTAAATCTTTTAAACAAGAACAAGAAAGAGAAGTAAAATAATACACAAGATTTTTAAAGTGATTCGACTCAAAATCGAGCCTATATCTACCCCAATCGATGTTGGGAAAAAGCCACTAAAATTCACCAAATCATAAGTGAGGCTTTTCGTTCGACTCGACTCAAACCTACTTGGGATTTTACCTACGGCTAATCCAGAACCTACTTGAGTTTTTTTTGGGCTCAACACAAACCCCAAGCTTTTGTAGAATTATCAGGATGCCTTTACCCAAAGAAACAAATAAAAAAATGGCAATAAAATGTAAACTTAAAACAATTTAAAGAAGCACAAGGAAAATCAAAATCTAAAGCTTTTCCCATTCGGGTCTATAGATCAAATTTTTATTTTAATTTATTTTCAAAAACAAAAAGCATAGACGGACCAGTGGTCAGGTCGGATCGACCCACCTAATTCTAAAGTGAAAAATCCCAAGACTAAAGTTGTTTTGTAGTGTTTTGTGATAATTTGTGTGCTAAAATTTTGAATATAAGTGTAACAAAATAATTTTATATTTTGATAGTGCAACACATTTCCTAAATGATTATGAAAATAAATTCATGAAAAATAATTTCTAAATAATTTTGAAAAATCAAATACCAATGTCTATACTTTTCATCAATAATGCTTGGCCCAAAAATCAAAATTCAATAATTATTAAAATTATAAAATTTTCAAATATAAATGCTATTAGTGTGCCACTTCATCTCAAAATTTGGACCTATCAAATTAAAGAAAATAAAGAGAAATTTAAGTATAAAAATTTTAGGGCATGCCATCAATTTCTTTGAAGCTTGCCATTACTCCAAAAGCCTTGAAGACCACTATTATAGACATTTAAATTTCATGGCTTGACTTAATTGAATATTAATAATTTCACTTAAAGCAAGCCCATATGAAATATAAACATTTATGCTTGACACATCAAACACATGGGTGTAACACTATGTAACTCTAAATCTCATCTTATGTGACCTTTACAATATTTTGATTTCATTATATTATTTAGCTTCAATTTATCAAATTTTAGCTTTAATATATAATGACTTAATAATTAAATAATAATATAATATTATTTATTTCTTATTGAATTTGTAGATAGAAGCATTCCAAACGAGGTCTAATCGAGATGAAATAAACATGGTCGGATTATTGTTAATGATCTCTATCAAATTGAATACTCTTTTAATTTTTTTTAATAAATTTTTATTTTTTTTATCTTTAGCATGTTAAAAAAGATATGGGATTCATACATAATTTGGTGATTAAGAATGCTACACTTGATCTCTTTCACATCTTGGATTGTAAGTTTCCTATATATTTAATCTCATTTTCTAAAATTTCTATCTTTAGTTTTATTTTACTACTACAAAACTCTAAATCTCCTATTGTATGACCTTTATTTCCAATTGATTGTCATATTACCTGGCTTCAATTTATCAAATTTGAGTATTAAAATATATTTACTTATTTTTTAAATTATAATTTATTATTATTAATAATTTAGTAAGTCATATTAACTTTAAATGACATTTAATCAAAAAGAAACAAACATCGTCAATCTTGTCCATACGAGCTCTATCTAATTAAGTATTCTTTTTTATAGTTTTGAATGTTTTACTTTCTATGGTTTTACCAATCTTTTACAGATATTATTATTATTTCATGATTTGACGATAAAAAATGTTGTACTTTACTTATTTTGTATCTTTGAATGCAACTATTTTATAAAATTTATCTCAATTCTTTAAAGGTTTTGCTTTGATTTTCTTATACTAATAGTTATCTCTATATCCCCTCTCATGTTACCTTTACATATCTTTTATTACTTTCTATTATATTTCTTTAATTTAACTTACTTTAACTTTAAATATATCTACATAATATTAAAAAATAATTTATTATTATTTAAGTTATTTCCTTTGAAAAATGTTATTAACAAGAATAAGGCATAATCTAATGGAATGAAACTTTGTTGAAGTCATCTCGACAAGCTCAATCAAATTAAATAATCATTTTTTATATTTTTAAAAGTTTTATTTTTTAGGATTTTAGCATGCATTATAAGACATTTTGATTCATAAGTGGCTTAATTATTTGTAATTTTAAACCTCTTTAGTATCTCAAAATAAAGTTTTCTCATACAATTTATCACATTTTTAATTATTTTTATTTCATTTAGTTATATTGCTATGAAACTCTAATTCTCTACTCTTGTGATATTTAAATCACTTTGATTTGGGTACAATATACTGCTTTAATTTATCTCATTTCAACTTTAGTACATATTTATGAAATATTAAATTAATAATTTGTTATTATTTTCCTTATTTTTTTAGGAATTCATTATATTTATAAAAAATTTTAATGGAGACAATTCAAATATCATTTTAAAAATTATTTTTTTATTTTTAAATATGTTTTGTATTATTTAATCATGCTTTATGACAGATTTTGATTTAAATTAGATTTAATTATTGAGGATGTTAGTCATAATCTATTTAGAAAATTGGAATGTTATTATCCCACATAATTTATCTCATTTCTTCAAATTTTTTATTTGATTTGTTTGTATTTGTATGTACCTCTAAATCTCCACTCATAAAAATTTTACATTATTTTCATTTGATTACATTACATTACTCTTATTTAGTTGATTTAAGTTTTAACATATACTTACTTTATATTAAAATAATACTTTATTGATATTTATTGCCATTTAACTTCATAATTAGCAATTCTAAGTGAAGTCTAATAATCAAGAAATAAACTTCATTGGACTCATCTCTATAATCGACATCAAATTAAATATTAATTTTTTATATTTTTAAATGTTTTACATTTTATTGTTGTGCATTCATTATAAGGAATTTTAATTTGTGTGTGATTTAACAATTGAAGATGTTACACTAATTTTCTTTAGTATTTTGGAAGTGCAACTTTCTTATACAAGTTATCTAATTTGTTTCATATTTCTTGCTCTAATTTTGCTATGTTATTATATAACCCAAAATCTCCTCTCGATTTACCTTTACATTGCTTTGATTTAACGATATTGGACTACTTAATTTTTTTCAAATTTTAGCTTTAATTTTTTTAAGTTTTTAAAATAATAAATAATATAATTTATTCTTATCTATATTATTAATTCAAAAAAATGCAATCAAAGTCCAATCAATAAGAAACAAACATTGTTGGACTCATCTTCATAGGCTCTATCTAATTAAGTTTTCATTTTTTATATTTTTATATATTCTTTTTTCTAATACTTTAAAAAGCTTAATGAGGTATTTTAATTTATACCTGATTTGATGATCAAATATGTTACACTCAATCTCCTTAGTATATTGGAATACAACTTTCACACAATTTATTTCGTTTTTTTAAAATCTACACTTTGATTTGGTTATATTATCTCACTCTAAATCTCTTCTTATCTACATGACATTGGTTTGGTTATATTATATTGACTCAATCTATCTCTTTTTATTTTTAATATATATTTCCTTAATATTTAAAAACTAATTTAATATTATTTTCATTTTTTTATTTGTAATAATTTTAAATGAGATCTGCTCAAGTTGAAAATAATGTCATTCAACTCATCTTGATCAGTTTAAGATAAATATTTTTTTATGTTTTTAGATATTTTTATTTCACGAATTGGAATGTTTTTATGAGATATTTTGATCCATATAATTTAACAAACGATGATATACACTTAATCTTCTTTGTACCTTAGATTTTAACTTTCTCATAAAATTTATCTTATTTCTTTTATTTTTTTTACTTTGATTTTGTTGTGTTACTGTTTATCTTTAAATCTTCTCACATGTGAATTTTACATTGCTTTTTTTGCACATTACATTTTTTGAACATATCTCATTATAGTTTTAATATATAATTAATTAGTATTAAAGTAATACATTATAATTATTATTTATGCATGTCTATCTTGGAAATTCACCACAATTCTAATCATGATATGATTTAGACTAATAAAAAATCATTGAACTAAAGAGGTGAAGGGAAATTAAATATTAATTTTTTTTTTTTAAAATATTTTACTTTTTTTACATGTTTTGCATGATATTTTTATTTGTACATCCTTTGTTAATCAAGAATATTTCCCTTAACCTCCTTAATATTTTGGAATGCAACTTTTTCAGATAATTTAAATATTGTCTTTAACGTTTTTTTTGTTATTTGATTATACTACTTTGTAAATGTAAATCTCATACCTCTTACCTTTATATCACTTTGATTCATACATAATTTATGGTCACGGATGTGCACTTGATGTTGTTAATATCTTGGAAAGTAACCTTATCGTACAACTAATTTCATTTCTTCAATATTTTCATTTTAATTTGATTATATTTCTATGTAACTCTAAATCTGCTCTCATATGATATTTTCATCACTATGATTGTATTACATTATATTTCGTCAATTTTTCCCATTTTAACTTTTTTATATATTTCATTAATATTAAAAAGTTTATTTATTACTAATTATGCTTATTTTTTATGATAATGATGTCAAACTATGATGAAATAAATGTCGTTGTCTTGTATTGGTAAGTTGTATAATTATTTTGGCATTATTTAAGAGACATTTTTTATTTATAGCTCATTTAATGATGGAGAATTTTACACTCAATTTCCTTAATATCTTAGAATGCATACTTCTCATAAAATTTATCTCATTTCTTCAAGCTATTTTCTTTGATTTGGCTATATTACTAAGTAATTTTAGATATTCTCTAATATGATTTTTATTATCTTTGATATGGTTATATTACTTTTCTTTAATTTCTCTTTATTCAACTTTAATAAATATTTAGTTAAAATTAAAATAATAATTTATTATTATTTATGATTATTTACTATAATAATTTATGGTAATTCAAAATAAGTCTGATGAAGATAAAATAAATGTCAATAAACTAGGCTAACGTTGTGTATAAAATTAAATATTCATTTTAAATATTTAGAAATATTTTATTTTCTAAGAATTTGGAATGTTTTATAAAAAATGTTTTCATACCTAAATTGATGATCAATAATTCGCAATTAATATAGTTTGTATCATGGAATACAACCTTCTCAAACGATTTATTTTATATTTTAAAATATTTTTCATTGAATTTGGTTGTATTATATGAAATTTTTATTCTCTTCACATGTAACATTTACATGATTTTTATTTGGTCATATTACATTACTTCAATTTATCAAATTTAAACTTTACTATATAATTACTTAATGTTAAAATTTTACTTTTTATTATTTATTATTATTTACTTTAATAATTTATAGTAATGCTAAATGAGGTTTAATTGAGATGAAATAAATGTTGTTAGACTTTCTTCTATAAGTTCTATCAAATAAACATTTATTTTTATATTTTTAACATTTTAATAATTTTGGCATGTTTTATCAATAATTTTGATTCATACTTAATTTGATGATTAAGAATGCTACCCTTGATCTTCTCGAAATCTTGGAATTCAACTTTCTTATATAATTTATCTTATTTATTCATTTGTTTCTCTTTCATTTTATTATACAATTATTTAACTCTAAATCTAAACTTGTGTCATTTACATCACTTTCATTTGGTTATATTATTCAGTTAATCTTGATGAGCTTTATAAATGAAATAATAATTTTAATAAATTAAAATTTATTATTTTCACAAGCAATAGCATGTTTTATGACATATTTGGATTCATAATAGATTTTATAATGTAGTTGGTTATAGTCAATCTCCTTAGTATTTTGGAATAACAATTTCTTACACATTTTGTCTTATTTTTACATTTTTTTTATTTTGTTATATGACTATGTTACATTACATCTCCCCTCTTGTGACTTTCACATTGCTTTAATATTTCTATATTACATTTCTATAACTTTTTTCATTTTAGCATTAATATATGTTTGATTGATATTAAATTAATACTTTATATATGTATTCTTATTTAACTTTAGAATTCATAGTTATTCCAAATGAGATCAGATTAAGGCAAAATAAATATTGTTCGACTACTCTGATAGGCTCTATCCAATGAAATATTTATTTTTTATATTTTTAAATATTTCATACTTTTACATTTTGCAATTCTTTACAAAAATTTTATTTCATACTATATTTGATGATTAACGGTGTTACAATCGAGCTTCTTACTATGTTTTAATGCAACATTTTAATAACATTTATCTCATTCTTTCAAATATTTTGCTTAGATTTCTATGAATTATAACGAAATCCTCCACTCCTATGTGACCTCCATATTTTTATTAGACTATAATATGTTACTTTATTTTTTTTCATTTCAAATTTGATATTTATTTTTTAAATATTAAAATAATAGTTAATTATATTTTATACTTATTTGCTTTTCTAATTCATTATGATTCCCAACAAGTTCTAATTGATATAGCTCGATGATTTATATTAAATTAAAATTTTCTTTTTATCATTAAAATATTTTTACTATGTTTTTTGTTTATTTTATGTGATATTTTGATTCCTACCTTATTTCACAATCGAGGATGTTACACTCAATCTTCATCGTATATTATAATGCAACATTCTTATATTGTTTATCTCATTTCTTCAACGTGTTTGTCATTGGTTTATTTATATTATCACATAACTCTAAGTCTCCTTTTATGTGTCCATTACATGCAATTAACTTCGTTATATTACATTACTTCAGTTTAACAAATTTTAAGGATGTAATTTAGTTACTCGGTAATCGACATACTTTATGAGATATTTTGATTTTTTTGTTAATCTAATGATCAGGAATGTACACTTAACCTCTTTAGTATCTTCAAAAATAGCTATTCAATAAAATTTTTCTTATTTCTTGAAATATTTTAATTTTTCTTGATTATATTGCTATGAAAATCTAACTCTTCTCTTATGAGACTTTTACATTACTTTTATTATAGGATATTGAATTGCATCAATTTATCATATTTTAGTCTTATTACATATTCACTTATTATTAAAATAAAAATTTATTACTCTTTATGCATATTTAATTTCATAATTCATAGTACGTAAACGAGATCTAATTGAGACAAAATAAATATCATTGGACTCATCTAAAATAGCTCAATCTAAAAATTATTATTTATGAGATATTTTTATTCATTGCTATTTTGATGATCGATGACGCCATACTTGATCTCCTTAATGTATTTGAATTATGCTTTCTCATACAATTTAACTCATTTCATCAAATGTCATTATATTTAATTGGTTTTATTTCTAGAAAATCTAATTTTGCTCTCATAGGATGTTTTAGTTGCTTTCATTTTGTTATATTATATTATTTTAATTTACGTTATTTTATCTTTAATATATGTATATATCTATATATATATATATATATATATATTTACATGAAAATAATAATTCATTATCATTTATGTTTAATTTCTTCAATAATTCTTAATAACTCCAAACAAGGTATATTGAGGACAAAGCAAATAGCGTTGGACTCAACTCAACAAGTTCTACTCTTTTGAATATTTATTTTTATATTTTAAATATATTTGGGCTAAGATGTTAGCACACTTAAAGAATCCTTTTTATTTTATCTGATTAGATGGTCATGAATGCTATAGTAAACCTCCTTAATATATTACAAAGTAACTTTCACATAGAATTGATTTTATTTCTTCAAAATTTTTACTTTAACATGTTTATATTACTTGTTTACTCTGAGTCACCTCTCATGTCACCGTTAAATCAATTTGATTTTGTTATATCACATAACTTCAATTTAACTTTTTTTAACTTTAATATATTTTTACTTATTATTTAAAATTTAATCTATTATTATTTATATTTATTTAATTTAGTAATTCATAGTTGTTATAAATGAAGTATAAATGATACAAAGCAAATGTTATAAGATTTGTCTCAAAGTGCTTTGCTTAATTAAATCTTTATTTTTATATTGTTATACTTTTTTATTTTTTTATTTTTTAGAATTTTAAAATTTTTTACTAGTTATTTCGATTCGTTCCTCATTTGACAATTGAGAATGTTAAACTCTATCAGTTTAGTACATTAGAATGCAACTTTCCAACATAATTTATATTATTTCTTGGAATGTTTATCTTTTATTTGATTATATTACTATGAAAATTTTTCTTTTCTATTGTGCCTTTTCTCTTTCATTTTAATATTTTTAATTATGTTATTTATTAGGATTTTGAATACTTTGCTTAACATTTTAATTCAAACATGATTTGATGGTCGAAAATCTTATACTTGATCTCCTTAGTATCATTGAATGCAATTTTCCCATACAATTTATCTTATCTTTTAACATATTTTTTAGTTATATTAAAATGTAATTATTAATGTTGTCTATTATGTGACATATATCTCATGGATTATGTTATATTACATTATTTGAATTTATCTCCTTTAAGATTTAATATACATTTTCTTAGTATAAAAATTATAATTTATTTTAATTTATGACTATTTACTTTGGTTAATCTTTAAAATTTCAACTGAGATCTAATAAAGAAAAATAAATATTGTTACACTCAGCTTGATGAACTATATTATTTAAATATGCATTTTTATTTTAAAATATTTTATTTTTATTCTTTTAGCATGTTGTTTAAGTCATTTAGGTTCGTGATAATTTTCATGACCAAGAATATCACATTTTACCTCCCAATATATTAGAATACAACTTTCTTGCATATGTTATCTCATTAATTCAAAATTTTCATTTTGATTTTATTATATTATTATTAAATTCTAAATTTCCTCACATGTCACTCTTACATTTCCCTCATATGGTTGTACTACATTCCTTTAATTGACGTACTTCTAAAGTTAACTTATATTTAGTTAATATTTAAAAATAATTTATTACTATTTATGATTATTTTATTTTGTAATAATTATAGTTCTAATAATGTTTGTGTGAGGAAAAATAAACATCATTGGACTTGCATAGAAGAGCTCTTTATAATTACATACTAACTTTTAATTTTTTTAATAATTTAATTTCTTAGAATTTGATATATGTTATGAGGAAAAATATGCGAAAGAACTAGAAAAAAAAATTTCAAAATATAAAATTGATTTTTTAAATTTTATAGAGCTCATTAAGGTTATTCTAATGACATTTATTTCATCTCGATCATATCTTTTTTTTTAAATTAATATGAATTACTCAAGTAAATAATTATAAATAATAATAAATAATAATAAATTATTATTTTATTAATATATGTAATTTATTAAAGTTGAAATGACATAAATAGAGGTAATGTAATATAACACAATCTAGGACATGTAATGGCCACACTAGAGAAGATTTAGACTTACATAACCAAATCAAAGAAAAAACTTTCAAGAAATAAGAAATATTGTATAAATAAGTAGCATTCTAACATAGAACGGAGCTTATGTGCAACATTCTTGATCTTTAAATCTAGTTTGAATTGAAATGTTTTATAAAGGTAGCAAAAGCCATACAAAAGAAAATATTTAAAAATACAAATAAATATTTAATTAGATAGAGTTTGTGGAGATGAGCTTAGTGATATTTGTTTCATCTCCATCAAACCTCATTTTGAATCATAGTGAATTATGAAATAAACTAAACATAAATAATAATAGATTATAATCTTACTAAATTCATTGTAACTTTAATAGAGATCTAATAGAGATATCATAGAAGTCATTAAACTTGTCTTAACAATCACTATACAATTTAATAATCACTATTTTATTTTTAAATATTTTAATTTTTCATGTTCAAGGAATGATCTATTAGTCATTTTGAATTATACATTATTTTATATTTATGGATGTTACACTGGATCTCCTATAGATCTCTGAGTATAAATTCAAATCTTTTTTTTCTTATTTCTTCAAATTCCATGCTTTTATTTTGTTTTGTTACTTTGAAACTCAAATTATCATCTTGTGTGAGCCTTATAATGCTAAGATTTTGTTATGTTTCATTAATACAATTTATTTAATTAATTTTTTAATATATATTTACTTTAATTAAAGCATTATTTTTTTTCATTTATCATTATTTATTTTGGTAATTCAAAGTAATTTCCACATTTATTTTGGTCAAGACAAAAGATATCTTTTGAGTCATCTCAATAAGCCATAAACTTAAAATTTTTAATTTTATATTTTTAAAAATTTTATTTTATATGGTTTTGGTATGTTTCATAAGAAATTACGATTCTTATCTAATTCAAAGATCAAAGATTTTACAATCATTATCCTTAACAACTTCGAATGCAACTTTTTTGTATAATTTATCTTATCTATAAAAGTTTTTTTGCTTTAAAAATGATATACTATTAAACAACTCTAAGTCTCCTCTTTTGTGACTTTTACATCCCTTTGATTTGGTTATATTACGTTGCTTCAATTGAACTCATTTAAACTTTAATATAATTGCCTAAAATTTAAATACAACATCACTATATATACTTATTTAATTTTTAAAATTTTTGTAATTCCAATTCAGGTCCAATCAAGAAGAAATAATTGTTGTTTACTAATTTTTATGACGTTTTTCCATTTAATTATCTCTTTATATTTTAAAATATTTTATTTCTTTGAGTTTTGGCTTGATTTGTGAGATACTTTGATTTGCAACTTATTTGATGAATTAAATATATTATACTTGATCTCTTTAGTAACAAGGAGTGCAACTTTCTTGTAAACTTTATCTCATTTCTTCAAATGTTTCTTGTATTAATATAGTTATATTACTACAAAATTCTAATTCTCTTCTCTTGTGTCCTTTGCATCATTTTTATTTGGATATATTTAATTATTTAAATAATTCTAATTTTAGTTTTAATATATACTTAAATAATATCATAATAATAATTTTCTAATTTTCATGATTATTTATTTTATTAATTTATAATAATTCTAAATGTTGCATTACTAATAAGAAAACAATGATCCTTAGGCTCGTCTCGATAACCTTTATCTATATAAATATTCATTTTTATAATTAGAAATATTTTTAAGGGTTTTAACATGCTTTATGATGCATTTTGATTTGTAAATTATTTGTTGATTGAGTATACTTTGCTTGATCTTCATAGTATCTTGGAATGTAACTTTTTAGTATAATTTCTAATTATTTCCAATTTTTTGCTTTGATTTGGTAATATTCCTATGTAAGTCTAATTCACCTCCCTTATGACCCATATATCGATTTTATTTTGTTAATTTAAATTTTTTAATTTATGTCATTTCAGCTTTAATATATATTTCCTTAATATTAATGCAATATTTCTTTATTATTTATGCTCATTTACTTTCATAATATGTGGCTATTCCGAACAATGTTCGATTGAGGTTAAACAAATATAATTCGCTCATCTCGATGAGATGTAACTATTAAATATTAATGTTTATGCTTTGAAGCATTCTTTTCAAACATTTTGGCATTTTATAAGATATTTTGATGCATATCTAATTTGTTATTTCAGGATTTTACACTCGATCTCTTCAAAATTTTAGAATGCAAATTTCTTATACAATTTATCTTATGTCTTAGAATATTTTGCTTTGAATTTGTTATGCTACATTGAAACTTAACTTTTCTCTTACGCAGTTCTTACATTGACATTATTTGGATTTATTACATCGATTAAAATTATCCCTTTTCATATATATATATATATATATATATATATATATATATATATATATATATATATATACATACTTAATATTCAAATACTAATATGTGGTTATTTATTCTTATTTTCATTTGTAATTTTTTCTTATTTTAAAGATTATTGGATTCATCTCGACGAGCTCTATCCAACAAAATGTTCATCTTATTTTGAACTAATTTTTTATAGTTTTTTCTTTTATTAAGAGACATTTTGATTCATACAAAACAAATATTGTATATTCTCTTTATATTAAAATAATATTTTATTATTATTTATGCTTATTTATATTAGTAATTCCTAATATTTTCAAATGAGATTTGATCAAGACAAAAATTAACATCATTGGACTCAACCCAATGAGCATTAACTAATTTAATATTGAGTTTTATGTTTTTTTTGATAAATTTTACAATTTTTTTGTGTCATAAGATTTTTTAATCCATCCATAATTTAAAGATTAAGAATATTATGCACAATGTCTTAGCATCTTCATATGCAACTTAGTGTCCAACTTATCTCATTTATTGGAATATTTTATATTGATTTGGCTATATTAATATCAAATTCTAAATCTCCTACTGTTTAACCTTTATTTCATTTTTATTTGATTGTATTATATTGTTTCAATTTATCTCATTTCAACTTTAACATATATTTACTTAATATTAAAAATTTATTTATTATTATTTAATCTTATTTGTGTTGGTTATTCATAATTATTCTAAATGAGGTCTGATCGAGACAAAACAAATTTTGTTAAACTCAGCTCAACAAGCTTTTTCTAATTATATATATATATATATATGTATAACATAATAATTTATTATAAATAAGGTTTATCAGAATGAAAAAAATGTCATTAGACTTATCTCACTAAGCTCTATCAAATTAAATATTAATTCCTATATTTTGATAATATTTCCATTTAATTTCCATAGTGCCCTGAAATATAACTTTTCCATATAATTTATTTAATTTATTGAAATTTTTTACTTAAATTTGTTTATATTACAATGTAACTCTAAATCTTCTATCATGTCAGCATTACACTTTTATTTGGTTATATTATATTAAATTAAATTATCTCATTTTAATTATAATATATCTTTATATAATATTAAAATAATTATTTATTATTATTCGTTCTTATTTAATTTATTAATTTTTTGATATTATAAATTATATACAATCGATATTAAATAAACATTATTGGACTATTTTTGAGTAGTTCTACCCAATTAAATATTCATTTTTTTGTATATTTTTATGATTTTTGCACTCATTGTAAGACATTTTGATGAATGCTTGATTTGATTATTGAGGATATTACACTTGATCTGCCTAGTATCTTAGAATGCAACTTTGTCATATAATTTACCCATCTTTTCAAATATTTCCTTTTATTTTTGTACATTACTAGAAACTATAATTCTACTCTTTTGTGACCTTAAAATCGATTTGATTAGGACATATTAATTTTTTTTAATTTATGTAATTTTTAATTTATGTCATTTTAGCTATATTATATAAATAATCAATGTTAAAATAATAGTTGAATATTATTAAATCTTTTTTAATTTGGTAATTGTCATTACAATTGAATTAGATTTGACCAAGATAAATCAAGCATCCTTACACTCATCTTAATAAGTTCTATCTAACTAAATATTTTAATTCAAATCTAATTTAATAATAGAGTATGTTACACATAGTCATGTTAGTAAGATAAAATACAACATTTTTGAAAACATAAACTAATTTCTTCAAATTTATTACTTTAATTTGGTTATCTTATTTTGAAATTGTATTCTCCTCTCATGTGACATTAACATTGCTTTGATTTGATTATATTACATTAATTCAATTTAATTTATTTAAATTTTATTATATATTTTCTTTATTTTCTAAAATAATAATGTTTTATTGTTTATTCTTGTTTAATTTTTAAATTTATTGTAATTTTAAATAAGCTCTGAAAGAGATAAAAATAATGTCATTAGTGTAATCTCAATGAGCTCTATATAATGAAATGTTTTTTTAAATTTTAATCAACATTTATTTTTTTAATATTATTGTAAGCATAACATGATAATTTAATTAATACATAATTTCATTATCAAGGAAGTCAAGCTAGGTCATCATAGTATCATTAAATAAAATTTTCTTATATAATGTATAATATTTTTTTTCAAATTTTTCTATTTAATTTTTTATATTTCCACATAACTCTATCTTTTCTCTCATGTGACCTTTATATAGATTTGATTTTGTTACGTTATATTATTTTGATTTCTGTCAATTTTATTTAAAATTTTTTACATTGGTAATTAAATTCTATCGAAAGAAAAGATTTGATTGAGATGAAATAAATGTTATTGGAGTTGTCTTAAAGAGCCTTATCAAATAAAATATTAATTTTTATTTTTTTACCTTTTTTAGTATTTTTCATGCTTTATGAGATGTTTTGATTTATATATGATTTTAACAAATGACTATGTTACACCCAAATACCTTCGTAACATGGAATGTAACTTTCTCATACAATCCTTAACCAATATCTCATTTCTCCACATATTTTGAGTTAATTTTGTAAAATTAATTTGTAACTCTAAATCTCCTCTTATATGACATTTAAATTACTTTGATTTGGTGGTATTTCATTGAATCGATCTATCACATTTAAATTTTAAATATAATTACTTCATTTTAAGAAAAGTATTTATTACTATTTATGCTTACTTAATATTGTCATTTGTAGTTTTTCTAATGAATTTTGCATCAAGATGAAACAAATCATATTAGATTCTTTTCAATGAGCTCTTTCTAATTAAATTTGTATTTTCATATTCTTACATTTTTCCTTTTAATGGACATTGTACTCATTATGAGACATTTTGATTCATACCAAATATAATTTTAGTATTACACTTGATCCCTTTAGAATCATGAAATGCATCATTAAGGTAAATTTATCTCATTTTCTCAAATTGTTTGCTTTGATTTTTTTACATTGCTAAGAAACTATAATTCTCCTTTCATGTGGCAATAACATTACTTTGTTTTGGCCATTGTGCATGTTTAAATTTATCTCAATTTATCTTAATTATATTTATACTTATTATTAAAATAGTATTTTATTATTATTTATATTTAATTAGTAATTCATAGTTATTTTTAAGAAAGTCTGATCAAGAGAAAATAAATATCTTTAAACTCATCTCGATGATCTCTATCCAATTGCATGTTCAATTTTTAAAATTTTTTTCTCTCAAGATTTTTTATGCTTTTTGGACGTTTTGATTCGAATATGATTTGACAATTAAAGATTTTATGCTAATTCTCCTTCGACTCTTTGAATGTAACTTTATCATACAATTTATCTCATTTCTTCAAAATGTTTGCTTTTATTTGTCCATATGGCTATGAAACTTTGATTCTTCTCTTATGTGACTTAGATAATGCTCTAATTTAGTTATATTGCAATGCACCAATTTTTCTCATTTAAGTTCTATTATATATTTCTTTAATATTAAAAAAATAGTTTTTTATTATTTATGATTATGTAATTTTTCAATTCACTATAATTCTAAATAGGTTCTGGTAGATATGAATAAACAATACTTGATTCGTGCCTGATTTGATTATAAAGGTATTCAGCTCAATAACGTTAGTATCATAGAATGCAACTTTCTTATAAAATTTACATATTTTTTCAAATTTTTTCTTTTGATTTGGTTATATTTCTATGTAGCTCCATCGTTTCTCCATTGTGACATTGACATCGCTTTGATTTTCTTTTTCTATAGCTTTTTAATCTATATTATTTTTGTTATAATATATATTTGTATAAATTTAAAATTATAATTTATTATAATTTATACTTATTTAATTTGGCAATTTGAAGTTATTATAATTTCTTTTTAGATCTTGGAATTAAACTTTTTAAAAAATACTATTTTTCTTATTTCTTAAAATGTTTTGTTGAGATATTTTTATATTTTTATGTCACTCTAAATCTTCTCTTATATGACATTTACATCACTCTAATTTTGTTATGTTATGATTCTTATGTTTATTTAATTTTAGCTTCAAAATATATTTATTTAATATTTAAATAATAGTTTGTTATGATTTTGATGCATTTACTTTGGTTGTACTTAGTAATTTTGAACAAAGTATAATGAAGTTAAAAACTTTGTTTAGCTATCTTTATGAGCCCTATGTTATTAAAATTTCTTTTTTATATTTTTAAATATATGTTTTTGAAGTTATATCTTACACTACTAGACATTTGGATCTATACCAGATTTAATGATGGAAGAAGTTATGGTCAATCTTCTTAGTGTATTGTAATAGAACTTTCTTATACAATTTATCTAAAATTTTTAATATTTTCACTTTTATTTAACCAGATTAATATGTTACTTTGTCTTTTTTCATTTGACCTGTATGTGTTTTTTTTGTTTATATTATATTAATTCATTTTTTATTTCATCTTTAATATATTTTTACTTTATTTTAAGAAAATAATTTAACATTATTTATGCTTATTTACTTGGTAGTTGATAGTATTCAAAATGTGATGTGATCGAGGTGAAACAAAAATTGTTGATCTCAACTGATGAGATATATTGAATTAAAGATTTACTTCTATATTTTTAATTAAGTTTTCTTGAATATTGAATTTCTTTATTAGATATTTTGATACATATCTTTTTTCATGATTGACGATGTTACAATCAATCTCTTTATTATGTTTGAATGGAATTTTTTTTTACAATTTATCTAATCTCTTCAATTTTTTGGCTTTGATTTACATTGCTTTAATTTATCCTATTTTGGATTTAATATATATCAATTTGATGATCGAGGATGTTATACTCAACTTCCAATTATCATTGAATGCAACTTTTCTTTAAATTTAATCTAATCTTTTTGCATCAATTTCTTTGCTTTGGTTAAGTTGTATTACTATCTTATTCTATTTCTATTCTTATGTTGCTCTTACCTTGCTTTGATTTTCCAATATTATATTATTTTATTTTATCTTATTTTAGCTATAATATATATTTTCTTAATTTAATAATTATTATTTTTATTATTTATTCTCATATATTTTTGTTATTCAGAGCAATTTAAACAATATCTAATTGAGATCAAACAAATATAGTTGGACTTATCTTGACAAGTTATATCTATTTAAATATTTATTTTTATGATGAGCATCAATTCATATCTAATTTAACGATCAATGATGTTACTCTTGATCTCGTTAATGTATTGCAATACATCATTCTTGTGCAATTGATGGTTTTTGAAATTATTTTGAATTGATTTTATTATATTACTATGTAACTCTAATTCTTTTCTCATTTCACCCTTACTTTACTTTGATTTGGTTTTGTTATATTTCTTCAATTTATCTTATTTTAACTTCAAAAATTAGTTGCTTAATATTGAAAAACTATTTTCTTATTGTTTTACATATTTAAATATTTCAATAATATTAATTCTAATTAATGCTTAATATGCATGAAATAAACATCATTGGATTGACCTAAACAAGTTTTATCATATTAAATATTTATTTTTTGTATTTTTAAGTACTATAATTTCTAGGATTTTTGTAAGATTTTTTAGACAATTTCATTCAACCATATTTAATGATCGAGGATATTACATTCAATCCTCTTAGTATAAATTATCTTATTTCTTGAAACTTTTTTCTTTGATTTAGTTACAGTACTATGTGACCATAAATCTACTCCTACGTAACCTTTACTTAGCTTTGATTTGGTTATATTATGATTTTTCAATTTATCTCATTTAAACTTTAATAAATATTTATTTAATATCAAAATATTTTTTTTAATTATTTAGCCTTATTTATTTTTATCTTTGATAATAATTCTCAATGAGGTCTAATTAAGATGAAATGAAAACTATTAGTCTCATCTCAATGAGATATAACCAATTAAATAATTATTTTTATATTTAAAATTTGCTTTTAAAATTTTTTTGCTTGATTTTGTTAAATTTTAATCTTATCTTATTTGGTAATCTTTGATTATAAACTCAATCTTCATTGTATCTTGAAAGTGAATTTGTTATTATAATTAATCTCTTCGCATAAATGTTTTTTTTCATTTGGTTGTATTAGTATGTCACTCTAACTCCTTTCTCATATGCCTTCAAATTACTTTTATTTAGTGCTACTATAATTTTGAATGTTTCTTATTCAAGTTTTAATATTTATTTAATTAATATTAAATAAGTAATTTTTATTTATCTATACTTATTTAATTTTGTATTTTATAACATTTGCTAATGAGGCCTAATCAATTCTAAATAAATACCTTATTAAATATTCATTTTTAGTAATTTTTCAAAATATATTATTTTTGAGATTTTGGCATACATTTTGATCCATGATGTTATGCTCTCTCTTTATTTTCTTGGAATAGAAATATTTTGTACAATTTATCTAATTTCTTTAATGTTCTTTATTTTATTTGATTATATTAATATGTAACTCTAATTCTCCACTTGTGTGGCCCTTACCTACTTTTGATTTTTCTTATATTACATTACTACAATTATCTTATTCCAACGTTTAATAAATATTGACTTAAAATTAAAAAATAATTATTATTGTTATTTAAACTTATTTTCTTTTGTAATACATAGTAATTCCAAATGATGCCTCATCAAGACAAAAAATGATATTGATCTCATCTTGGTGAACTCTATCTATTTTAATATTAATTCATATGTTTTTAAATACTTAGTTTTCTTGGGTTTTGGTATGCTTTGCATGATATTTTGAGTTACACAACTTAATGATCAGTGATGTTTCATTCTATTTCACTAATATCGTAGAATGAAACTTTCTCTTATAATTTATCTCCTTTTTTTTTAATTTGTCATTTTTTCAATTCAAATTTAAATTTTCTCATGTTTCACATTTATATCACTTTTAGTTGGTTATATTATATTGCTTCAATTTATTTCATTTTAGCTTTAATATATATTTATTTATTTTATAATAATAATGTGTTATTATTTATTCTTATTTAATTTGGTAATCTGTTATAATTCCAAATGAGGTCCAACTGAGATAAAAAAATGTTCATTAGAGGCATCTCTATAGGAACAATCTAATCAAATATTCATTATAATATTTTGAAAATGTTTATTTTTAAGGTTTTGATAGCTTCACAAGTCTTTTGAATTGTATCATATTTTGCCTTGAGGATGTTACACTCTCTTTAGTTTCTCAAAATTCAATTATCTCATATAATTTTGGTTATTCAAAAAGTTTTTTTGATAGTATTATAATACTACAAAACCTTAATTCTCTCATCATGTGACCTTGCATTGCTTTCATTATATTAAATTAAAAAAATAAATGTTATTAGACACTTCTCGATGACCTATAACAAAGTATATATTACTTTATATTTTTTTAATATTTTTTCTAGTGTTTTTGCTTATTTTACTAGGTCTTTTTTTCATACCTAATTTGATGATCAATGGTGTTACACTCAATTTCAATAATATATTAGAATGCAACTTCTTATATAATTAATCTCACTTTATTTCTTTAAATTTATTTCTTTGGATTTGTTATAACACAATGTTAGTCCTCATCTCAATCTTGAATTAACTTCATTTGATTTAATTATTTTATATTGCTTTTATTTATCTTATTTTAGCTTTAACATATATTTATTAAATATTTCAATATTTATTTATAATTATGTATGCATATTTATTTTTTAAAATGTCCTTCTCTTAGTTTGTTTTATTATTATGTTGCTCTAAATATCTTGTAACCTGACCATTACATCGCTTTGATTTTGTTTGGTTGTAACATATCTTCTATTTTTCTTATTTAAGGTTTGATATATATTACACATCATTACAATAATATTTTATTATTATTGATTATTCTTTATATTGATAAATATTAGTAATTCCAAAGAAGGTATGATCGAGATGAAATAACTATTATTAGAGTAGACTTAACAAGCTATATCTAATTAAACATTCATTTTAAAATTTTTAAATCCTTTATTTCTAAGGTTTTGGTGGGCTTTACAAGATTATTAGTTTTGTACAAAATTTAATGATTGATGAAGTTACACTCGTTCTTTATGATATCTTTGAATGTAACATTCTCATACAAACTTTTGTCATTTTTCAAATTTATAACGTTGATTTAGTTTTATTAATAAGTTAAAATCTCTTCTTATGTTATTATTACGTCTCTTTGATTTGGTTATATTATAATTTTTCAAATAATCTTATTTCAACTTTAATAGATATTTACTTAATATTAAAAAAATAAAATTTTGTATTATTTGTTCTTATTTTATTTTATAATTTATAGTAATTATAAAAGATGTCTCACAAAGATAAAATTTATATTGTCAAGCTCACTTAGATGAGCTATGTCTACTTAAAATTTTATTTTTGTATTTTTAAAATTTTCAGGAATGCTTTTTGGAAAATTTAATTCTTATTTCATTAGATGATCTACAATGTTGGAATCAATCTCCTTAGTATCATTGAGTAGAATTATTTTGCTTTAAGTTAGATAATTTCTTAAATGTTTTCCCTTTTATTTGGTTATATTACAATGTAGCTCTAA
Source organism: Vanilla planifolia (assembly GCA_023846275.1). Classification (NCBI taxonomy): domain Eukaryota; kingdom Viridiplantae; phylum Streptophyta; class Magnoliopsida; order Asparagales; family Orchidaceae; genus Vanilla; species Vanilla planifolia. Next base: position 177,875 of record JAIUJO010000309.1, on the reverse strand, counting down.
ATGCCTTCTCATAAAGCATGAAAAACTCCTATGAAAAATATTTAAATAATATAAAAATAATTATTTAATTGAATAGAACTTTTCTACAAAATGCCAATGATGTTTTTTCTCTTGATTAAAACTTATTTAGAATTATTATAAGATATCAATGTCAATAAGCTTAAATAATAATAAATTATTATTTTAACAATATATAAATATATATTAAAGCTAAAAATAGTTAAATTGAGATAATAAAATATAACCAAATCGAAATATTATCTAAATCATATGAGATGAGATTTAGACTGATATACTAAGATAAATAATTATAAATTTTTATAATATTAAGTAAATATATATTAAAGTAAAAATAAGTTAAATTAAATCATCACAATATTATCAAATCAAAGTCAAAAAAAATAAAATGATAAAACTTTTAGAGTTACATACTAATATTACTAATTAAAATGTAAACTTCTGAAGAATGAGACATTGTATGTGGAAGCTACATTTCAAGATGTAAAATTTGATGAAGCTCATAGAGATGAGGATTATGGCATTTGTTTCATCTCACACAAAAATTGTGTAGAATTATAATGAATAATCAAATTAAATAAGCACAAATAATAACACAATACTATTTTACTATAAAATAAATATATATTAAAGATGAATTGAGATAAATTAAAGCGATAAATTATAATCAAATCAAAGATATGTAAAGGTTGTAAGACAGGAGATTTAGACTTACATAGTAAATCTTCATTACAAGATACTAAAGAGATAAAGTATGGGCTTATAAATCATTAAATTAGGTATGAATTTAAAAATCTAATAAAGCTTGGAAAACTCTAACAAATAAAATACTAAGAAAATAAAAAATAAATATTTATATAGATAGATCTTGTAAGGACAAATCTTTTGTACCCTCATCTATTGCCAAATCAAATTAATGTAAATTAATAAATTAAATAATTAAATATATTATTAAATTATTATTTTAATATTAAGAAACTGTATGTTAAACCTAAAAATGAGATAAGTTGAAGCAATTTGATAAAACCAAATCATGTGAGATAAAGGTCATTTGAGTTGAGGATTTGATTATCATAGCAATATAATCAAATCAAAGTAGAAAATTTGAAATAATATGAAAAAACATTATTTAGGAAAGTTGCATTCCAAGATGTAAAGCTCATGAATTGTACCAACTTTGGTCATCAAATCATGTGTGAAGTGAATGTCAAGTAAAGCATGAAGAACCATCAAAAATAAAATATTTAAAATTATTAAAAACAACTTTAATTGGATAGAGATCGTTACTATGAGCTAAATGATGAATATGTTGTCTCATTCACACCTCATCTAGAGTTACTACAAAAATAAATAATTATATAACATGTAAACCTTACATTTGAGGAGATTTATCTTGGCATAATAATATATCCAAAAAATGTGAAAAAATGTTAAAAAATAAGATAAATTATATTAAAAAATTTTATTAAGAAAACTAAGAAGATTGGGTGTAACATCCTCCATTATCAAATGAGGTATAAGTAAAAATATCATGTAAAGCATGCCAATACTTTTGAAAATATTTCATGAAAATATAAAAAGGTTTATTGAATTGGGTAGAGCTTGTCAAGACGAGTGTAAAGTTTTATCTTCACATGTCATCATTTAGAATTACTACAAACTATCAAAATAATTAAGGATAAATAATCATAATAAAATATTATTTTAATATTAAGTAAATATATAATAAACATTAATTTAACTAAATTAAAATTATATAATATAACTAAATCAACCCAATGTGAAGGTCACATAAGAGAGACTTAGAGTTATATTATAAGGTAACCAATTCAAAATAATAGAAGTAAATAAAATGTGATACAATATATAAGAAAGTTGTTTTCTAAGACACTCAGGACATATAGTGTAACATTTTCGATTATGAAATCATTTATTAATTAAAAGATTTCAAAACATATGCCAAAATCTTAAAATATGCTATATTTAAAATAATAAAAATAAATATTAAATTAGAAAGATCTCAACGAGTTGACTCCAATTATGTTTGTTTCACGTCAATCAGACCTCGATCAAAATTATTACTAATTACCTAATCAAATAAAAATGAATGATAATAAATTATTATTTATAATAATAAAATATATATTGAAGCTTATATTTGATAAGTAAAATGAACATAATATAATTAAATCAAAACAATGTAATGATTATACGAAAGAAATCCTAGAGTTGAATTGTATTATAGAAAGATCAAAATGATAATTTCAATAAAATGAGATAAATTATATGAGAAAGTTACCTTTCGTAATATTATAGAGATTTAGCATAATATTTTTTTATTATCAAATAAGATACAAACCTAAAGTTTTCATAAAGCTCAAAAACTTGTAAGAAATAAAATGTGTATAAATTTTAAAATAAATATTTTATTGGATAAAGCTCATCAAGACCAATTCAGTGATATTTGTTTTGTCTCAACCAGACCTCATTTTAAATTATTATGAATTAGTAAAAAAATAAGAATAAATAATAATAAAGTTTAATTAAAATATTAAAAAAATTGATATTAAATATGAAATAAGATAACATGAGAAAGTACAATATAACCAAAACAAACTGATGTAAGGTTCACACAAGAGGAGAATTAGAGTTTCACAATAATATAACCAAATTGAATCAAGATATTTGCAAAAATCAGATAACTTGTTATGAAGTTCTATTCAATAATACAGACAATGTTAAGTGCAACGACCTCAATCATCAAATCTAATGCCATTCTTAATGTCTCATAAAGAGTGTCAAATTTATAAAAAAATAATAATTAAAATTATAAAAATTAGCATTTAATTGGTTTGAGCTGGTCATGGTTAACAATATTTATTTTATCTCAATTCAAACTCATTTAAAATTATTATGAATAACCAAAGTAAATTAAAATAAAAAATGCTATATAAATATTAAATGAAGATATACTAAAGCAAAAATGAGGTAAATTGAAGTAATGCAATAAAACCTATTCAAAGTAACAAAAATGTAATCAAAATGAGTTTAGATTTATAGGAAGCTTTATTCAAAGGTTCTAACAAGATAGATGTAACATCATCAATCATGAAATAAGGTACAAATCAAGGATAGCTCTTCAAGAATGCAAAAACCAAAGAAAATAAAATTTAAGAGCATAAAATTAGAAATTTAATTTTATAGAGCTTGTCAGCAACAGTGCAACAAAATTTTTTTGATTTGATGAGGCTTTTTTTTGAATTATTCTAAATTAGAAAAATAAATAAGCATAAATAATAATAAATTAATATTATAATATTAAATATATATATATATATATATATATATATATATATATATATATATTATGAAAGCTAAAGTGTAATAAATTAAAGCAATGTGATATCACGAAATCTAAGACATGTAAATGTCATATAATGTGAGATTTATAGTTACACTATAATATGTCAAAATTAAAGTACAAAATTTGAAAAAATAAGATAAATTATTCAAGAAGTTATATTGCATGATACATAAGAGAATGAGTGTAATGTTTTTAACCATCAAATCATGTGCAAATGAGTATACCATTTGAAGCATGCAAAAATCTTAGAAAATAAAAATTTAAGAATATTTTAACAAATATTTTGTGTTTGTGTGTATGAATGTGTGAGCATTCAATATGTGCATGTGTGTTTCTTGTGTGTTTATGACTTTTTATGAATATAAGTGTGGGTGTATGTGTTCACATGTGTGTATAAGCATGTATGTCATTGTGCTTTAGTGCACACATAAGTGCATGTGTGTGTGTGTTCGTGTGCATGCACAAGTTTTTGTACATATTCGTGTGTGTACAAATGTGTGTGTGTGTGTGTTTGTGTGCATGTGTGAGCATGTCAACATATGTGTGTGTGTGTGCATGTGAATGTATGTGTGTGCACATGGTTTCATGTGCATATGTGTGGTGTTTGAGTATTAAGCATATGTGTTCATGCTTATTTGTATGAGTGTAAGTATCCATATGTTGTGTGTGTGTATGTATATGTATGTTTGTGTGTCTATTTATGTATTTTTTAATGTCTATGTATGCATGTGTGCGTGGGTGTGATTATGGGTGTGTGTGTGTGGGGGGGTGTGCATATGTTTTGTATGTGTGTGTGCCAATGTGCTCTTGTGTGTTCGTGCATCTTTGTTTGTGTGTCCATGTGAGTGTGCATACACATGGACATGTGTGCATTCATACATGTTTGTAGAACTACATGTAGATTCATCTGTGTGTGTTTGTTCTTGTGTATGTGCATGCACGAGTGTGTGTATGAGTGTTTGCATCTGTGTATATGTGTGTGTTTATATATTCGTAAATGCAAGCATGTGCTTGTATGTGTGCATGTACACATGTGAATGTGTGGGCATGTGTTCATTTTTATGCATGTGTGTGCATGTATGTGTGTATGTCTGTGTATGCCTGTGCATGTATATGTGTTTGTATAAGTGTGTGTGTGTGTGTATGTGCATGTCAATGTGAGTGCACATATGTGTGTATGTGTGGGTGTGTGCATATGCATGTGCATTTGTGTGTGTGATCAAGTGGATGTGCATGCGTGTATGCCTTTGTGTGCTTCTCTGTGTGCCAATATATGTACTTGTGTATGTACCTATGAGAATGCATGTGCATTTGTGTGTACACATTTACATGTGTGTGCATGTGTGAATGTAGTTGTGTTTGAGTTTGTCTGTGCGAGTGGATATCCATGTAGGCATGAGTATGTAAAAGTGTATGTGCATGTGCATGTATTTGCATTAATGTATGTGTGTTCTCCTATGCGTGCATGTGTATTTGCATGTATGTGAGTTAGAATGTTTGTGTGTGTGCATGTGACTATTTATGCACATGCTTGCTTATGTGTATATGCATTTGTGCATGTTTTTATGACTGTGTGAGCATGTGTTTATGTGCATGTGTGTTCTTGTGTTCCTATGTATGTGTGCATGTATCTCTGTGCAAATGAGTGTATGTCATGCATGTATGTTGTGTGTGTTCGTGTACGTGTGAGAAAGTGCATGTGTGTGCATGCATGTACCTACTTGTGTGGGCACGATTATGTGCTTACGTGTGTGTGTGTGTACATGTGGGCCTTAGTGCTTGTATGCCTTTGCATGAGTGTTCTTTTTCCTAGGCATATGTGTTCATGTCTGTGTGCATCTAATTTGTGCATGCGTTTGCAAGCATATATGTGTGGTTACAAGCTTACTTGGGTGTGGGTGTGTATATAGCTATCTATATGCTTATGTGCACATGTGTTTGTTCGTGTTTTCTTTTCTGTGCATGTGTATATGCATGTATTTGTGGGTTCATGTGTGTGCATTCATGCATGCACATGCGTGAATGTGTGGCTACATGCATACATGTGTGTCTTTATGTGTGCTTACATGTGTGTATGCACATGTGTGTGTACGTGTGTAGGTAGGTATGTCTGGTCGGCGCACGCATGTGCTTGTGCATGAGCAGGTGTGTGTGTGTGAATGCAATTTCGTGCGCTTTTGCATGTGTGCATGTGCTTGCATGTGTTCTTGTGCATGTGTGTGCAAGTATATTTATTTGTGCATGTGTGTACCTACTTGTGTGCATTTGTGTATACATAAGTGCATGAGTGAGTGTGTATGTGTGTGTGTACATGTGCATGAGCGCATTTGTTTGTGTACTTGTGTATATGTGTGTGTTTTTATGCGCAAATATGCACGTGTGAACATATGTCCATGTCTATGTGTGTATGTGTGCGCATGTGTATGTGCTTGTGGGAGTGTGAGTGAGTGCCTGTGAGTGTATATGTGCATGTGTGTGTTTCTGCTTGTATGCATGTGTGCATATGTGATTGTATTTGTGTGAACATGTGGTTGTGTGTGTGTGAGCATGCATGTGTGTGTGCGCACGATCATGTGTGTGTGTGTGTTTGTGTACATGCATGTGGGTGTGCATGTGTCTATGTATGTGTATGTGTGTGTGTGTGTGTGTGTGTGTGCATTGGTGTGCTTGTGTGTTTCGACATGTGTTTTCATGTTTGCATGGGTGCATCTGTGTATGTGTGTGTGCATGTGGGTGAGTGTATGCATTTGTGTATGCATGTGTGCTTGTGTATGTGTATGTGCATTATAAAATGTGTGAGGTAAAACAAAAATGAGAAGAGGGATAAATTATGCATTTAACAAATTTGTTTTATTCAAGAACTTAGAAGGAAAAAGTTTTGAACTTAAAATATTTTTCTTTTATCGACAAAAAAATTTCTTAACAATAAATGAAATACACACAAGATATTTTAAGTTGTTTGGCTAAAACTTGTATCTACATTCACACCTGATCTTTGATTGGGCTTCCACTGACCACTCCTTTTTGTTAAAGCCAGTAAAGGTAAACCAAATACATAGTAGTGCTCTAATGAGGCACCAAAATAAGAGAAATTTAGGTTATTCAAAAAAATTCATAACTTTACAATTTCTTACTTACAAAATTCTTACAACTTCAATTCTTTAAACAATAATGGCAATACTAATGAATGAAAAAGATGTTACTAGGAAATGCATAAATGATTATTAATAGAAGCAGATAAATAGAGACCAACAAAAAATTCATAGCTCTCATAATTATGTAAGAATTTGTTGCTCACTGTTTCAAGTTTAGTTGGACGAATGAAAATTTTCGAACTTGATTCAATAATATTTATGTTTGGTAAATGATCCATATTTATAGTTGAAATAAAAAATACCAAAAGTAACTCCCCTAATAGCTTGAATATGTTTTTAAAAAATCTAGCTATTAAAGCTTAGAAGATAGTGCAACCCACCATTTGATTGCATGAATGGATGTATGTGTATGTGCATTTGTGTTGCGTGTGCATGCATGTGTGACTGCATGAGTGTGTGTGTGTGTGTGTGTTTGCATGTGTGCGTCAACATGTGTTTATATTGGTACATACTTTTGTGTGTGTGTGCATGCATGCATGTGTTTTGTATTTTGTGCATGTGTGCATGCATGTGCCTGTCTATAGATTTATACATGTGTGTGTGTTTGTGTGCATGTTTGTGTGCTTTGTACATATGTCTACATACGTTTATGTGCATTTATGTGTGTGTATGTGTGTGTATGTGTGGGAATGTGTATGAATGTTTGTGAGCATGTGATTGTGCAATAGTGCATGTGTGGGTGTAAATGTGTGTGTTTATATTTCTATGCATATGCATGCACATTTTTATGCATGTGTGTGTGTGCTTTCTTGTGTTCTTATTTTCATCTGTGTGAATTTGTGAACGCATGTGCGGTTATGCATGCGTGTGCATATGCAAGCATGTGTGTCTACGTGATAGTGAATATGTGAGTATATATGTGTGTGTGAGCATGCGTTAGTGTATCTGTATGCATGTGTGTGTGTGCATATGTTTTGTGCTTGTGTTTTCATGGCTTGTGCATGTGTGTGCATTACATATGTGTGTGTGTGTGTTCTTATGTGTTTGCATATCTATATGGGTGTGCATGTGTGTGAATCCATGAGTATGCATGTGTACATACATTTGTGTGCACGTGTGTGTTTGTTTGCATTTGTCTGCATTTGTGTGTGTGTGTGTCTGCATGTATGTGTGTGATTTTTTGCATGTATGCACATTTGTGTGAGTGTGTGTGCATATGTTCTTGTGATGTGTGTATGTATGTTTGCATGCATGTTCATATGTGCATTGATGTTCATGTGTGTGGGTGTGCATGCATGTGTGCAGTTATACATGTCTTTATACTTCTACGTTCCTGTGTTCTTGAGTTTGTGTGTTGGTTCCTGCATGTGCGCAAGTATTTGAGCATGTGTGTAGACGTCTCTGCAGGTGCGCATGCATGCAAACACGTGTGAGATTGGCTATGTGTGTGTTTTGAGTGTGTGTGCATGTTCATGCAAGTGTGTGTGTGTGTGTGCATGTATGTTTTGTTGTAGGTTCCCACATGAGTGTGATCATGTGTGGACATTTGTGTTTGTGTTTGTTTTTGTGCATGTGCCTATTGTTTCCTCTATTGGCTACATGAGATGGTCCTTTGTGCATGTGGGTGTGCATGTGTGATTGTGTCCTTGCATGTGTGTGCATATCTTTCTATGCATGTGCATGACAACTTAGGTGCATGTATTCATATGTATGCATGCATGTGTCCATATTTGTGATGGTTGTGCAAGTGTGCATGCATGCTTGTGTCCATATGTGCTTGTTTTTAAGCATGCATTCATATGTGTGTTGTTTGAGTAATTTGGTACATGTATGTGTGAGTGTGAGTGCATTTGTGTGTGTTAGTGCATGTACATGTTCCTGTGCACCTTCATATGTGTGTGGGTTTATACCTATGATTGTGGTTGTGTGTTTTTTGGTTTTCTTGGTATGCATACATGTGTATGCAATTGTGTATGTGTATGCAATTTGTATGCATATGTATATGTGTGTATACATAAGAGAGAGAGAGTGTGTGTGTGTGTGTGTGTGTGTGTGTGTGTTGGTGTGTGCAGGTGTGTGTGCATGTGTGCATGCCTTTGTGTGAATGTGTGTTCATGTGTGTGTATGCATGTGATTGTGCTATGTGTATCCATGTGTGCATATGTATATGTGTGTGCATGGTTGAGCATCCGTGTCTGCATCTATTTGGATGCTTTGCTTTTGTGTGTGCATGCCTAAATGTGTGTATGCTTGTATATGTGCATTTGTACTTGTGCATGTTTGTGAGCATGCATGTTCATGTTCCTATGTGTGTGAGAAATCTTATGCATACATGTTTGTGTGTGGGTGCTTGTGTGTGCATTCATGTGCACTTATGTATGTGTGGTTTCATGTGCACTTTCATGTACATGCTTCTATGTGGGTGTGTGCATTCTTCTATAACTATGTAGTAGTACATATGAGTATGGGTTTGTATATGTATGTAGGTGCATGTGTGTGTATGTCCACACACCTGTGTGTAGGGGTGTATGTCCACACACCTGTGTGTGCATTTGTGTATATGTGTGTGGTTGTCTGTGCATGTGTGTGTGTCTATTTACTTGTTTGTGCATTTGCATGTGTGTATATTTATGTGTGTGTGTGTTTGTGTGATTGCTTGTGTGCATGAGCAATTGTGTATGTGTTTGTACATACATTTGCATGTGTGAGTGCTTGTATGCATGTGTGTGGGTGTGTGTGTGCATATGTATGTTTGTTGTCCGAAATGTGTGTGTATCTCTATGATCATGTGCTTATGCAAGTGCATGTGGATGCATTCATGTTTGCAAGTATGCAAGCACGTGTGTTGATGCGTATGTGCATGCTTGAACATGCATGTGTGTACATGCAAGTGTGTGTGTGTGTGTGTGTGTGCTCATGTGTGCATTTGTCTATTCATGTGTGCACATTTGTGTGATGTCTTTTTACTAGGTGCTTGTGATCGTTGTGTGCATGTGTGTGGGTGTGTGTGAGCATGCGCTTGAATTTGTCTCCATGCATGCACATTCAAGCATAGGTGTGGATATGCATGTTTATGTTTGTATGTGCATATTTATGTTAATTAAGCACTTGTGCATGCACGCTAGTGGCCATGTGTGTATGTGTTCATGCATGCATTTGTGCATATGTCCATATGAGAGTTTATTAGCATTGGTTTAGGTGTGTGTGTGTGTGTGTGTGTGTGTGTGTGCACGTGTGTAAGTGTTAATGTGTATACATGTGCATGTACATGTCTACATGTGTGTGTGTGCTCCTATGCATGTTTGTGCATGCTTTTGTGCATGTCTATGGTTGTGCACATGTTTGTTGGCGAATGTATGTGTGCATGCATGTGTGGTTGCACATGTGTGTGTACATGTGCAAGAGTTTGTACATTTGTGTGTATGCATGCACATGTGTGTGACTATATGTGTGAATTTGTGCACTTTTGTTTGTATTCATGTGCAAATTTGTGTGTGTTTGTGTGCATGCACATGTGTCAGTGTGTATGTGTGTGTGTGTGAATATATATGTGTTTGTTTCTACATGTGTGGATGTGTGCCTATATGCATGCATGTGTTGTTCTTACATATATATGTGTATGTGTGTACATGTGCATATATGTGTGCATGTGCTTTATGTTTAAGTGTGTTTGTGCATGTGTTTCTATAATTTACAAGCACACACATGTGTTTATGTGTGCATTCATGTGTACAAGTGTGTGTATGCATGTTTTATGTTTATATGCGTGTGTGTGTGTGTGCTTGTTTGGAAGCTTATGCACATGTGTGTGCACAACTCTGTGTGTGTCTATAAATATGTGTCCACATTTGTATTTATGTTTCTGTGTGGCTTGTGTGACTATGTTCTTATGCTTATTCATGTGCTTATTCATGGTTGTGTCCTTGTCTGAATGCATTTGTGCATGTTTGTACAAGTGCATGTGCATGTGTGTACATGGGCAAATATGCATGTATTTGTGAGTGAATGTTTGTGTGTGTACGTGCATGTGCATATGCATGCCCATGTGTGCATGTGTTCTTGTGTGTATGGTTGCATGTGTGTGCATGTTGTGCATTTGTGCAAGCATGCATGGACATGTGTGTGTGGGTTGGTGGGTGGGTTTGTGTATGTGTGCACATGTGCATGTGTGTGCATCTTCATGCATGTGTGCATATTTTTAAGTGTGAGCATGTGGTTGTGTGCATGTGTGTGTTGTGTGTTTATGTCTCTACTTGTATGCATGCATGTGGGTGCACTCACGTATGTTTGTGTGCACAAGCATGTTTGTGTCCATATATGTGTATGTGTGTGTGTGTACATGTGTGTATGTGCATATTTGTGCATGTGCTTTTATGTACATATGTGTGCATATGTGTGTGCATTTGTGTGCATGCATGAGTGTGTATACCTATTCATGTGTGTGCATGTGTGTGCATGTAGGTGAGTGTGTGTGGTTGTGCATTTACAAGTATGCATGGACCTATGTGCACATGCTATCTATATGAGTGTGAGTGCTATTTCTTTTATTTTTTCTTGTGTGAATCTGTGCATGTGTATGCCTCTGTGTTTGCTTGTGCTTGCATATGCAAGTGCATGTGCATGTTATTACAAATTTGTGCACATTGTTTTGCATGTGCATGCCTTTGTGTTGGTGTATTGCTTGGGTGCACATGTTTTTATGTGTGTTGTTGCAAGAGTGCTTGCATTTGTGCATTCTCTTGTGCATGTTTGCTTGCATGTGTTTGTGCATGTGTATACATGTGTGTGTATGCAAACCTTTGTGCATGCATGAGTGTGGGTGTGTGTATGCATGATTGCATTTTTATGTGTAAATGTGTGCACCACATGTGCCTTTGTGTATATGTACATGTGTGTGCATTTGTGCATTTGTCAGCACATGTGCATGCATGTGTGTGCACCATGTGTTGCATGTGCATGTGTTGGACTATGTATGTGCATACTTACGCATGTTTCTATGTGTGTATGTGTATAAATCTATGCATGTCCATGAGTGTGTGGGTGTGTGAGTGGGTGGATATGTGAGCATATATATGCGTGTGTGAGTGTGTGTGGGTCTGTTTGTGGGTTTGTGAGCATGTGTCGATGCATGTGAATTTTTGTGTGTGTGTGTGTGCTAATCATTGAGTGTCCATGTGCATGTGTGTGTGTGTGCTTATTGGCACATATATATGTGTATTGGTGAATGTGTGTGTGTGCATCATTGTATGTTTGTGTGAGTATGCATGTGTACATGTGCATGTGTTTTTATGTGTGTGTGTGTGTGCATGTTTATGTGTGCACATTTTTGTGCATGCTTGTGCTTGTGTGTGAGTGGGTGTTTGTGTGTGTTTGCAAACATTTATGCATATATATGTCCTTTTATTTGTGTATTTGCGTATACATGTGTTTATTTGTTTAGGTGTGCATGCTTATTTGTGTATGTGTATGTTTGTGTACATGTGTATAAGATTGAGTGATTGTGAGTGTGTGTGTGTGTGTGTGTCTGCATGCATTTGCACAAATGTGTATGTGTGTGCATGCATGCACTTGTGTACATGAGTTTGTGTGCATGCCCATGTGTGTGTTTGTGTGCATATCTACTTGTGTGAGTTTATAGGTGCATGTGTGTGTGCTTTAACATCTATGTATGTGTGCATGTTTTTGTATTTATGACCATACATAGAAGCGTAAATGACATTGCAGTCATGCATATGTGCATTTACATGCTCATGCATTTGTTTGTGTGTGCATCATATGTGTGTATATGTGTGCAAATGCATGCTCCTCTGTTTGCATGTATGTGCATGTGCATGCCATTGTGTGTGCATATGTGTATGTGTGTATGTACATGTGCCTGTGCATGTGTATGTGTTTGTGTACATCTAAGTGTGCACATGTGTGTAGATGAGTGTGCTTATTTGATTATGTGTGCATGCCCATGCATGTGTGTGTACATATGTGTGCGTATATGTGCACCTCTATGTATATGTGTGTATGTGCTTGTCCAAGTGTTTGTCCATGTATGTGTGAGTATGGTTAAGTGTGTACATGTGTGTTTGAGGGTACACATCGGTGTATAAGTGTGTGAGTGCATCCATGTTTATGTGCATGTGTGTATGTATATGTTTGAGTATATTTGTGTAGATGTGTTGCTTGTGTGCATGTGTATGTATGTGTTCTTGTGGTTGTTGGTGCATGTGTGTGCTTGTGGGCATGAGATCATGTTTGTGCATGTCTGTGTGTGTGTGTGTGTGCATCTGCGTGTGTCCATGTGTGAATATTCACATGTGCATGTGTGCATGTGTGCATGTGTGCATGTGTGGCCGCATAAGTGGATGAATATGTGCATATGAGTGTATGTTTATGCACTAATGCATGTGCATGTGTGTGAGAGTGTCTGTGTGTTTTAGTATCATGTGTGTGTATGTGTGTGTAGGTTGGTTGTGCATATATATGATTGTGCCTATGTGTGTGTGCATATGTTCATGTGTGTTTATGTCTATCTTTGCACGTGCATGCTTGTGCATGTTTATTCATGTATGTGTGTTTGTATGCTTTTTTTCACATGCATTTATGTACCTTTACATGTTTCTATTTATGTGCATGTGCATTTGCAAGTACATGTGAAGGTGTGCATGTGTAACTTATGTGTTCTCATATGCATGTTTGTGCAAGTGTGTTTGTGTGTGTATGTATGGTGGGGTGTTTGCAAGTGAGTGTATGCTTACATACTTGTGTGTGTGTTTGTCTCTGTGTGTGCATGTTCACATGCATGCTTATATATGTGTGAGTGTGTACATGTGAGTGCATGTGTGTGTGTGTGCATCTGTGTGTGTGTGCATGTGTGTGATTGAACATGTATGTCTGCAAGTGTGTTTGTGTGTGGCTACGTACATCTGTGTGTGTGTGTGTGTATGTGTGCATGCATGTGTGTGTGTGTGTGTGTACACATGTGCATGTGCTAGTACATCCACATGTGAGTTTGTGTGTGTGTGTGTGCATGTTTTTGTGTGCACTCACAAATTTGTATGTATGTGTGTGTGTGTGTTTATATGATTTTATGTACATGTGAGTGTGTGTGTGTGTGTGTGTGCTTGTGTGAATGTGTGGGGGTGTGCATGTGCATCTATTTATTTGCTTGTGCATGTCTTTGTGTGCATTCATGTGCTTGTGAATTTATGTGTGTGTGAGTGTGTGTCTGTGCACATGTTTAGTTTGTGTGCATCTGTGTGTTTGCATATATATGTGTGCATGTGGGGATGTGTCTATGCATGTTTGTGTGCAATTGTTTGTTTTCAAACATGTGTGTAGGTGTGTGTGAATGAGCATGCATGGGAATGTCTGTGAGTGTGTGAATAAGTGTGCATAGGAATGTGTGTGAGTGTGTGCATGCATGTGTGTGTATGTGCAAGTTTGTGTAAGTTCGTATGTGTTTATCTGGGCATGTGTACAACTCTGTGTACTTGTGAGTGCATTTGTCTTTGTGTGTTTTCATGTTTGCATATACATGTGTATGTGTGTATACATGTGTGTGTGTACATGTGTATATGCATATGTGTGTGTGTGCATGTGTGTATACATGCATGTTTTTGTGTCTATGCCTATGAGCATGCATGTGTGTTGATATGTGCGTGTGAGCATGTGTGCATCTACATTCTTACATGCATGTGTGTGTGTGTGCATATGTGTGTTTGTGTACATAAGTGCATGGGCCTATGTGCATGTGTTTTTGTGTGTGGGTGCATAACTATGCTTGTGTATGTGCATGCATGTGTGCTATGTGCATATGTGTTCATTTCTGTATACATGCTTAATCTATGTACGTGTGATTATGTGCTCCTACATGCATCTACTTGTGTGTACACGTGTATATGCTTTTTGGTTTATATGCAAATGCATGCATGTGTTTATGTGTCCATATGTGCATGGTGATGTGTTTATTGGTGCATATGTAGGTTAGTGTGAGCATGCGAGTAAGTGTGTGTATGTGTGTGTGCAAACAAGTACATTTGTGTGTTAATACATGTCTATGTTTAAGTGTGTGTGCATGTGTTTGTATGCATTTGTGTGTAGTTATGAGTGCTTGTGTGTCAACTTGTTCATGTGTGTGTCTACATTTATGTGTGTGCATGTCTATGTCTGTGCCCATGTATGTGTGTACAAGTTGATCATACATGCAAGCATGTGTTTGTGTGTGAGCATGTGCATATGTGTTTAGGCTTAAGTGTGTGTGCACATGAATGTATGTGTTTATAGGTGCATGTGTGCATGCATATGTGCATAATGGTGTTCATGTTGGTATGTGTGTACAAGGCTGAGTGCAAGGGTATGTGCATGTGGGTCTATGTAGACATATGCACATGTGTGTATGGGTGAAAGTAGTGGTGTGTTTGTGTTTATGTGTGTAGGTGTGTGTTTGTTCTTGTTTCCATGCATGCATGCTTGTGTATGTGGATGTGCATGTGGGTGCATACACATGCACGTGTTTATATGATGATAAGTTTCTTTGCATGTCTGTTCATGCATGCATTCATGTGTGTGCATGCATGCTTTTGCATGTGTGTGTATATGCATGTGCTAGGTGCATGCATGTGAGTATGTGTACATGTGTGCATGTATGTGACAGTATGTGTGTGTATGCATGTGTACATATGAGTGTCTGTGTGTGTGTGTCTGAATGTATGTGTGCATGTGTTCATTCATATGTGTATGTCCATGTGCACATGTGATTATGCATATCGATGAGTGTGTGTGTGTGTGTGTGGTCTTACACATGTATATGCAAATGTATGTGCATATGTATGTGTTCATGAGTACATGCATGCGTGCGAGTGTGCATGTGTGTCCCTTAACATCCATGTGCCAATACACATGTGTGTGTGTGCATGAGTGTGCTTGTGCATGTGTGTGCATGCTTTTACTTGCAAGTGAACATGTGTTTTCATGTATATGTGTGCGTGCGTGTGCATGCATGAGTGCATATATGTGTATATTAAAATATACATATAAGAGTATGCATACATATGTGTGTGAGTGTGTGTGTATGTACAAATGTGTGTACGTGTGTATGAAGGCATGTGTGTGTTCTTGTGTTAGTGTACATGTGCATGTTTGTCTATGTTTACATGCACATATGTGTTAATATTTGCATGTGTGCATGAATGTTTCTATTTGTCTTTGCACATGTCTTCTTGTGTGCATCAGTGCATGCATGTGTAGGTATTTTTGTGTGTGTATGTGTGTGCATGTATATATTTATGCTTGTGTGTGTCTGTATATGGTGTTGTGTGTGTGTGTGCATGCATGTGTGCTTGTGTTTTCATAGGTAGGTGCATGTTTACCTATCCATGCATTTTAGTGTGTGCATGTATGTGTCTGAGTGACTGTGAGTGTGTGTGCATAGGTAAGCGAGTGTTTATATGTGTCTATGTGCATGTTTACATGTGCATGCGTGTGTGCGTGTGTGTGTGCGAGTGTGTGTCTGACTATCTACATCCATATGTATGCTTCCATTTGTATATGGTTGTGTGAGGAAATGTACTTTTGTTTGTGTGTGTGTGTGAATGCATGTGTTTCTATGTGCATGTGTGTGTGCATGTGTGCTTGTGTGTGTGTGCGTGCATGTTTTCTTATGTGTATAGGCATGAGTATGTGTGTGCATGTGTATGTTTGTTTATAGGTGTGCATGAATATATGCATGGGTGTTTTAGTGTGGGTTTGCACAAGCATATGTTTGTGGGTGTGGGTGTGCGTGTGCCTATTTATGCATGTGTGTCTATGAGTGCTTATGTGTGTGCATGTGTCTCTACATTTGTGTGTATGTGTGCACACATGTCTATTTGTGTGGGTGCTTGTGTGTTTATGCATGTGAGCTTGCACATGTGTGAGTGTATATGTGCTTGTGTGCATGTGTATGTGTATGCATGTGTGTGCATGTGTGTATGGATGCTAGTGTGCATGTGTGTGTGTGTTCATGTGTATTTCTGTGAATGCACGTGTATGTGAGCTTGTACATTTGAGTGTTTGGGCATGCATCCTTGCATGTGTCAGTGCATGTGTGTTCATTTGTCTGTTTGTGTGTGTTTGCATGTGCGACCATTTGTACATATGTGTGAGCTAATGTGTGTGCAAATGTGTGCCTATGTGTTTGGATGTGTGTGTGTGTGTGTCTGTGCCCATAGAGTTTTTTATATGTGGGAATGTTTGTGTGTGTGTGTGTGCATATGCACCTATGTATGTTTTTGTCTGCATATGTGCATGTGCTTGTGTATGTCTATGTGCATGTGTATGGGTGTGTACAAGTGTGAGCATATGTGTGGGGTGGATATATGTGTTTGAATGTTTATGTATGCATTTGTGTGCATGTTTCTATGTGTATGTATTTATGCATGAACATTTGCTTGCATGTGTGTATGTGCATGTGTGTGCATGTGTCTATGTGTGTATGTGCTTATTCACACATGTGTGTGTGTATTTGTGTTTGTGTGCTTGTGCATGTGTGTGCACATATATGTGTGTGTGTTTAGGCATGTACTTGAGCATGAATGTGCATGTGAGTAGGTGTGTGTGTGCCTACATGTGAATGTTTTTGTGCATATATGTGAATGCATGCATGTTCATGCATGTGTTTGTGTCCTTGTGCACGTGTGTGCTTGTGTGTGCATGCACGTGTGTGTGAATGTGTTGTGTATGTGATGTGATTGTGTATTTACATCTATGCATATGTGCATTCTTGACTGAGTGTGTGTTTTTGTATGCATGCATATGCATTTGTATATGTGTCTATGCACATGTAGTTGTAGATGTGTGGGTTCAAGTGAGCATGAATGTTGCATCTGTGTGGGCATGGGTCTATGCACATGTGTGTGTACAATGTGTCACAGACGTGTGATTGTAGGCATGTGTGTCTATGCATTTGTTTTCATGTGTGTAACTCCATGTGTGTCTATGTGAGGGTGTGTGTGGGTGTATGTTGTTACCTATGTGTGCATGTGTCTACATGTGTGTGAATGTGCATGTGTTTGTGTGTCTCTATGTGTGCTTGTGCATGTGGTTGCATATGTGCATGTGTGCATGTGCAGATGTGTGGAAGCATTTGTATGTGTGTGAGAATATGTATGTGTATGCATGCAAGTATATGTACGTGCATTTGTGTGTGTATGTGCATGTGTGTGAGTGCACATGGATGTGCATGTGCTTAGGTGTGCAAGTGTGTGTATGAAAGTGTGGCCATGTCTGTGTTTGCTTATGTTTATGCATGAATGTGTGGATGTGTGTGCATGCAAGTGTGCACTTATGTTTGTCCTTCTATGTATAAGTGTGTGCATGAATGTGTGCATGTAGGTGTGCACTCCTATGCATGTCTCCATGCTTGCATGCACATGCACACATGTGTGTACAAGTGCATGTGATTTTTTGTGTGCATACACAATTTTGTGTGTGTGTGCCTCTAAGCATGTTTGTGTGCTATTGTGTTTATATGCAAGTGTGGTTGTGCATACACAAGTGTTAATGTTTTGTGCATGCATGCATGTGTGTGCATGTTGATATGCATTTGTGTGTGTTTGTACTCATGCATGTGTTTATGTGTATTAATGTATGTTCTGGTGTGAGTGCTTACATGTATATGCATGTGTGTGGTTGCATTTACATTCGTGCATGTGTGTGCGAGTATAGCTTTGTGTTCGTGTGTTTGTATATGTCTATGTGCATGTGTGTCTATGCACTCTTATTTGTGTTAGTCTATGTGCATGTCTATGCACATATGTGTTTGTGTGTTTGTGTGCTTGTGTATGTACATGTGTTAGTACAATTGTATATGTGTGTGCATGCTTGTGTATGCATTGGTGTAGGGATGTGTGTGCATTAGTGTTAGAGTATGTGAAGTGCATGTATAGGTGTGTGTGTATTTTTGTGAGAGTGTGGTCATCTTTTTTATTTGTTTATGTATATGTATGCAAGCATGTGTGTGCTTATGTGCATGTGTGTGCATATGTGCCTACATGCATGTGCATATTTATGTGCACTGTATCTTTGTGTTCTTGTGTTTGTGTGCATGTGTGGATGCATGGATGTGTTCATGCACAAGTGTGTGCATGTGTGTGTGTGTTTTTACATTTGTATGTTCATGCATATGCATGCATGTGTGATTGTGCATGTGTGAGTGTGTATTTTAGCTTTTTAATATGCATATGTATTAATGTGTGTATGTGTGTGCTTGTGAGCATGTGTATAAGAGTGTGCATATATGTGTATGTGTGGAAGTGCGTATGTGTATTCATGATCATGTGTGTGCATGTGTATGTATGTGTACAAGTATGTGTACCTTTGTAGGTGCATGTGCTTGTGTGTTTTTGTGCATATGCATATGCATACATAGGTTTAATTAAGAGGGAGTGTGTGAGTGCACACATATTTGTGTGTGCTTGTATAACTGTATGTATGTGCATGTGTGTTTGTATGCATGTATGTGTGTGTGTACATGTATGGAAGTGTGTCTGTATTTTTTTCTTGTATGTTTGCATTTGTGTATTTTTGTGGCCAACCATGTGTGCATGTGTGTTTCTTTATGTTTGTGCATTTTTGTCTATTTTTGTATGTGTGTGTACCTATGTATGTGCCAGTGAGTGCATGTGTCTACATGTGTTTGTGCATGTATTTGTGTGTGTGTATGTGTGTATGTGTTCATGTGTGTGTATGTGCACTGCTGCACGAGTCTGTGTGATTGTGTGTGCATGTGTGCATGTGCGCATGTGTGCATGTGCGCATGAACGCATGTGTGTAAGTATGCATGTGTGTCTATGCATATGTATGATCTTGTGCTTGTTTGTGTGTTCAACCATGTGTGTGTGTGTGTGTGCATGTTTATGTGCTTTGTGCACATGTGTGCCTACATCTGCTTGTGCATGTGTGGGCATGTGTATTGATGTTTGTAGGTATATGTGTTTGTGCATAAGTGCACACATGCGTGTGCATGTGACTGCTTGTGTGGGTGTACATGTGTGTGTATGTTTTAGTACCTATGCATATGTGTGTGCATCTATATGCATGTGCATGCATATATGTGTGCATCTTTGTGTGCCTATTTCTTTTGTTTGTGTGTGCATATACGAGTGCATGTGTACATGTGCATGTAGTACATGTCTGTGCATGTGCATGGGTGTGCATGTGTAGGAATGTGTGACTATATGAGTACTTGTGTGTGTGAGTACTTGTGTGTGTGCTTGCATGTGAGTGTTTGTACTTGTGTGTGTGTGTAAGCATGTGTGCATACATGTATGCATGTGTTCATGCATAGATGGGGGTGTGTGCATGCATGCTTGTTTGTAGATGTGTTTGTGCATGTGTGTGTGCAGTATGTATTTTTGTGTGCGTGCACCTTTGCATATAGATTTTGATGTGCATATGTTTATGGATGCATTGATGTGTGTATGCATTGCTTGTGTATGTATGTATGTGTGTGTGTGTGTGTGTGTTTGCATTTGTGTGCTTGTGTGTGTGTGTGCTTGTGTGTGCATATACGTGTGTGTCTATTTGCATGTATGTACATTTTTGTGTAAGTGTGTGTGCATGTGTGTCTGA
This sequence comes from Vanilla planifolia, assembly GCA_023846275.1. NCBI lineage: Eukaryota > Viridiplantae > Streptophyta > Magnoliopsida > Asparagales > Orchidaceae > Vanilla > Vanilla planifolia. The sequence goes on along the minus strand of JAIUJO010000309.1, from coordinate 157,796 downwards.
GCATATGTGTGTGTGTGTGTCTATGCTTATGTTTTTGAGTGTGCGTGCTCGTGTGCATATGCATGTGTTTATGAGCATGTTTGTGTGGGTGTTTGTGTGTGTGCGTGGGTGCGTGTGTGTTAGTGTGTGCGTGTGTAGTTGTACATGTATGTTTACTTATTTGTTCATGTGTTCTTATATATGCATGTAGGTTCATCAATGTGTGCATGCATTTGTGTGTGTGTGTTCAAACATGTGTGCAAGTGTGCATGCAAGTATGTGTTGTGTTGGTATGTGTGTCTTTGAGCGTGCATGTGTGTACATACAAGTATGTGTTTGCATGATTGTTTTTGTACAAGTTTTGATGTGTGTGTGACCTTGTGTGCATTTATGCATTTGTGTGTGTGCATGTGTGTGATGTGTATGTGCTAGGTGCATTTGATTTTCTGTGTGTGTGGGTGCATTTGAACATGTCGAAGCATTTTTGTGCATATGTGTGTATGCTGGTGTGTGCTAGCACAGGTGTGTGTGTGAATGTGTACATATGTGTGTGTGTATTTTTTTGATGATTATTATCACTTATGTGCAAGCTACTGTCCATGTGTGCATGTGTTAGTGCATGCATTCGTGCCTGTGTGTGTGTGTGTCGATGTTTATATGGGTATGTCTGGATGTGTGTGCATGTGTGTGAGTATTACTATGTGTACATGTGCATGTGTGCATATATATGTATGTATATGTTTGTGTTGGTGTGATTCTATGTGTATACGTCTATGTACATGTGTGTGTGTGAGTATGTTTGTACATGTGCGTGGGTGGGTGGGGGTGTGTGTGTGTATATGTGTGCACATGTGTGTACTTTTGGATTTATGTCGACTCATGCTTATGTGCTTGTGTGCTTGTGTGTGTGTGTGCATGTGGATGTGGGTGCATGCATGTGCATGTGTTTGTGTGTGTGTGTCCATGCATGTGTGTCTATGTGTGTGGGCTTATGCTTTTGTGTGCACATGTGTGCATGTGTGCATTTGTGCAAGTGTGCACTTTTGAGTGTGTGTGCATGTGACTGTGCTATGTGCATATGTAGTCGTGTGTGTGTGTGTGTGTGTGCATGCATGTGTGCATCTGTATGGGTGTGTAGGTGTGTGTGCATGTGCAAGTGTGTATGTGCAGGCATGTGTATGCTTCATGTGTATGTATGTGTTCATGTACGATTATGTGAGTTTATGCAAGAGAGTGTGTGTGCATTTTCAGATGTTTGTGAGTATGTGTGAGTGTATGAATGTGGGTTTATGTGTGGGTGCTTGTGTGTGCAATCACATTCAGGTGTGTATGTGTAGTTGTACATGCACATGCACAACCAACCCATATTTGCTTCTACCAGGACTCTCTAGATGAATAGGAACAAATAGGTCTAATGAAAAATTTCTAATGGTTTTCTAATTGTAATGTCTTTAAGTGGTCTAAAGCTCTCTTTTGTTTGTTTTCCTAATCTCATTGATCACATAATTTATCAAATCACCAATGAAGGTTTGGCAAAGCTCTAACTATATCAAACTTTAAAATCTTTCCAAAAAAAGATTTTCTTAAATGACAAAATCTCTTTTGCCATAATTTGGAATTATTATCATGTGTTATAAGGCATTCTAAACCATTGTTCTTAACCATGCGCAAAACTAAAGCATATGTATCATCTTTTTTTCTTCCAATGATATGTGAAACATTATCTTTACTAATAATGTTTTCATTTTTATTAAATAAAATATTAAAATTTGAATCACACAACTTTGTCATACTAAGAAGATTGTATCGTAAGTCTTGAAAAAGAATGATCTTTCTCTTAGAAGTGTGTGTGCTGCCTATAATTCCAATTATAACAACTTTCTTCATGGTTGTCAAAAGTAACTTCACCACCATCATAAGACTTCAAGTGGATGAATAAAGATGCATCTCTTGTCTGTGCCATGAGCATCCATTATCTAAGTACCATATATCCTCCTAAGTCCTTAAAGGAAGACATGCCCATAAAAGAAATCAACCATTAGTTTTTAGGAGCCAAACCTTTTTCTGGTCAACATGTCTTAACTTGATTATTCATTGAACTATCATTTCTAATCCATACAAATTTAGAAGACACTATCAACAATATTTTTAAACCTACAATAAGTAGAAATATATCCAAATCTCATGCAATAATTACAAACGACATTTGAAGTAAAAGAATTTGTAGTTTTTTAGCACATCCAAATGAATTCTTATTATGATCATGTGAATTCATTGAAGTATTTACCTCTTTCACTAAGCATGTGTTTTTTAAATAGTAAACTCTTTTTTATGTCTCTCAATCTTAATCTCCTGTAAGTAACTAACATTCAACTCATTCAAGTGTTTACATATATCTAAATAATTTTCTCTCTTATTTGAATTTAAAGTATTTAGAAACTAATTTTTTATACTTTTTGCAAACACTAATATATTGTTCTTCATCATCAATAATAGAAGAAGATAAGGAAAAGGAAGAAGCGGAACATACCTTATCTTTTAGTATTTCAATTGGAATATCATCTTTGGCCACAAGACAAATCAAAATCTCTTTCTTATCTTCATCACAAGAAGAACTATCTAAATAATCCCAAGATATCTTCAAAGCTTTCTTCTTCTTCTTTTAGTTTTGAAAATTTTCTACTCTCTCCTTGTAGTTAAGACAATTTGGCATTGTATTCTCAAAAAGTCTATATTTATAACAAATTATTTCTTCATGGAGACCATTTATCCCCTTTGTTTCTTATTATTCATAAAGAGTTTACCTGTATTTCTTTTTTTACATAATCTAGATAAACTTTTTGAGATAAGTCCTACTTCACTTAAGATTGAGAAATCAGAGTCTATAAAGGAGGTAGCTACAAATACTATTTCTCGTCCTTCTTCTTTGTCTTCTCCTTTTCAATCACAAGTTCTTCATCCCCTTTTCTTGCAAGCTCAATTTCATTTGTCAAAAGCTCACCTCATAACTCATCTAATGGCATATTCAAAATATTTTTTATTATTTGTAATGTTGTCATTAATGGGTCATTTTGTTGAGAAAGAACTCATAAAATCACCCTTACATGTTCACCAATCGAAAACTCATAGCCAATATTAGACAAACCATTAATAATTTTTGGAAATCTCATAAACATAACCTTAATACTTTCATCTAAATTCATTCAAAATAATTCATGTTTATGAATGAGCAAGTTGATTAAAGTCTTTTTAAGTCAAGATGTACCATCATAGGCAACTTCAAGTTTAAACTAAATTTCATATGCTATTTTTAAGTTCATGATCCAATTATATTTAGAGGCACCCAAACCATAACAAAAAATATTCATATCACGAGAATTAAGTTGTACTTTATGTTTTTTTTGCGTTGAGTTCACAAACATTTTCTCATTTCTTCTCCATCAACAACCTTAATTTTAATCTCAACCATATTTTCAACAATATTCAAAATTTCAAAGTAAATAGATTCTAAAAATAAACACATATGATTCTTCCAATAGAGGTAAAACTCACCTTTGAAAAGGTGGTTTATGTGATGAATCTCCCTTGGATAAAAATGCATTGTCTTCAACACAACATATAGCCATAAGGATCTTTTCTTAAAATGTTCTTTCATTTGATAGAAACCTTAATCTATACCACTTGTTAAAGAACATGTGAGGCAAAACGAATTAGAAGAGAAGGGTGAATTGTGCGTCTAACAATTTTTTTTGATTCCAATAACTAGAAGAAAAAAATTTTTAAGCTTGAAATATTTTTCTTCTTTCAACAAAATAAAATTGCTCAATAATAAAAAAAATGCACACAAGATCTTTTAGATGGTTTGGCCAAAACTTATGCCTACATCCATCCCTTATCAAGCTTCTACTAACCACTCTCTTTTGTCAAAGTTGATAGGGGTAAATCAAATACACACCAATGCTCTAATGAGACAGCAAAATAAGAAAAATTTAGGTTATTCAATAAAATTTAAAACTTCATAACTTTACTTACAAAATTTTTACACTTTAATTCTTTAAATAAGAGTGGAAATACTAATGAATGAAGTAAATGTTAATAGAAGATATAAAAATGACTATAAACAAAAATAGAGAAATAAAGACTGAAAAAAATGTGTAGCTTCCATAATTTTGTAGAAATTTTTTGCTCATAGTTTGAACTTTAATTGGACTTTTATGATAATTTTTAAGCTTGATTCAATAGTATTTATGTTCGGTAAATGATCCCTATTTATAATTAAAAAAAACACCAAAAATAACTCCCCAACGGCTAGAATTTTCTTTTCAAAAACTTAGACATTACAGTAAAGAAGATAGTACAACTACCATCCAATTACATAAACAAATGAAGTAATAGCCATCAGATTGGCTTAAATGATAAAGGGTGCGTCTACGTTTAATCGTAGTGAGATAAGATATGTAACATTAGATTCAAAAACTAGATGAACAATAGTGATGATGTGGTTACTATTTACAAAGGTAGAAAGAATCTTAGGTATTCGATTAAGCATTATGGACGAACAACTGAAGACAAAATACTATTCATAAATATGGGCATGATTTGGTCCATTCAAACATTAAAATGCATGAATGGTTAGACCAAAAATCTCAAGTGTATCAATGCTTATTTTTAGTCACACATTACAAAACTTCTAAATCATTTTTGGCTAATAATGCATTCACTACTTATTATTATCTACCTAATAAGGTTGGCTACCTCCTTGTATTCTCAAGAGGTCATGACTTGGTTGCCAACATGTACAAAAGGTGTCTAACCAGACTTGGTTTACATAATTTAAATAATAGGTCTATCTTGACCCATTTCATCTAAGTTGATTCAAAAGTAATGCCCTGAACTGGTTCACCTAAGGACCAGAATAGGAACCTAACTTCACTATTACTCGAGCTTGGCTTATCTCGATTTTAGTTGGGTTCTTGGCCTTTGGGTCCCCAAGGCCTGTGTTGCCTTCAGACTACTCAACTCGAGCCCTTTGGGCATAGAGTTGGGGGTGCTTAGGCCTTTTTTTTATTTTTATTTTTATTTTTTTGGTTATAAAAGTTTTTATTAAAAAAATTATATACTCAAAATCTTAAATGCCTTCAAATAAAATGCAACTTAAAATAAATTCATATATACATGAAGAATAAAAATCCTATGTACCATAATTGTGAAGAATTTAAAGGTTTAATAATCATAAAGATTTAGAAATAAAGTTATATATGGATTAGCCACTCCACAAAGATCATTACCCTTGGATCCAAAGTCAGTAAGTTGAGCCATTAAGTTACATTCATTATTTGTGTTGCAAAAATTTTTACTCTAAAAATTTCAGATCATTGAAAAAACTTTAAGTTTAATAAGGTATTAGTATAAACTTAGTCTTGGTTTTGTCTTCTTCACTCAAATGATATAATAATCTGTACATTTGTGTGTAGGTTGTTATCATTTTTGTGCAAACTTGTATGCATTAGTGCTTGTGCTTATATGCACTTGTGTGTGTGTGTACAAGCATGTATGCATGTGTATTCATTTGTATAAGCATGTGCATATGTCCATGTGTCCACATGGCTGTGTATGTGTCCACATGGCTGTGCATATGCTTTAATGTGTGTGTGTACATGTCTGAGAATGTTTGTGTGTTCACATATGTGGAAGTCTTTGTGTGTGTGCATGCGTGTGCATTCATGCATGTGTGTGTGTGCAAATGTTAATGTGTGCATGCGTGTGTGCTTATGTTTGCATGTGTGTATGCTCCTATGTGTGTGCATGTGTGCATGTGTGCATGTGTGCTTGTGTGCATGTGTGCATGTGTGCATGTGTTCATGTGTTCATGTGCTCATGTGTTCATGTGTGCATGTGTAGATGTGTTAAAATGTGCATGTGTATGCATATATATGTATATTCTTTTATGTTTGTGTGCATTTGAATGTGTGCACATTTATGTGTATATGTGTGCATGTGTGCATTTGTGCATGTGTGTGTTCATGTGTTTATGTTTGCATGCTTTTGCATTTATTTGTCAATGTGTGTGCAAGTGTGTATGTGTCTATGTGTGGGTGCCTATAGATGTACACGTGTTTGTACTTCATGTGTTAATATGTTCTTTTATGTGTGTTGGTGCATGCATGTCTGCATGTCTTTATGTGATTGTGCATGCTTTTGTGTGTGTGCTTGTGAGTGTTCTTGTTTGTGTTTGCATGCTTGCATGCAATTGTATGTTACTATTTTTTAAAATATTCTTAAAAAATGGCTGTTGCAAAGGAATAATAATGACTAATTCATCATCTATTAGGTTTATTTCATCAAAGCCATTGGATGGGATTCATTGGAGCTATTTATTGACTAAAGCCATTGGAGCAAACTTGATTAGTTCTCAGTCACTTGATCAAGTTAGATAAGATCTAGATTGTTTGATCTGTCAATGATAAAATTGAGATTAAATATAGATCATATGATTCAAATAAAAGAGATATGAGCCATCAAATTAGGGATAGATTATTTCAAATGACAGAAATAAAGACAACCATTTGATGAAGTCAGACGACATAACAATCGTCGAATATATGAATCAGTTATAGTGGATAAATTAGTAACCATTCGATCAGCTCATCAAATAGACAATTGGATTTATTAAGATCATTGTTTAAAGGTGGTTGTAATCTCCACCATGCGATTACAAAAATGCATGATCAGATGACACTGAGCACTCCCAGTTTTAGATGCAAACAACCACAAGGTTGTAGTTGTAAATTATAGGAAAAGACAAGAATTTGGACTTTATAATAATACACACAAAGGTATTATACGGAACCAAAATAGGGCTACCTCCTTCTTGTGCATTCAAGATTTCATCCTCTATTCAACTCATAATATATAGGTTGGAAGAAGAAAAGGTGATAATTATGTGATTAGCATTGATCAACTTGAAGCTAGTGGAATAGAATGCTTTGTTACACATGCAAATGAGAACAATTTATGGCATAAAAGACTAGGACATGTAGGTTATTCAATCTTAAAGAATATAAGTTGATTATAGTTAGAGGTCTTCCTAAACCAAACAAAACTAATTTGAAAATGTGTGAGTCATGCCAAAAAGGAAAGAAAGTTAAATCTTCTTTTAAACAAAAAATGACTTGACCACTAATAAACATTTAGAAATAATTTACTTAGACCTTTTTAAGCCCATGCAACCTTTGAGTTTAGGCAAACAAAAATGCAGATTTGCGATTATTGATGATTTTTCTAAATATATTTTAGTTGTATTTCTCAAGAATAAAAGTGAGACATTTGAAAATTTTGTTAATTTGATAAAAGTGATAAAAAACAAACTAATCTCAAATTAATTTGTATTCAAATTGATAATGGCAGTTAATTTAAGAATAGGGATTTCTATGATTATTGCTAGGGCAAGGGAATAAGGCATCAATTTACATATCCGTATACACCTCAACAAAATAGGATTATAGAAAGAAAGAAAAGAACCTTGGTAGAGATGGGTAAAACAATGTTGGTCAAATACAAACTACCAAAGTACTTTTGGTCAAAGACAATTAATATTATTTCTTATAAAATAAATAGAATAAACTTAAGGCTAATACTTAAGAAACCTTTTTATGAATTATTTAAAAATAAGAGATAAAATGTTATCTACTTTCATATTTTTAGGTATAAGTGCACCATTCTTAATAATGAAGGATCCAACTTAAATAGTTTGATGAAAAAGCAAGTGTAGGAATTTTCTTAGGATACTCTTCTCTCACAAAAGTGTATAGGGTTTATAATATAAATACTCAAAAGTAAAGGAATCAATGCACATAATGTGTGATCAGTCTATTCACGACAAATAATAAAAATTTAGATGAAGAGATAATGTCCTTAGAAAACTTAGATTTGAAAGGGGATGAACACGAAGCACAAAATAAAAAAAGAGAAGAGATTAGTCATCAATTACCTAAAGATTAGACATAACATGATTCAAATCCAAAGGAATTAATAGTAAGAGATGTTAATCAAGAAGTTAAGACTAGAGCTTCTATGAAAGAAAGTGATCATAATGCATTTATATATTTCACAGAGCCAGTATCTATAGAATATGTACTTAAGGATGACTATTTGGTTCAAGCAATGAATGAAGAATTCATTTAATTGGAGGGAAATAAGCTGAGGGACATAACCAAACTGATGGTATAAATTTTGAGGAGTAATTTGCATCGATAGCAAGATTAGAGACCATTAGACTTCTTTTAGCATATTCTTGTCATAAAAATTTTAAATTATTTCAAATTTATGTATAAAGTGCATTCTTAATTGAGATAATAGAAGATGATGTGTATGTAGAACAAGCCCCTGGTTTTGACAACCATGTACATGGTGATTATGTATATATGCTTAAGAAGGAACTTTATGGCCTTAAGTAAGCTCTTTATGCATGGTAACATTGATTGAGTAATTATCTAATTGAAAGTGATTTTAAAAAACAAAAGTAGATACCATATTATTCTTAAAATCTTTGAATGATCATTTGTTTCTTGTACAAGTTTATGTTGATAATATAATTTGGGAAGCACAAATGAAAATATGTGTGAAGAATTTAGTGACTTAATGGCAAAAGAATTTGAGATGAGTGAGATTGATGAGATGAACTTTCTCTTAGGATTACAAATCAAGTAATTAAAAGATGGGATTTTTATTACTAAAATTTAGTTCTTAGAAGAAATATTCAAGAAATTTGGTTATGAAAATATGAAAGATGAAATGATTCCAATGAATTAATCAATCCATTTAGACTTGATGAAATTGGAAAATCCATTGATCATAACATTTATAGAGTTCTTATTAAATCATTACTATATCTCATAATAAGTAGATAGGACATATTATATTGTGTTGGTTTATATGCAAGATCCCAATCAAATCCCAAGGAAAGCCATTTAAAAATGATTAAATCAATCTTCAAATATTTAAAATGTTCACCAAACTTAAGTTTATGCTACTCTAAGAATACTCTTTCATGTGAGCTTATGGGTTACGCAAATTCAAACATTGTAAGTTTTATAACAGATAGGAAAATTACCTCTGAAACATTTCAATTCCTAAGAAATTATCTAATTTCATGGCCAAGAAAAAAGAAAAAATTACATAGCCTTATCGACCATAAAACCTGAGTATGTTGCGTCTAAAAGTTGTGTTCCCTAAGTAATATGGTTAAGACAACAACTTCATCATTATGGTTTAGATCTCTCACATATTCCCATTTAAATTGATAATATTGTACTTTAGTGTTAATAAAGAATCAAGTTCATCATTCTAGGACTAAGCACACTAATATATAATACCATTTTATTAGAGGTCAAGTAGTTAAAGACAAAGTAGAATTTGAATATGTTCCTACCAAACACGAATTGGTTGACATATTTATTAAGTACCTTCCAACAAAACAATTTCAAATCAAACAACAATTATATATAATAAAAATTATATAAATTATATGTCTCTTTTAATGCTATCAAATGGGGAGAATATTTATTGTTCAGATAAGGGAAGCATATAATAAGAAGGAGCATATTTATTTGATTTTTATTATCTTTTATTATTCCTTTACTATTTTATTACATGTTATGTTTTATCTAAATATTTATGTCTTATGATCATCAAAAAGAAGAGATTGTTAGACACATTGTATTTGAAGAGTAAAGCCTTAAACATTTAGCATGATATTCTAATGGGTTTGTTTTGTGTGAATCAGGTATAGTTTCTAATGAGCAAGTCATGCATCTTAAAAGATGATGAAGTAGTGATCTTTAAAGTACTTTGGAGTGTTTAACAAGTTTCAAGAATTAAGGACATGCATACCAAGTTTTGATAAGTTTTTTCTCAATAACATTTGGACTTATTGACTTTACAGGCACTCTCATTTCATATCAATCTCAAATCATATTCAATCATCTTCTTGTTAAACAAATAGAATTCTATTTTTGAATCCATAATCTTTTTCTTGGTAAAATTGTATCCACATCAAAATTATATATTAGTTTGTTTGCATAACCTTAATTAAATAAAAAATAATTTTTTGAAATCTTTAATAATTAAAACAAATTTTTTTACCACATCTCAGATACATACTCACATGCACACATACACACACAAATACAAATACACACGCACGCGCGCATATGCACATACAAACACATGGACACCAATATGCACACACATATGCATACACAGATGCATGAAAAGGTGTAGACATGTGCCCATGACCACACACATGCACATGAACACATGCACACACCCAACCATAACACACACAAAATCACATACAAATGCGCACACACCCACACACATACGCACAAACTCACACACACAAGAATGCACATAAATGCCCATAAATAGATGCAAGCACACACATGCACAACTAAACACACATGTAAACACACACATATAAACACAATGCACATACGCACACACACAAAGAAACATTAACACATGTACACTTACACACATGCATATACACACATGTACACTCCCACACACCCACTCAAACTTATACACACACATTGGATCACACAAATGCCCAAACTCCCACTTTCACACCCATACATGTTCACACACAGGCATGCACACAAAAACAGACACACACACATGAACACATACACACACAATTGTACATGCATGCACATAAGTAGACAAATGCACTCACACACACAAACACACAAGTACACACCCACAAACACACAAATACGCACATACGTACACAGACACGCACACATGAACAAACAGACACATGCATATGCCAAAACACAACAATGTATGCACAAGCATACACTCACATGCAAACACATATACATGTACAAACACACACACATAAGCACACACACACTCCCACAATTACATGCCCACATGACATGCGCACATAAACAGACACACATACAAATGCACATAAACATAGACATATCAATTCACGTGCATGCAATAATACACACAAAGACACATACACATATACATGTGCATAGCCATACATGCACATTAGCACCCACATGCAACCACAAACACACATGCATTCATGCACACACACACATCGATGAACTCACATGCACAAATACCAAAGTGTGCTCACTTATACACATGCACCTACACACATGAACTCACACATACAAATACATGCACACCTACACACATACACTCACATGCATAAACACTCACAGGCACACACATATGCACTTGCTCACAAACATGCACACACACATATACACATACATGAACACAAATGCACACAAAATATATGCACATGCAAAATCACACAGAAAAAACATAGACAAGCACACACACCCATGCAAACACATTCACACATACAAGCACCCATGCACACACAAAAGCACACACCCATACAAGCACACCCATCCTTACACACATATGAGTATAGATATGCTAATGAACACACATACACACACATATGAACATATACCCACAACTACACTTGCACACACACACACACATGCTCCCAAACACACACTAACACACACACACATAGGAATTAATAAGCACACATATACACACAAGCACACATGCACACAAACACATACACATGTATAAACTCCATCACACACATACACACATATGCACTCACAAACAAACACATGTGCACACATGAACATAAATGCACACAAAGACACACACATACATAAGCGCAAATGCATATACACACAACCCCCTACATGCAAGCATGGACACATATATGCATGCATATACGCATACACACACATAAGCCCAAACACAAATATTCATAGACAAGCAGACACAAACACACACACACATACACACATACATATGCACAACAACACACTCACATGTACAAACACACACTTGAGAATATAGATATACACATGCACAAGCACATACACAAAAACAAGCACACATGAACACATGCACACAAATGTAAGAACATGTGCAGACACACCTACACCCATACACATGTACATGTAGGAACACACATGCATAGTACACACACATGAACACACATGCACATGCACATATACAATCATAATCACATGTGCACACAATCACTCCTACTCATATGCTCATATTCACACACACACAAGTATACACACACACATGTACACACATATACATCCAGAAACATACACACACACACACTCACACACACACCCACACCCACATGCATATGAGTCTATGCACATAAGCACACACATGTACACCGACACAAATAGGCATACATACATAGACACATGTACACACTCACATCAACACATGCACACACACACCCACCCACTTGCCATAGACACATTCATGCCAATGCTCAAACATGCTTACACTTGTAAACACACACACTTTCACACTTGTGTGCACCCATGCATGAACAGCTCAGAACCACACACACATATATACAGTCACATTCACAAGCATATGCACATGTAAATGAACAAGGATTATAGGATTATAGGATTATAGCACATGCATGCACACACACACAAACACATATAAATACACTCATACACAAACATGCACAAATAGAAGCGCACATATATTTCCACACAACTACTCAAACATAAATGCATACACACACATATATAAACATACTCAAGCACACAAACATGCAAACACACACATCCATGTAAACTCATATACATATGCAAAAGCATGTACATAGACACATATATGCACATGTGCACACACACACACACATGCAATCATAGGCACACAAAAATAGACATACACACTGACAAACACATGCACATGTATGCCTAAGCCTTGGCAGACATTCATATAGGCAAAAACATACACACTTATAGACACACACAGGCACATATAAAGATACACACACACATACACATGCATGCATGCACTCACACATGCAATCACACAGGTAAATCCAAACACACACTTGCTAATATGAACACACATGCACACACAAATGAAAACACACATGCTCACACAGACACACACACATTCACAAAATGCACGCACACACACACAACCACATATGCGCACTTACTCATGCATAGACCCACACCCAAACATAAATACATGCACATATGTTCATGAACATGCATATAGATGCATAGACACACACAACCACACATGCACAAAAACACACACACTAAACACGTGCATGCACCCCTATGGACCAACACTCATATGCACACAAGCAAACTCATACACAAACACATATAAACACAAGAACACACACACACGCACATGAATACCCACATACACACACACACACTTACAAGCACACATACACATGAATTCACATGATAACACATATATAAACACATACACACATATGCACACATGCATATATGTATGCACCAATATGTGTAGATAGATATGAACATAATTGCACATAGACATGCATGCACACATGTACACATATGTACACTGATATGAACATGAATAAATGCACACATACACACATGTACACGAGTACACACACATACACACAAACATAGAAACAAATGCATATGCACACATGAACACCCATGGCATGTCATGCAAAAACATATGCACTTACACAAGCATGCTCACAAAAATACATGCACACACACACACACATGACCACACACACAAATACACATGTACATGCACACAAACATACACACACATGAATGCATGCAAGAACACAAAAGCACACACACACAAAGACACATGTGTACACCATGCATGTACACATGCCCAAAGGCACATACACAAAACTATGCATGCATATGCATACTTACACACACACACACATGCATGCACACCCATGCACATGCATATGCATACCAATACACATATACTCCCAAATGCACATGTATTCACACATACATACACACATGCATACCTATGTATAGATGCATATGCACATACACATACCCTAACACACACTCACATAAGTACACACATGCACATATATAAACATATGTGCACACACTCACCCACACACATATGCACTCATAAGCACAAACACACAATCATACCCATGAACACATGCACACTCACTCATGCTCACATAGCATGCATGCAAACATATAAACACATGTACACAAGCCTACACACAAGCACATGCATAAGCACACTCATACACATAAGCATACATAAAGACATGCACATAGACTCGCACACTCATATGCACACACAAACACAAGCATGCATGCACACATACATACTTACACACACTACACCCACATAAATGCACTCAAAAATTCATGAACACACCCATATGCTTACACATGCACACATGCACAATTGTATAAACACACAAGCACAATTACACAAACACCCATGAATGGACATGCTCACACACATACTTGCATGAACACACAATGCACAGATACTAAGATGGATGAACAAACACATACACACATGTGCAAGTACATTCACACCAGCATACATGCAAATGAACAAATACACACACACAAACACACTCACACCCACACAAACACATATGCACACATGCACATACACAAACACATACATGCACATGCACACATAAACCACAAACATACAGACACACACACACACACTCATAAACCAATACAACCACACACATCAACTCGCATGCATGCATGCACACACACACAAATGTACACAATGACTAACAAACATATCCACATGCATGAATGCATGCACACAGAAACATTAGCATACACACATGCACACACACACAAATGCACACACATATGCACATAGACTCACACACACACACACGTGCATACTAATGCACACACATACACACACACACATCCACATGCACAAACCCGCACACACATGCACACATACCAATACACATAAGCATAAAAACATGCCAATGCAGACAAACATGCTCACTCATAAGCTTCACTTGCATGCAAACAAATGAATGCATAGACACATATACACATACACATGCAAACATGAACACAAAAACAAAAACATGTGCACACACAAAAAAAACATACACGCACACACATACATTCACACATGCACAAATGCACACACACATATGCACATGCAAACAAACACATGCGCAAGCACACACACCCACACTCATGCAAGCACACATATACACAAACACACACACATGTAAACTCACTTGCACACAAACATATATATACACATGCACACACATGTACACATAGACACACATGTATGTATGCGAACACCTGAACATCCTCACACCTATACATGCTCATGCACATGTATGCACACCCATTTGTACACACATATGTACACACTTGTACACGTCCATGTGCACTATTATGACACACATATATATGCACACACTCATATACATTCTCATGCACAAATACACACATGCACAAACATAGAGACACACACATAAGCACACCTGGACACATTGATACAAACATATGGGCTTACACACATGCACAAAATAAAGAACTCATGCAAGAACATACACACATAAAAAAGTTGATAGACATGCACATTCACACATATGCACAAGCACACACATGAACACAAATGCATACATGCACCATCACACACATGTTTTTGTGTACACACATGCAAACACACGCATAAATGCTCTCACTCATGCACATAGATATTCACAAACACAAAAACTAACACAGAACTACACACACTCACACACACACACAAAAATGCAATAACAAAGACACACTTGTGATCATGTGCACTCACATACACACACAAGTACACACGCATATAAAGATATGGACACATGCATGTATATATACACAACACACACACACACATGCAATCATAAATACTCACATAACATACACATACACATACAAAATGATGCATACATGCACATTAATGCAAAGGAACACCCACACACATAAACATGTACATACATAGCAACACACACACACACACAAACATATGCAAACGCATGCACAAAACAAACACAAAGAAGAACACACATGCTCACACATAAGCACACACACCCAAACACATGCAAGCATACACATGCACATACACACATAGACACACACATGCATACACACTCACATTCCCATGCACACACACATATGCACCCACACATGCACATGCACAAAGGCAAAGCACACACAAACATGCATGCACATAGACTTACACAAAATAATACACATGTGCACACACACACAAAATGCATGCACACACACCAATACGAAAGCACACACATACAAACACATGCAAACACATGTATACACAAACACATATGCATGCACACGCATGCACACATATGCACAACCTCATAGAGATAAGTACCCATGGACACAGATGTTGACAAACACAAAAACACGCATGCATAAAGATACATACACATACACATACTAGCTCACACATGTGTAAACACACACACTCACATGCATACAAATAAGTAAACACATGCACACCCACACACTTGCATATGCCACAAAAGCTCATGCACCCACACATAACCACACACACATACACGAATGCATAAGCACATACATGATCACACACATCCATAATTCCATAGGCAAACACACATATGCATATGCACACATTCACACACACACATGCACAAATGCATGCACAAAGACAAATGCACAAAACAAAGATGCACAAAAACATACACATTCATACACATGTGCTTGTGAATATACACACACAATGTCGTACACACATACACATGCATGTGCATGAATACACTAACATGCACACACACACTTAGACACATGCATGTGTACACATAAACTAACACACATTCATAGACATAAGCACATAGACATACGCAAAAAAATAAACATCGATGCACACACATGTATACAAACATGAACATATCTCAAACAATGACATGCACACACACACAACCAGACATGAACATGCACAAATAGTCATGCACACTCACACAAATGCATACACGTATTTGCACACATGTACACACACATATACACAATTGCATACATGAACATGCACACCCATACATGCAGCCACACACCCACATACACACACACATACAAACATGGATGCACACACAAACACATAGACACAAAGGCATACACCCACACATGTACCAATAAAATCACATGCATCTAATGACATGGATGTATGCACACATACACACATATACACACACACATGTACTTAAACATGCATAAAACATGCATGCATATAGACACACACTCATGCATGCACATAGCTCACAAACTCATGAACGGCACACATGTATGCACACATACACACTTAACCATAAATGTACACACTTACATGGATACACATGCACATATACATATGCACACATACATACACACATATGCATGCATACTCACACACACACATTAAAACATGTGTGCATTCAAACACAAAAAAATTCACAAAACACAAAAATATTTGAATACACAAACATGAATACATAAGCACACACACCCCCACACATGCACACAAGCACATAAGAACGTACAAATGCACACACAAATATGCATGTAAGCTGAAACAAACACATGTAGGCAAAAAAATGCATATAGATTTATACACATATTCTCCTTCTCACACATGCATAGTCACATATGCACACACACACACACACACAAAGAACATGTACACACACATGGAAACACAAACACAAAAAATTAACACATGCACATGCAAACACAAATGCACACACGCATTTGCACACATGTACACACATATATAAACAATCCCATACACGCACATGCACCCACACACCCACATATGCACATGCATACAAACATAGATGCACACACAGACACAGACACAAAGGCATACACACACTCCCACACATGCACAAAAAAAACCGCATGCACCTAATGACATGGATGTATGCACACATATATACATATACACACACACATGTACTTAAACATGCATTAAAACATGCATGCATGTTGACACACAATCATGCGTGCACATAGCTCACAAACTCATGAACAGATGCACATGTATGCACACACATACACACTTAACTATAAATGTACACACATACATGGATACACATGCACAAATACATATGCACATATACATATGCACACATACATACACACATATGCATGCACACACACACACATTAAAACATGTGTGCATGCAAACACACACAAATTCACAAAACACAAAAATATTTGAATACACAAACATGAATACATAAGCGCACACACACACCCACATATGCACACAAGCAAATAAGAACATACGCATGCACACACAAACATGCACGTAAGCTGACACAAACACATGTAGGCAAAAAATCGCATATAGATGTCTACACATATTCTCCCTCTCACACATAAAGTCACATATGCACAAATACACAAAAAAAAACATGTACACACACGTGGAAACACAAACACAAAAAAATAACACATGCACATGCAAACACAAATGCACACAGGCATTTGCACACATGTACACACACATATACACAATCGCATACATGTACATGCACACCCTTACATGCACCCACATACACACACGCATACAAATATGGATGCACACAAAGACACATTGACACAAAGGCATACACACACACCCACACATTCACAAATAAAATCACATGCACCAAATGACATGGATGTATGCACACATACACACATATACACACACACACATGTACTTAAACATGCATGTACAAACACACTCATGCATGCACATAGCTCACAAACTCATGAATAGAAACACATGTATGCACACACATACACACTTAACCATAAATGTACACACATACATGGATACACATGCACATATACATATGCACACATACATACACACATATGCATGCACACACACAAACACATTAAAACATGTGTGCATGCAAACACACAAAAATTCACAAAACACAAAAATATTTGCATACACAAACATGAATACATAAGCACAGACACACACCCACACATGCACACAATCACAAAAGAATGTATGCATGGACACACAAACATGCACATAAACTGACACAAACACATGTAGGCAAAAAGAACACATATAGATGTATACACATATTCTCTCTCAGATGCACATATATAGTCACATATGCACACACAAACAAAAAAACATGTACATGCACGTGGAAACACAAACACAAAACAATAACACATGCACACACGCATTTGCACACATGTACACACACATATACACAATTGCATACATGCACATGCACACTCATACATGCCCCCACACATCTACATACACACAAGCATACAAACATGGATGCACGCAGAGACACACAGACCCAAAGGCATACACACACACACCCACACATGTACAAATAAAATCACATGCACCTAATGACATGATGTATGCACACATACACACATATACACACACACATGTACTTAAACATGCAATAAAACATGTATGCATGTAGACACACACTCATGCATGCACATAGCTCACAAACTCATGAAGAGACACACATGTATGCACACACATACACACTTAACCATAAATGTACACACATACATGGATACACATGCACATATACATATGCACACATACATACACACATATGCATGCACACACACACACACATTAAAACATGTGTGCATGCAAACACACACAAATTCACAAAACACAAAAATTTTTGCATACACAAACATGAATACGTAAGCACACACGATACACATGCACACAAGCACATAAGATCGTACGCATGCACACACAAACATGCACGTAAACTGACACAAACACATGTAGGAAAAAAATGCATATAGATTTATACACATATTCTCTCTCACACCCACACATAGTCACATATGCACACACGCACACACACACAAAAACATGTAAACACATGTGGAAACACCAACAAATAATAATAACACATCCATATACAAACACAAATGCACACATGCATTTTCACACATGTACACACACTTATACACAATCTCATAAATGTACATGCACACCTATATATGCACCCACACACACACATATGCCTACATGTACACATACATACACAAAAATAGACACACACTCTCATGCAAATGTAGACACACAAAGACCCTCACACATAGACACAAAGTTACAAACACATTTACCAATGCACCAACTCACACACATGCATGTATGTCTGTGCATTCACACACACACACACATATCTTTGCACAAGAACACACATAGAACCATAGACACACACACATACACACACTCAAACACATGCATACACACATACATACACATAAACATGAACAAGTGCACAATGACACACAACCACAAACACACATATGCATACACATGCACCAACATGCACACCAACACAATGACACACACTTGCACATACATACACACAGCACTTATACACACATGCAGACACACACAACCATAAAGAAGCACACACAAGCACATACAAAACACACAAACATACAAAGGCTTATAGACACATACACATATTTTTCCATAGACACACAAGCATGTACAACAAAGCACATATGCACATGCACACAAAAACACCCCTGTGTACTCACCCACAACACATGCACAAAAATGCACACCACAGAAACACAAACAAATAAGAACACACATTCACACAAGTATGTAGATATACAATAGCACACAACCACACACACTCCATAGTACACACTTGCACATACACAAACACACACAAACATAAGCCCATGCACAAACACACACATGAACGTAAACGCATATATGCATATGCTTATTCACACACATGAACAAAAATCACACACACACTCACATGCACACTCATTCAAATACATATACACATACATACACACATATATGCATAGGCACACATGAACACACACACTTATGCATACACATGCACATATGCATGCTTACACATGAATACACTTGCACATGCACACACATGCACATGTACATACACTCATATGCATAGACACACATGTGCAAAAATACATGTGCAACACACATGCTTGTAAAAACATTTTTACACACACATATACACATGTATACACAAACACATGAATATGCAATCATGCACACATATGCATAAATAAACAAGCATGCCTACAGCCACACACACCCACATGCACACACACAAGCATGCTCTCACACATATAAAATTACACAAATATGTACACACACTCAAGCACGCACATGACAAAGACATATGAACATGCACACGTATACAAAAGCATGCATGCACATCAACACACAATGATACCCACGCATACACATGCACACAAACACACAAATGCACACATACACATGGACATACATGCACATTCACACAAGTAGGTACACACACAACCACACACATGCACACACATGACCACGCACACATACGCATATAGACATGTGCACATGCACATGCACACATAAATGCATATGCAAGCACACACATGCACACAAACACATAGATACATACAAATGCATACACAGCTGCATGCATATGCACACCAACACACATACACACACACCTACATGCATCCACACACACAAACCCACTATCACACACATTTACACACATTTATGCCCATACATATGCTCCCACTCACGCACATGCACATGCATATGCACTAACATGTGTCTACACATTCACACACAAGCAAATGAGAAAGCACATGCACATGCACACACTTGCATGCATAAGCACATGCATACATATGCACACCCATGCCCACACATATGGATACACACACAAAGACAAACACATAATGATACACACATGCACCCCTCTCCTAAATACATATATATGCTCACACACACATATATACACTCGCACACACATATACCCACATGCATGCATGCATACATGAACGAATACATGCACATACAAATTCATAACACAAACAAAAAAACTTACAAACATATGCACGTGCACTCACATGCATGCACCCACATAAACACATACACACATACGAACAAACATAGGAACATGCTCTGACACACGAACAAGCCAAAAGCACACAAACTCATGCATATACATGTATGCATGAACGCACAAAGGAATGGACACTCACACAATAGAAAGATGCATGCAAACACATATGTATGCACATGTACATATGCATGCACACATACATAAGAATGTACATAAATACATACATGGATAGAGACATACACATCCACACACATGCTCAAAGACATGTGCACAAACATACACACAAGAATGCAAACATGCACATTCATGCATAGAAGCAACACACTTGTACACACAGACACACGCCCACATGCATGCACACACACATTCACATAGGCCTACATAAACACATGTAATCAAACATGAACACACATGCCAACATATACATACATGTACACATGCCCATACATACACACACACAATCACACATGCACATTAACACACATGCATACACATAAATAAACATACACATGCACACACACATAGACATTCACATATGCACACTTGCACATGCATCCACACATCCACACATTCCCACATGCACAAAAGCACACACATGCATGCACACATGCACACACAAACACACACACACACATACACACACACACACATGAACACATACACACGCATACACACACAAATGCACACATACACTTACACACACCAATGCACCCATGCACACAAATGCACACGCACACTAACACACATATGCACAAAAATACGCACGCACGCACACGCGTGCCTGCACACACATACATATACATTCACAAGCACACATGCATATGTCCACATAAATGCACACACACTCATACATATACACAAACACACATTTAGGCACATTCGCACTCATGCATACACACATATACAAACATGCATGCACACACACATACTCATACACATACACATAGGCTTAAGAATGTAAACACATGCATAAACACATGTGCATGCATGCACATGCACACACACATTCTCATAGATGCACACTAATGCATGCATGACACACACATACACACACACAAGCACACGCACTTGCACTCACAAACATGCACACATTGACACATATGCACATGCACATGTCCACATTCATACATACACAAAAATTCATGCACACACACACCCACACATACATATGCATAGCATCAAACTCATGCATGAATACATGCACATGAAAACATGCACACTCACAAATATATACACACCCATGTAAACATGCAAACACAAAACACACATGAAAACCCACCCACACATAAAACCAAAGTCATACAAAAGCACACACACACACACACATCAACATGCACATATACATATAAACACACACAACATATGCACAGAGACAAACATGAACAAATGCATGCTCACCCACACACACTCGCTCACACCCATATGCACACACACAGCCTACACAGACTCAAACACACACCTACAAACACATGCACAAAAACATAAACATGCATCCATAAGCACACACACGCACACCCTTGTCCCTGTGTGTGCACACAATCATAACATAGTAGCCCACATACATGTGCATGTAGACACACAAATGCACACACACACATAGATATGCATGAACACATGCACACACACATGCACATGCTTACATACACACAAATTCATGCATGAGTATAGTCACACACACATTCACACTCGTACACACACTCCTATGTACATGAGCATACACACACACACACATCCATACACCCATATCAGTGCACACACACACACCAACACACACATGCACAAATACACACATGCATGCAAACATGCAAACACATATACATAGACATGTGAACATGCATACACACGAACATGCACACACACACACACATGCATTCTTGCACACACACATAGCATGCACACAGCCATAGATGCACACATGCAAGAACACATGTGCTTACATATTCCACACATGCATACATGTACACACACATGTCAGTCAATATGCATATGCAAGAAACAGTAATGAAACTTATCTACATGCACACATGTAGATGCACATAAATGCACACATAGGATAAAAATAAGTATATACACACAAAGACATAAACACAAGCATACGCACACACATGCCAATATAGGATAAAAAATAAGCATGTACATATAAAGACATAAAAATAAGCACACACACACATGCACACACATGCATGGACACACATGTTCTTGAACACACAAATGCACACACATTTATGCACACAAAAATAAATAGGCACAGGCACGTACACAAACACATTGACATCCACGTACACAAACCGGCACACATATGCACATGCACACACACACACATACACATATGCGAGCACGCTCACACGTGAATATACATACACAAAAACATAACCATGCATGCTCACAAAGACTCATGCACACACACACACTCATAGGCACACATATACATGCATAGACACAAACACACACAAGCACACATGCACACACAAGAAAATGTGCACACATAAACACACATACATGCATGCATGTGCTCATGCACACGAACACACACACACATATTTACTCACACATGCACACACATAGACACACTCACAAAACCCCAAGCACACAAATACTCCTACACACTCAAACACATATATATTCACGTAAAACTACACCCTCACATATGCATGGACATATGGGTGCATACATAAGCATGCACACCCGTACGCACCCCCACTCACACACAGGCACACACATACATAAACACATAAAGACACATTCACACACTCACACAAATACAAATAGGCATGTGCAAAATCACAAACACAAATGCACATACACAAGCATGCATACATGCACACACATGCACATACAAATTCACACACACATGCATATAGGCACGTGCACGCTAAGACATGCAATCAAACATGCACATGCACACCCATGTGCATCCACACCAATAAACAAATACACATAAAAACACACATATGCACACACACATACACAAACATGTACATGCACACACATACTTAGTCACACGCAAACACATGTGCATATGCACATAACAACATGCACATGCACAATCACACAAACACATGTACACACACATAAACAAAAACACACTTATATAAAGTTGCACATGCATGGACAAACACACGAACACACATGCATACAATCATGCACACACAGATGCCCATGCACACATAAATGTGTGCCCTTGCACAAATGAACATACACACAAACACATGCATGCATATAAATATAAACATAAAGGCATGCATATATATACACACATACGTAGATCCATATAGAAACATGCACATGCTTGCACACATGAATGTACACAAACAAATATACATGCATGCGCACAGACACATGGATGCATGCACACATATATATACACACACATGCATGCACTCATAGATGCACTCTTGTATATACTAATGCAACCATATGCACATATACATGCACACACACTAACACACATGTTTACACCCAAACACACATGCATGCACACATATGCACTTGCACAAACCATGCACACACACATATACAAGGATGCTCACACACATGCACACACACAAAAACAAATACATGCACATTGATACATGTGTGCATGCACACACACATACATGCACATGCACACAAACACTTTCACATACACACACATGCACATAGTCACACATGCACACATCCACATATGCATACAAAACCATAGACACACACACACAGGAACACTTATAGACACATATACAAATGCATGTATACACAAACATGCATACACATGTGCACAAGCATGTGCACATGCACATGCATACTCACATGCACACATATGCACACAAGCACACACATGCACACATACACACACACACATGCACATACAAACAAAATTATGTGCACACACACACATGCATATGCACACTTGCACACAAAATTGAATAAACACATATGAACATATAACCACATGTAAACATGTGCATGCATATATACATGTACACTCGCACACACAAGCACGCACACACACACACACCCACCTATACATGTGAACATACATCAAAACCCATGCAGTCACCCACACACAAATGTATGTGCAGGCACACATTGGCACAAATACATACAAGCACACACACACACACACACAAATACACACATCCCAAATCCATGTGCACTCACACATATGCATGCTTGCATGTGCACATGCACATAAGCCCAACAAGCACAAGCAGACACACATGTGCACGCACACACATGGACACATGCACAAACACAAGCACACAAATAGAATTATGTCTACACACACATGCATAAACGTGTGCACTCTCACACACAAGCAAAAAGACACAAATTCACACACAACTACATATAAACATGTGCATTCATACACACTCACACAAATGTATATAGACACTCTAGTATGCACACACTTAACTAAACACTCGAACATATGCACACACTCACCCACACACACATGAATTCTTTTGTACACACACACACATGCATGCATGTACACACACACACACAAAATGCAAAACCCATGCCCACACACACACACACACATGGATGCTTTCATGCACACACAAACACAAACCCACACACAATAACATACACACATGCACACTCACATGACATGCACATAAACACACATACACATAGACACATGCATATACACTACCACACTTACACATGCTAACACATGCATCCATAGAAATAAAACATACATGCTTGCACGTACATACACACATTATCACAAATGAACACTTTTAAACAAACATAAGCATACACACATGTGTACTACCACACACACTCACAAACATATCCAAACCCACATAGTTGTATGCATGTAGGCATAACACACCCACATGAGCACACACACATTCACATAAACACACAAACAAACAATCACACTCTCAAATGTCCATACACACATACACATAAGAGCACACATACACACACACATGCAAACACACATCCTACATAGACATATGCATGCATGCACACATGATCCCAAAATGCAAGCAAACAAGCACACATGCATATGCTTTCATAAGCATGTGCACATGCATGCACATGTGCACACACACATACACATACATACATGAATGTACTTGCACACACACATGTACATGCACACACATGTAGACATATTCATTCATACATGCACTCACACACAGAAGAATACATGCACCCACACACACACATGCATATAAATATACACACATGCATGCACATAAAGATGCATGTACACATGCATAAACACACACACAAACACAAACACATATACCCATACAAATGAACAACTACATGAACCAACAAACTCACCAACACCCACATGTGTGTTTGTGCACACTTATTCACATAATATGACACATACCCTAAACACACACGCACATGCACATGTGCCCACACACACAAACCCACACACATACAAGTGCACATGCACACACACATGTGCACACAAATGACATGCACGAAGACACACACACACCCACATACACACATGCAGGCATGCAACCACTCCTACACGTACGCACACATGCACCCACAACTACACATACATGCACACACAAATAGACATTGGAACATTTATGCATATGCACACACATAAATGCACACACATAAATGCACACATACAAACACACCCAAGTATACATACATGCCATGCACACATGTAAAAGCACTAATGCTCACAAACACATGCATGGCATAAACAACTGCTCACAAACACAACAAACTCACATGTAAATATGGATGCACTTGTACATGCACACACATAAGCAAATACTACCATGTCTAAATACACAAATACACCTGCATGCACTCACAAAAAAACACATACACTCACACACAAACACACGCATTCATGCTTGCATGCACAAGATCAATGCACACAAGTAAACAAGAATAAAGCCATAAACATACTGAAGCACTCACATAAACACCCACATGCACACATAAACACAAATGCATACATGTGCACCCACACACAAATGCATGCACACACAGACACACACACAAAGAAAAACATGCACAAATACATGCATGCACTCACATAAACTTGCACACACAAACACGTGCACACACATTTACATGCATTCTTACACACATATAAGTAAAAATGTACAAACAAACATGCCAACACACACACAAAAAACACACATATGACTACTCATGCATAGACAAACACACATACACACACATGCACACAAACATATGCACAAACACACATACAAACAACACAAATGACAATGCACATGTACATGGGCACACACATGACCGAACACATGCACAAATGCTTTCATGTGTTCACAAACTCCGATGCAAATCCACACACACATACATGCACATGTTTGCATGCAAACAAACACTTACATGGATGCAAACACAAACATCGTTACACACACACACTTGCATACACACATGTGCTCACGTGTAGACAAACACTCGTTTACGTAGGCACGTATGTACACATGCATGCACTCACGCACACACGCACAAAAACACATGCAGACAAACACACACACAAAGACGTGCACACACACATGCTTGCACATGCACTCACACAACTATGCACAGATACTTGCACAAGCATGCACGTGCACAACCACAAACACACAACAATAGAGGCACATAAATATATGCACATACATACACAAACACACACATACATGTGGGCATGGACACACACATAAGCACACTTATGCACACCATAAACTCACATAGATGCATGCTCACAAAAATACACAAGAAAAGCTCATAAACATGCTCATGCATGCATGTTCACATACTCACACATGCACTCATACACACACAAGCCCACACATAACGCACATATAGACATGCACACTCAACAAACACAAACTCACTCATACATAGGAATGTTCTCACATGAACAAACAGCACATGTACACACAAATGCATGAACACATACAAATACATGCACACACACACACACAAACTGACACACATCCACACACTCGAACATATGAACATGTGCATGCACACATGCACAGACAAACACACACATAAATACAAAAACACATGAACACACACACACCAACATGCATAATCCCCACACACAGGTGCACACACTTGCACACACATGCTCACACACACATGCTAATGCATATAAACACACACATAAAAACACACAAATAAACACACATGTATGTGCATTCATGAACATAATCATACATACACATGTCCACAAACATAAACACACATGAACACACATGCACCAACAAAAAAGCATTAATGCAAAGACACACACACACACACTCAAAAATATACAATCATGCGCACACAGACACATGCTTAAGAACATGCAAATGCACACATAGGCACACACACATACATAAGCACACACATATGCAATCAAACACACACAAGCATGCACACAGCTAAAGGTCCATAGACACACCTCCACACTCATGCATACATGAATGCAACAACACAAACACACACATGGATGCACACATGTGAACACACATGCACACACATATGCATACATGTAAGTACATAGTGACATGCATATACATGCAAATACACACACATACAAACACGTGCACATGCACACACACACACCCCTAAACACATATACACAAAGACAAACAAGTGCACGAATGCATGCACTCCTAACCACATGCTCAAACATCAACACACACCCACACATCCACACCCTTACATGCACACCCACACACACACTCACACAGACATGCACAAACACACATGCATGCATGTGCACTCACACACACACATATGCACTTACAAACATACACGTACACAAATGCAAGAATAGACACATGCATAAGTAAACACATGCACACATGAACACATGAACACACATTAACAAGCATGCATGCACACACATGCATACATGCACACACATGCATACATGCACACAAGGGTGCATGCACATGTACACAACCCAGACACAAAATCACACCCCCCACATACAGACAAACAGATACATGCACTCATGCACACTCATATAGACACACATATGCACACACGTACACGTTGACACACACCTACACCAAGGCACATGGATGGCTTCACACTTAGTTGTGTGCAGACACATAGAAAAGCCCACATGCATGAACACATATGCAAATGCATACACGCACATACATTCGCACACATGCCGCACACACATGCACACACACACACACACATGAGCATGTTATGCACACATGTAGTCCCATATGCAT
Organism: Vanilla planifolia; assembly: GCA_023846275.1. NCBI lineage: Eukaryota > Viridiplantae > Streptophyta > Magnoliopsida > Asparagales > Orchidaceae > Vanilla > Vanilla planifolia. Next base: position 127,883 of record JAIUJO010000309.1, on the reverse strand, counting down.
ACACACTTGCACATGAGCACAAATGAATGAACATATGCACAAACACACACACACAAAGGAACACATGTAGGAACACATGCACACATGAAAGTATCCACACACACAAGTACATATAAATGTATAGCCACACTCACTGACATAGAAACACGTACACTTATACAAACACAAGCACATCCTCATGCACACATAAACATTGCACATCTACACACACAAAGACAGACAAGAATACAAATGTGCACATATGCAGATGTACACATACACAAATGCACAAAAAAATACAAATGTGCACACATGAACACATGCTTACATGAATAGGTAGATGCAAGTACACACATGAATACAAATGGGCACACATGAACACATGCCTACATGAACATGCACATAAACAAACATCCATAGATAAGAAAACAAAACATGCACACACATACATGCATAGGTAGATGCAAGTACACACATGGAGATGCACATACAAACATACACACATGCAGACACTCAAGCATAGACATGCACATGCATGCATACAAACATACACTCTCACACACACACACATATGCAAGCACACACATACAAGCATATAGACACACACACACACACACCCATGCACCTGCTGATGCAAATAGTCCCAACCCATCCACATGCCTACCTAAACATACATGCACACCCATAACATAAATGCACACACCCACATGAGCAAATGCACACACACACAAATGTTTACATGCACTCACATGCACGTGAACATGTGCACACATATTCAAACCAACACATATCGACATACACACACATACATGTCTGCACAGAAAAAAAAACCTACATAAAAGCATATGCAAGCATGCACAAACAAGCATGAAAACTCGCAAGGACACACACACACACAAGGATGCACAATAACACAAACACATGCATGCACCAAAATGCACACAAGAACATATGAACAGACAAGTACACAGACACATACATCCAAAAACACCCACACACCGACACTTGCACACCCCCACTCACACACAGACAAATAAAAGCACAAGCACAAGAACACCAAGACATGCACATACACATGCTTTTGCTCTTATAGATACATGCAAACACACATACACACACATACATGCAAATCCAAACATATACAAATGCACACAAGCACACACACAAAAGCAAATGCACATATATGCACACACATGTATGCATACACACTCCCAAATATGCACAAATGCACATATGCAAACATGCACACATATAAGAACATACAGGAACATGTGCACACACACACACATGCAAACACAGGCACACATGTATGATGGCATACACGCATGTATGAACATGTGCACATAGACACAACATGCATGAACACACACATACATGCACAAACACTTCCACATTTGCAAATAAACAAACATGCTCAAACACACTCACACAAACATCCAAGCACATGGACAACCACATAGACACATGAACATCTATAGAGACACACATGTACATGCACACACTTATGTATATGCACACCTGCCAATAACACACACATCCACAAAGAGATGCATACACATGCATAGGCACTCCTAAAGGCACATGCACATGCGCATGCATGCACACACATACAACACACACTCACATGCGCTCACACATGCTCATAGATATGCACACACCAACACATGCATAAATATAAACACACATAAACATGAGCTAGAATGTACACACGCACATGCACACACACACACACATGTACCCTCACAAGCAAGCACATGCATGCACAAACACACACAAACACATGCACACACATAAAAACACATACATACATGTATGCTTGTGCACACATATTTTTGACTACAAACACACATGCACAAACACACTCATGCACACTCACAAATAAATATGTACATGCAAATGCACACACACAAATGCGTACAAACATCAAGACACTTGTACACCCATTCATATATATTGGAAAACACACACCCTACACACACTCACATAAGCACACACAAACACACATGCACACACAAGAACATACACACACAAACACACGTGCACAAGCACGCACACACACAAGTGCACACACACATGCTCAACAACACAACCATGCATACACACATGCACACATATAGACATGCACACACATAAATATGTGCATACATGCACATGTGGATACCTCACCACAAACAAAAGGACATGCACATACCCAAACAATCACACACACACACATAAATGTATACATGCACTCACAAAAGCTCACACACATGTACACACACATACATAAACACAAACTCATGCATGCATGAACATGCATACACACACACACATGCATACACAAGCATACACATACACATTTGGACACAAGCATGCAAACATAAAAAACCATAGAGGATGGCAAATATATTCATGTCAACATGCCCACACATGCACAAACCCATATCCACACATGCATTTAAGTGCATGCATTCACAAATGAAAAAAAAAACACTAACACACATATGCACAAACTTTCACACATGCACAAACGCACACACACGCACGCACACACGTAAATGAAGTTACAGGGACACAAGTACATGCTCATACAAATGCACATACACATCCATATATGCTCTTATACACACACACAAACATGTGCCCTTGAACTCGTGCACTCATCCACAAAAGCATGCATGAAAATGAGAACCTACACAAAGATTTACACAAACACATGCACACACATGCACACGTATGCATGTGAAAATGCACACACAAATGAACATACACACATAGTTGCACACATGCAAGCACAAGCTCACAAACACAAATGCTCACTGATACACACAATCACACATGCACACCCAATGCATACACACAAACACACACACACACACACACACACAACCACAGGCCAGCACATGTACATCTATATATGCACAAACACACACACACACGCACATACGCATACGCATGAGCCAGCATGCACACTCACAAACAAGCATACACACATGCACATAAATGCACACTTAGATGTTGGCACACATTCATACATGCACATGTGCACATAAACAAACACATAATACACAAGCACGTAGACACATTCACACATGCACATACATACACAGATATATACACACACACACACTCACTCATGCACATATGTATAGACAAATACACATACACATAAGTATAGGTATACAAGAAGTACTTGCACACACACATGCACGCACATCCAATTGTGTAGAAGCATACACTCACACGTATGCACACATGGATGCACAGAATCCACATATAGGAACACACACATGAATGCACACCTACACACGTGTATACAAACAAATACATACAGACAAACACACGTCCCTACACGCATGCACAAACAGACATAAGGACACACTTGCATGCATGCAGCCACACATGCACATGTGTGCATGCATGCGTGCACACACATATGAATGCACACACAAATGCATGCATACACATATAGATGCACACATAGAAACTCACACACAAATGCACTCACAAGGAAACATAGACACACACATGTGCACATACGCATACAGATACTTACACACTCACATGTGCTCATGCAAGCATTTAACTATGCATACATGCCCATAAACACATACATGTATGTGTTGATGTGCACTCACACATAAAAACATAAGCCCATACAAAAGCACACACATGCAAAGGAACACAGGAACTAAAACACACATGAACACTCATACCTATGCACACAATGGTGGCCACACACATGGGCACACACACACACTTGCACTTACATGCATGCACACACACAACACATATGCACAACATACACTTGCATGCATAAACATGCATGCACACATAGATAGGAACACAAGGACACATGTGCACACAAACACATGCACATGCACTCACAAAAAGATGCACAAATGCATACACTCATAAGCAAGCATATGCATACATGGTCACATCCACACATACCAATATTCTGACACACATACATGCAAAGACAGACACACACTTAAGAGCACACATGCACATTTACACACACATATACATGAATACAAATGCACACACACATGTACACACACATGCAAACACATCTATACATACTCATGCCCACTTGCACATCCACATGCACACACAAACACAAATGCAATTAAACCCACACATGTACGTAGACCCATGCAAATATGTACATACACTTGCACATGCATTCTCATAGGTACACCCATAAGTACACACACAAGCACACATATGTGCACACAAAGGCATACACACATGCACATCCACGAGATCACACATTTAAACACACATACATATGCACACACCCATGCACACGCACACACATGCACACTCACATACACATGCACATGCACACATACACCTATACAAATACATATAGATGCATAGGCATGCACACATTTGCACTCACACATACACATATGCATGCACACACAAATAAACACATAAACTCTTTCATACTTGCAAATGCACACATGCAAGCACATGCACTAGATATAAAAATATACAAACACACACACACATGCACATACTCATACACATACCGGTGCATGCATGCTTACATGCACAACCACACATAGACGAATGCACACGTAGATCAATAAACATGCATGAATGCACACGCACACACACACATGAACATACACATACAAATGCACACACACAAATACACATAGGCACACACATAAAAAACTTGCTCACACACCCCTACATGCATAGCCATGCACACACATAAACATACACATAGACATAGAAAACACATAGATAGACACACAAACATACACACACACAAAACATATGGATGCACACACTCACATAGATAAGCACACCAACAAATGTCTATGCATACTCAAGCACAAGCACCACCATACATACTTACACATACCCATCGTGCACACACATACATGCACAAGCACATAGACGTACATATGCACAAGTGTTCACACAAGCAAACACACACACACACACACACACAAAACACTAATGCATGCAAACAAATACGCACATACACACCTATGTCAATGAAAGCATATGCATACACATGCATATACACACATGTCAACATATAGACACACAAGCACACCCACACCCACATGCATGCATAAATACAAAGATATAAACACAACACACACACATACACAAGCTACATGTGCAAACATATACACACAAACATAAACATGCACACAAACATAAACATGTGCACGAACATGTACTCACATGCACATGCACAAACATACACAAACTAAGCCACCTTTCTTACAACATTTTCATGTATGCTTGCACACACACACATGCAAAATCACACATAAGAACATGCGTACACACATACCACATGTACACACATATGTTCATACACACAAGCACATACATGCATTCACACACATAAGTGCACATGCATCCATGCATACGCACACACATGCACATTTGCACAGACACACATGTATAAACAACAAGCACATGCATGCACATGGACAAGCACAACAACACACACAAATCACACAAAAACATACATGCACTGGCATATTTATACACACACACACACACACAGCATAAGCTTCAAGATATGCACATGCATACATAAATGCACTTACACAAACACAAGCACACATGCACACATTTACACACACACACTTATGAGCATGAAACAACGCATCCATATGCCCACATGCACATGCACATGTGCATGCATACACCTATTTGCTTGTATGAACACACAAACAAACATGCATGCATACATACAAATATATAGAAACACATGCACACACACACGCAAACACACACACAAACACAAACACAAAGGCACACATGGACACACAAAGATTCATGTACAAACATACACATACACATACACATATGCATGCACACCTGCATACATGCACATGTGCACACACAAACACACATATTCAAACAAGTGAAATTGTACACACCATACAAACATTCATACATACAAAAACAAGCACACACATTCACACAAATAGACACGTGCACACACACTCGTGCCCACACACAAACCTACAAACACTTGCACAAGCACATGCACATATCCACCCACATATGCACGAACACACATACACTGACCCACAAATGTGAGCACAAGCACACACATGCAGACACCCACACACGTGCACAAGCATGGAGATGCATATACACACACACAAACATAAACATACAAAAACAAACACACATGTGCACACACCAACAAACAAACACCTATACACATGCTTGTGCACACCCACATGCATGCACCTACACACACAAACCACACACTCACATAAACACACATATGCAAGCATGCAGACACATATAGATGTATGTATATGCATGTGCATTCACAGCCACACATACAAACCTACACACGAATGCACACATAAGCACCCACACACAAACACACATGCATACACACACACACACGAGAACATGCACATACACACTCATGCATAGACACAAAGAAGCACACAAGTACATATGCAAACACGCATAAGCATACACACACCTACACGTGCACAGACCCACATACACACACACACACACATAGATGCACACATGCATACACAACCATACACACACATGCACACACACAATTACATATACATGAGCACACATGCATACAGATAACATAATAACATCCAAACACTCGAAAGCACACACATGCAAACACACATCCATATGCATGCACATACATACACATACACACACCCAAAAGCACACATTCACATCCCACAAATACAAAAGTAACACACAAGTGCACATGCACACACACTTACACACTCACCAACACACAAAAATGCACACACACACACACACACATGCAAATAGACATTTGCTCACACACCTGCATGCACATGTACACACAAATACATGCACACACAAGAGAAACATGCAAATACACACAACCACATGAATATATATACACACACAAACACATGCACACGAACACATACTAATACTTACATGTACACAAACATACACAGACATACAGAGACACATGCACATAAACACTCGTAGGCACACATGCCTGAATGGGTGCACTAACACATGCACACATGGATAGTAGCACACACACACACATACACATGCATACACACTTATGCTTGCATGCACACAAATACACACATATGCACACAAATGCATGGACACACTTAGACGTAAGCACACAACACAATAATTGCATGCTTTCTGAACAAACGAGACACATAGATGTGCACACACAAACACACAAATGTACACATGGTCACACACACACATGAAAGAACATGCACAAAACATACATGCAAACACATACTTACATATACACACATGCACTCTCAAACACACACATGCTTGCACACTCACACACACAACATCACAGACACAGATGCATGTATAAATACATGCACCAACACACATGAGCATAGAACTACATAGACATGTACAACCACTTACACACATATGAGAAAACACATACAAATATAAGCATAGACACACACATACACTCACGCAAAGATGCTCACACACAAACTTATATACATGCAAATGCAAAAAAATGCAAATGGACTCCCATGTACATGCACACACAAGCATACACAAGTACACACACACACACACATGCACACAAATGTAAAAACAATACACACATACATGTACATATGAAAACATAAATGCACACACATGCATGCATAACACATTCATGCACTAACAAACATATACACATTGAAATTCATAAGCAAACATATACACACACACACACAAGCACACATGACCATATGCATATGCTCACATGCACACACACACACATATCCACAGACACACACATGCATACATATGCTCACACACATTCTTACACACACACACACACACATGAGCACAAAAACTGCCATACATGCACGCACATACACACACATCCACCACCACAGTCATAAATGCTGCACATGCCCATATGCATTGCACATACTTGCACACATGCACTCGTGTATGCACAAACTAAAAGAAAAACATTAGCACACAAAAAAGCATACACACATGAATGCAATGCATATAGTTGCACATGCACAATGATAGGTACTCAGTCACACACACACACTACAGAGAACTCACATGCACACACACTTGCGTATTTATGTACAGAAACATACTCCCAAATAAATTGATACACATGCACAATCACACTCATAGAGGCACACTCACATATGCACATAGCACATAAACGCACACGTGCACACATGCACAAACACAACCACATACACATACACACACACACACATACATACACACATGCACACACACGGACTCGCATAGAGGTGCACAAATACACACACACACACACAAGCACATGCACACATAGACACAAATACATGTACAAACACACACACACACAAAGACACATTCACACATGCAAATGCACTCACTCATGCTCACAAAAACACACACACAAACTCATAAATATTCATATCATGAACATACAGACACATGCAAACACACAAGCACACACAAACACATCCATATAAGCACACAGACACACTCATACAAGAACACACACAAACATGCACACACTGACATGCATGCACAAACGCATGTAGACCTATGCATGCACATGCACATGCACAAGAACACATACTCAACACACACCCATAGACAACACACTGACAAAGATAACCACACAATCACAAACATGTACACACGTGCACCTACACACATGAACACATGCCTACACACACATGCACACATATAAGCACCCACATAGACACCCACCAACACCAATGCACACATGCACATGCACACACACAAATGCATATAAACACACACACACATACATAAACATGTGTATGCATGTACACATACACACATGAACACATACAAAGAAATGCATGGACACAATCATATCCACAAAGATGCACACACTTGCACATGCACAATCACACACACCCAAAAACATAGGCATACTTGCAACACACAAGATCACACATTTGCACAAATCATCGCACACATGCAAACACACAAGCACTCAAATGCACACACATGCATACACAAACGCACATACACTCACACTCACTCACACACATGCAAGCACACATGCATAAACACACAAGTATATGCACGCACAAATGTACACACAAGTGTATGCACACATACACATACAAATATAAACACACGCACAAACAAAATCACTCATAAACTCTTGCATAAACATGTACATGCGCACCCACTCATTTGCAAATGCACACACAAACACTTACACCCTTGCTCATATGCATACAAGCCTATAAACAAATGTAGACATATTCATTCCCACATGCACACGCACACCTACACATGCACTCACATACACACACATGCACACACAAACACACTCAAAAGTATGCACAGACATATATGTGCACACATACACAAGCACACAAACATAAGCACACAAATGCTTGCACACACTACCACACACACTCAAACACATGCACACACCCACATAAACATGCATATGTGCACATACACAAGCATAAGCACACACAGAAAAACACACATGCATATACACAAACACATGCGAGCTCACTCACCAATACACGTATGTGCTTGAATGCAAACACATATAGGAACACACACACATGCATCTACACAAACACAAGCATACACATACACACAAATATAAGCACATTAATGCACACACACACATGCGTGCAAGTGTGCACACCCTCACAAACCCAAATATGCATAAATAGATGCACGCACACACACACAAATAGAGATCCAAGCATGCACTTGTACATGCACATGCCCATGCATGCATATACATGAGCAAATGCATACATAAATGCACACACCAATGCACATACACCCCCATAAACACATAAGCACAGACATTAATTCACATATAGACACATACACATATGCACACATGCATAGACACAAATATGAACACATGAATGCATATACAAACATGAAGACACACATATGCACACCCCTACACACACACACACTCATACACTCACACACATGTAGGCACACACATATATGTACACACAAAAAAGCACATGCACTCACTCACATGCACATAGACATGTATGCACACACACATATACAATTGCTCCCAAACACAGACATGCACATGCACATGCATACTTACATGCATATGCTCACATACACATATGCATAAAGTGTGACGCACACATACACATATGCATAAAGTCTGACGCACTCACATACACACACACACACACCCACACACTCTAACAAGCACACATACACATACACATAGACAGACACACATATATAAAAAGTAACATATGTACACACACACAAGCACACATATGCTCATAGTTATGTACATACACTCACTCACAAGTATTTGCAATAGCACACACACACACAAATAAACAAAAAAATACATATTCCTTATGCACATACACACATGCACAAAAGAACTAGGGCACATGTGTGAAAATATACAAACATGTACACATAGAGACATATGCTTGAGCACTTGCACAAAAAAACATAGGCATACAATTGCACACACCCATAAACACACACATACATAGACATGTTTGTACACTCGCATGATATTCAAACATGCACACACACACACACACACCCAAAAACACAAACATATACAAGCACACAAACATACACCGACACAGTCACACAAGTACTCACACACACACACACAAAAAGACTCATGTGCACCAAAACTCACACATGCATGCACACGCACATTATACATGCAAAAAATCATGTACACACCGACACACTTGCATGCATGCATGCACACTCATACATGCACTAGTTGTGCATACACATATGCACACATTCAAACACACCAACATGTATACACACACCTGTGCACACACATGCACACCTACACACACATGTGCACACAAATGCAGACACAAGCATAATCACATATTCACACGCACACACATGTGCATAGTTCAGAATAGATAGATGTGTGACCCACAAAAACACACATGTGCTCCCAAGCACACACAAAGACTCACAAGCATATGCACTCCTACACTGACACATTAATATGCACACATACCCACACATGTCAATACATATGAACACACACACACAAACATTTGTGCATGTGCACACACACAGATGCATACACATGCATACACACTCACCTCTAAACACACACAGGAACATGCACACTCACACTTGCACAAACAAGCACATGCACATAATGAAGACCCACACTCAAATGCATACACATACATGCACACACACACATGCATATGCAGACAAAGACACATAAACATGCATAGTAACACACACACTTGTAAGCACAAACATATGCACAAATAAAAAAACAAACACACACTAGTATGCACACTCTCAAACACAAATGTACACATACATACATAAGCATAGGTGTATACACCCACACACAGACATTTGCATGCACATAAGAATGCTCATGCATACACACACACACACACAAGCATACACAACACACACAAAGATGCGCACACGTGTTCAAATGCAATTCCTTATGCACACACCAACATCAACACACATGTCCACACATTCATATAGATTCATACAAACACACAACCACATTCTCAAGCATGCACACACACATGCATAAATGCATGCACATATATACACATGCACACACCCTTGGACACACACCCACACATGCAAATCGACACACACATGCATATAGACTTATGCACACACGCACACACACATATAAGCACACATAAAACACACAAACATGCACAAGAACACAAATTGGCACCCACAAATGCACATTCACTCAACAATACCCACACACACTCACATGCACCCACATGCACATGCCTACATCCACATACACGCATAAAGGCACAAATGCAAACATGCTCATACATGCACAAAAACATGCACTCACAAGACAAAGTATAGACAGGCACTTGTGCATTCACTCGAACAAACACACACAAGCATTTTCTTGCATACACAAGCATGCACACACATAGGTATGCACACACACACACTTATACATGTATACACACACATGCATACCCACCTACACACACATGGCTACAGGAAAAAACACAATAGGCATAGAGATGCACACACATACCCCTTTATATGTGTATAGATTCATAATTAGACACTCACATGCACATCCATATATGCACACAAGCACATAAACATACATACACAAATGCAAAGATATAAGTGCACCCACACATGTACACACATGCACAAGCACATGCACATAGACACACTCACACACATGAACATGCATCCTTGCACACTCATATAGCATGCACATAAAGATCCACCAATACATGCATGCATAAGAACCCATGTGTACATAGGTACACACACATGCACACACACGTACACATGTACACGTATGCAAACATGCACATAAAAAACAAATATGCAAATCTACATATTGACATACATTGATGCATTTACACTTATGAGCATATAAATGTAGAAGCACATGCATAGACATGATTATGCATAGATACACACAAAAGCTCATACATTGCTTCACACATATGCACACGTAGGAACACACACACACACATACACAAATATGCACACACATAGACATGGACATTCACATCGTACACACATGTAGATACACATGCAAACACATGCACAATCTTGTATATAGTTGCACAAATGCACTCACACCCACTGACACATCCACATGAACACACACACATATATATGTACCTGTTAACACATATACACACAAACTCTCTCTCACTCTCACACATTTGCTTGCATGCATAAACCCATATATGGACACATGTACATACATGCACATGCACACACAAACTTATGCACACACACACAAGCATACACATACAAACACAAGCTGGCACACACACTCATAGACATAAGCACATGCACACACACAAACTTACTCACATGCATATGTGCTTACACACTCAATCACACACATGCACACACATACATATAAGAACTCACACATGCACACACATACATATAAGCACTCACACATACACAAACGCACACTCACACACATAGACACTCCTTGACGCATGCACATAAACATATACAAACACAATGCATGCTCTTACAAAAGTACATGGACATGAACACTTATGCTTGCATACACATGCATGCACAAACACAGGCTTGCATACTTACACATGAATACAGACATAGACATGCACAATAACATGCAAACAAACACATACATACATACATGTATGCACACAATCACATACACAAAAAAATAAGCTCTTTGTCATATAAACGTACCTACACACACATACAAACACACACACCAACACGAACTCATGCATGCACACACACAGATACGTACTCATATACATGCAAATAACTACATGCACACACACATGCACCTACACACACATATGCATGCACAAACAAAAGAACTTGTTGACACACATATACACAGGCATGCACAAATGTATGCACATTCCCACGCAACCAAGAAGACACACTTACATGCATGTGCACCCATATGCACCCACATGTAATCACATGCACACATACACACAGACATAGGCACACACATGTATGCCCATGCACACACATGCACATACACACAAACACACCACCAACCACACATACACACACACACTTGCATGCATACAAAAGTTGCACACACATGCTTAAAACATACTCTCACAAACACACCCACACACATGGACACATGCATGCATATCTGTAAAGATAAAAAACAAGCACACACACACAAATACTTTCACATATGTGCACATGTATGCACACATGCACACACTTATGCACACAAACAAAGGCACACCCACACACATGCACACACAAACCTATGCATACACACAACACACATGCACACCCTCACCAACACATGCATATGTACACACACATACACATAAACACACATCGAGAAACTCACAAATGACACACACAAATGCAAACACATGCACTTACTAACACACGTGCACAGACATGAACATGCACACATGTGCATATGCACATGCAATCATGCACACATACACACGCATAGAAGCATAGATGCTCACATATATATGCACAAAAGCACACACACATACATGTAGGCACATCTACATGCATATGCACATTGATGCACACACATATGTACATGTAGGCACTCACACACACATATGCATCGACAAATACACATGTTTGTATGTACACATACAAAAAGGTGCACATACATTAGCACAAACATACCCACATATCTAAACATACATATGCATCCATGCACTCACAAACACAAACATGTGCATGCATGCACACACAAACATACACACCAACTAGTACACACACCCGCCCCACACACACACACATGCATGTGCGCACCACACAAATCTAGATACACACATACAAACATCCGCGAAAACAAACAAAAACTCATACATACATGCATAAACACAAATACACATACACATGCATACACATGCACCCACACACACATGTTTGCACATACACTCAAACATAAGAACATGCACATAGATGTGCACAACTTACTCATACAAACATACAAAAACGTATACAAATATGTGCATGCACACACATGCAGACACACACACTTACTCATACCACTTTATCACTCACAAGGTTAACACATGTTGGCATTGCAAACAAATATGCCCACACACTCACCCATATGCATGCACATACACTCACACACACACATGGACACACATGCATACACACACACATGCACAACACACACATGCATACATAAACATGTGCACACATACACACCCGCACACACAAAAATAGATACACCCATAGACACACATACACACACACACAAGCACAAGCACACATAAACACATGGAAATAAACATGCACTAATGCACACACAAACACACATGCATATACACATTCTTACATATACACACTCACAAGGATATGCACACACATATACACAAGCTCACTCAAATAAAAAACATAGACACATTCATCTGTATAGGCATGCACACACAGACATTGTCACATGCAAACACATGCACATGCACACACACCAACAAGAATGCTCTCACACATAGACGTAATCAAGCTCATTTGCACACATGCAGATGAATGCATGCACACACACACATGACCATGAACATAGAAGTACATACATGAACACATGCACACACACAATCATCCACACACACAATCATTGACACACAGACATGCAACCACATGCTAACTCACATACATACTTGTATGCACACATGCATCCACATACGCACACACCCACACACACACATGCACTAGACATGCATCCATTCACATGCACACACACACATATGCATGTATGCACAAATGTGTATGTGTGCTCACACACACACACCTGCAATAAAACATGTACACACAGAGGCACACAATATACACAAACTCATATACATGCATACACACACACACACACACACAAACACACACTTGCATGCATGCACACACACATTCATGCAGGCATGCACATGAACACACAAAGATGGTCACTAACATACACATGCCCATAAGCACAAACACACAATCATGCATGCATATGTACATGTTCATACATGTGCATACATTCATGCACTCTTACAAATACACATGCACACACATACCAGAACCCACACATGCACATGCACATACACAAGCACACATGTGCACAAACACACACACACACACACATATGCATACACATGATAACTAACATGTATACCTAAGCACACACAAGCAAATGCATATACACACACAATTATTAACACACACATTCATGTGAATGCATGCACACCCATTTGCATATACACACATGCACAAGCATGCACACTTGCACATGCACACACATACACACCTATACTTTATTGCACACAAACATGTACCCACATGCATGTGCACACAAATACATTAGCATACCTACACAAGTAGAAAATACACACATGAATGCATACCCACACATACCAACACATGCATACAAAGACATGTACGAATACACACATGCACACACACTAAGACACATGAACACACATGTGACTGTGCACATAGTCACATAAAAAAAGAGCATTTACACATACTTAAATGCACATACACACACACACATAGACACATGCACATACACATGTAAGCATATACACACATGCACACATGCATGTACATGTAGGCACATTCACACACTAAGATACACATACACATAGGCACACACTCATGCACACACATGCATACACACACCCAAACACATGCATGCACACAAACCTAAACATACACACACACATGCACACATAGATTCATGTACACATACATACAAAACCACAAATTTGCACACTTACACATATACACAAACACACAAGTAAACACATGCACACACTCCTACAAAAATGCACATACATATACACACACATAAGCACACAAACACACATTCACATATGTGTGCATGTATGTTCATGAGCACACATGCATATGCATAGACATGACGCACACACATGCAAGCATAAGAACACACACACAACCCAATAAACATAAATAAACAAACACACACACATATTCACTTGCAAATAAATTCACCCTTCTACTCACAGACACAAATACATGCATACACACACTTGTGCACATACAGACACATGAATAAACACATACACACACATTGACACAAAGATAGACATGCACACACAAACACACACACATACATGTACACTAGTACACAAACATGTACACACATGCATGCACACATACTCACACAAAGGCACACATATGCTAATATATGCACATAGACACACTCTCATGTGCACACATACCCATGCACACACACAAACCCACACATGAATGCATGCAAATATGCACACATGAATATACCTATGCATGCACTTAAGCGCACACAAACATGCACTTACACTCACACACGTACACAAACACTTCATTTGTGTAAGCACACACACACACACACATGCACACACACATGCACACTAATATGCTCACAAACTCGCACACACACACACACTTGTACTCACAAAAACTCACACACACGCACTTACACTCTGATGATGCATGCATGCACATATTCGTACAACCACATGCTCATGCACACACACACGTGCACATACACACAAATATTCGTGCTTGTATGCGAACACACACTCATGCATCCTTACACCACTTGTGTGCTTTAGCACATAGAAATGCACACACATGTGCACCCACACATGCATGCACATGCATACGCAAATACATGCACACTTTATGGGTAC
Organism: Vanilla planifolia; assembly: GCA_023846275.1. Lineage (NCBI taxonomy): Eukaryota > Viridiplantae > Streptophyta > Magnoliopsida > Asparagales > Orchidaceae > Vanilla > Vanilla planifolia. The sequence goes on along the minus strand of JAIUJO010000309.1, from coordinate 110,793 downwards.
ACACTTGCAAAAATAAGAACAAATACACATGATCACACACAAAATCACAGATGAAAATAGCCATGCACACACATGTGCACGTATAAACATGCACACATACATGCATAATCACAACCATCACACATGTACATACACACAAAGACACATGTATACCTACACACACATGTACCTACATGTGCACAGACATCCACATGCATGTAAACCCACGCACATGCAAGTTCCTGCATCCACAAACAATAGTCGCATTGACATACACACAGATGCACTCACACACACTCATGTACATGTGTGCACAGGCACAAACACACACTTGCACATGCATGTGCAAACATCTACACAAACACACCCATACACACACTCACATGCAAACACACACAAACCAACACACATGCACACACACCCACACACACACATGCACACACACACTTGCACAGACGTATGCACATGCATGTAAACACACACACACAAACATACACGCGAAATTGCACACAAATGCAGAGCTACACACACACTTGGGTGTGCATGCACACCAATACACACAAATAGAGCAATACACTCTTTCACAGACACACAAACATGTATAAACATAGATGCACATATTCACACACACACTTGTGCACACACAAACACACACATGTATAAACACACACACATAGACACATCAATCTGTGCACACACATGCACAAACACATGCACGCACACACACACACATACACAAACACACTCATGCACTCTTATACCATGTGCATGTTCATGCATGTGTACACACACATGCACACACAGGCATACACATATACAAACACACTCATGCACTCCTATACCATTTGCATGTTCATGCATGTACTCACACAAATATGCACACACATGCACACACATGCACGTTCACATGTGCACCCATGCACACACACATGCACAATTGCATGCATGCAAAATCACATGCATGCACACACAGAGATGCATGCACCCACTCACACACATGTTTCTACATGTGCACACACATGCACATCTTGATAAAGCCACATACAGACATAAGCGTGCACACACATAAGCACCAACACACATATGAACACACACACACACACACTTGCACTCTTACATACTCTTGTATGCATGTGCACAAGCTCATAAACACATACACATGCATGTACGTGTACACACACAAATGCACCCTAACACACACACATGCTCAGAAGCATGCACATGCACACACACAAACCCACACATATGACCACACACACAAATACACATATGTATGCATAAACACATGTACATTCATGCATACACACATTAAACATGCACATACACATAGATGCACACCCATGCATGCACACGCACACACACATATGGGTACATGAATACACTAATACAAACACGTAAAATAATACACTCTCATACACATGCAAATACTTGCCCAAGTATAGATGCAAAAATGTAGACACACATAGACACATGCATACGCACATACATATCTGCACCTATGCATTCATACTCCCATAGAGCAATACATAAGCACACGTGTGCTCAAAACACATAAAATGTTGCACACACACAAGCATATATACATGAACATAGACACTTGTACACATAGAAATATATATGCACACACACAAACTCACAGATGTGCACATGCACAAATATATGCACACCCCCTCCCACATGCACACTTCTATATGAATGCATGCACACACATATCTAGTGTGCACACAACTTATGTACACACTTATGCACACACAAGCACCAACACACAAGCACCCACACAAACAATAACACACACATGCACACATGCATACACACATGCACACACATAGATGCACACACACAGATGTATAGACATACAAACATATGGATAAACATGTATATAACATCCGTGCACACTCACACACACTTAATCGCAAAAACATGCATGCAAAAACACATGAACAAGCATAGATTTATAGACATGCATGTAAATATAGACACAGGCACACACACTAGCACATGCTCATGAACACATGCACTCATGCACACATGTGCTTGCATTCACACATGTAAACACACACTTGTACACATACATGCACACACATACACACAAATGCATACATACTCACATACATACACACATGCACACCCACATATGCACACACATGAACACCCTCACCCACACATAGATATGTTGAAACACCCACACATGGCACAGATACACATTACAAACCTCACAGTACATGCATGCACACACATAAACACAAACATGCACATGCACACATGTACACACACACGAACACATGCGCACACACGTACACACATGCTTGCACATGCACACTTACACACGCACACACATATGAACACACATACACACAACCACACACGGATATATTTGCACAAACAAATATGCACAAGTAATTACACACACAGATCACAGACAGGCATAGGCTCAGGCACATACCACATATATAGGCATAAGAACACACACATGCACACAAAAAGGCTCTTAGACATGTTCCCCCAAGCATTCACACATGCACACAAACATGCTTATGCACATGTACACACACATGCTTGCAAATGCACATACAAACACACACACACACGAGTAATCACATGCACAAATTCATATGTGTGCATAAGTATGCACACATGCACATACACAAACACATATGCACATGCACACCCACACACGCACACAAAGGAAAAAAGAGACATGCACCCATACATGCATATACATGCACATGTGCATGCATGAACTCACAAACACACACATGTGTAACCATACATGGATAGAAACATGTATGCTCATATACACACACATGCACAAACACACATACACACACATAAGTACAAACACATGCATGCATGCAAACAAGCACACACATACACATAGAGACATGCACAAACAAACACATGCATATTCACACACTTTCATATAGGTGTGCATGCACACACAAAAATATGCATATGCACACAAGCACATGAATACACACATGCATAATTACATAAACATGCACACACATAAAGACATGTGCAAGTACACATTTACATGCATGTATGCAAAAGCACATGCGCACACACATTCACTACAAGCACACACACACGAACACACACAACACGTACAAACACAAAATTACAACATGCAAAGATGAACTTGTGTTCAAACACACCAGCATGATTGTATACGCACACACATGCACACACAAACCCACACACACCAATGCACACAAACACACAAATGAAACCATGCAACTATACGATAAGACACACACATAACTATGCATGTGCACACATACACACACATAAACACTTATGCATGCATGCATGCACACACACACACAAACACTAACATGCACAACCCCACCCACAACACACATATGCATAAATGTGAACACACATGCACATGGTCAAACACACGCATGTACACATGCACATAGGCACATAGATACACACATACACTCATGCATGTGCAAAGCCACACATGCACATGCGAACACACAAGCACACATATGTAAGTGCAGACACACACATATGCACTCGCATGCATAGTCATGCAAGAACATGCACATACACACACACACACTAGCATACATGCATATGTGAAAATATGCAAGAATACCCACATATACATGTATACACACAAAGACATGCATGTATGCATGTACAACACATACATGCATGCACACACACACGCATTGGCACACATGCACAAAAAGACATGCACAAACAAAACTAATACACAGACTCATTTGCGCCTACATGCCCACACATGTATAAACACACAAACATTCATACACGTATGCACATTCACACACACACATGCATACACCCATGCATGCACACATAGACAAAAGCACCCAAATGCATTCACATACATACACGCATGCACCAACACACACACATGTACATACACTTATACACATAGACAACCACACATGAACACATGAACACCCACATGCACATGCACATGCACAAATATGCACACACAAGAAAAAAGGCACACGCACACATGCTTACAAGTACATGTGAGTGCACAGATAAACATGCATATATAAGCACATGCACACACACACACTCAAGCATACAAACACACATAAATGCATGCAAAGAAACACTCATACACTCACACACATATGCAAGCACACACATACAAGCATATAGACATACACACACACATGCACATGTTGAAACAAAAAGCACAACCATCAACATGCATACCTAAACACATCTACACACACAGGTACGTAGGCATGTTAACATGTGCAAACATATACATACCTACACACATGCACATGTGCATAGATACATGTCCACAGATATAGAAAAATAGTTACATACAAGTGCATGCAAGCAAGCAAACACAAGTATGAACACTCATAAGCACACACACACACACAAAAGCATGTACAATCATATAAACACATGCACACATGCATGAACACACACAAGAACACACACACACAAACACTTCCACATATGCACATGCTCAAACACACCCACACATTCAAGCATATGCATATCCATGTAGACACATGCACATGTATGGGGACACATATATACATGCAAGAAAAAGTACACATGCTTATGTTAAGAACACACAGATCCACAAAGACATGCACACACATGTGCATACAGTAGAGATACCGACATAGGCACACAAACACAACACACACATGAACACATATACGCATGCACACACACACTTATGCACAAAAGCACACAAACATGCACACACACACATATAGACATGCACAACATGCATACATGTATGCACACAAATACACCCATGCACACATTTGCATATGCACACACGAATACACATACACATATACACACACAAATTTGCCCTCAAAGCTATACACACACATGCATGAATACACACAATTGCAAATGCATGCACACTTACACAAACACACAAAGGCACACACACACCCAAACATGCATACATACATGTGTGCATGCACATACACATATGCATACATCCATGCACACACACACACATGTGTGATACGAAATACACATGCACATTAATAAAATAATATATACATACACATGCACACACATGTGTGCAAACATGAGTACACATGCCTCACACACTCACAAAAGCACACACAAACACACACATGCATAAAACACATTCACATACACCCATACACATAAAACACACATATAAGCATAGACACAGACACAAGTGTACACACACTCACACACTCATCCACTTAAGCATGCATACACACATGCACACATATAAAAATGCACACACAAAAATATGTGCACACATACACACATGCATCCCTAACAAATGCATGCATATGGACACGCACAAACATTCACATATAGAAGCACCCACACAGGTACATACACACACAGAAGCTCACACATATGCACATATACGTTCATAAACACAAAATCATTCATGCACATAGACATGCACACACTTGGACACACATGTACAAATATGCATCCACATACACATGCACATGCATGCACAAGCATGCACATAAGCACATGCACACATATGCATGCACACATGCACATGCACACACAGACAAGTATAGAGAAAGGCAAACATACACACATGAACACACACACACACACGTACACCCCCATATCCGCACATGCATGTAAGTGCACATATGCATAAATGCATAAACACACAAACACATTGACACATGCAAGCACAAACATGCAAACACACACAAATGCACACACACACAAAGAACCACGCACATATATAGAGTCACATAGACATATGCACATGCACATTCACACATGCTCTTATACACACACACACATGTGTGTTTTAACACAAGAACTCATGCATACAATTGTTGACAAAAATGATAATAAAAAAAACAAATGTACACACTATTATATAATATGAGGTGATGATCCAAAAACCAAGACTAAGTTTATACTAATACTTTGTTAAGCTTAAAGTTGTTTCAATGATCAAAAATTTTTAGAGTAAGAATAGTTGCAAAATAAATAATGAATGTAATTTAATGGCTCAACTTATTGACTTTGGAGCCAATGATAATGATCTTTGAGGAGTAGCTAATCTACAATGAATTTCATTTCTAAATCTTTATGGTTAGCATGTTAAACCTTTAAATTCCTCATAATTGTGATACATAGGACTATCAAACTTCATGTATATATGAATTTAGTTTAGGTTACATTTTATTTGAAGGCATTTAAGTTTTTGAATATTCAATATTTTTTATAAAAACTTTTGTTATTGAAAAAATTAAAAAAATAAAAATAAACAAATTGCCTAAGCACCCCTATCACTAGGCCCAAAAGGCTCAAGTTGAGTAGCCCAAAGGCAATCTGGCCCTTGGGGACCTATAGGCCAACAACCCAACTGAAACCAAGACACGTCAAGCCTAAGCATCAGTTAACTTTAGTTGCTATAGTGGTCTTTAGATGAGCCACTTAAAGGCATTACTTTTGGATAAACTTAGGTGAAATGAGTTAGGATAGACTCATTATTTAATTTATGTAAATCAGGTCTGGTCAAACCCCGTATGTGCACATTGATAATTCAAGTCATGACCACTTGAGAATACAAAATGATAGCCAACCCTATTAGCCTGATAATAATACATAATGAATGCATTATTAGCGCAAAACAATTAAGAAGCTTTATAATGTGAGACTAATAATAATCTTTGACAAACTTGAGATCTTTGCTCCAACCAATTGTGCATTTTAATGATTGAACGATCCAGATCATGCCAATATTTGTAAATAGACTTTTGTCTTGATTCATTCATCCATAATGCTTAATCAAATGGACAAGAGTCTTTCTACCATTGTGAATAGCCTCATCATCAATATTTTCTATCTAGGTTTTGAATCTTTTTAATGTTTTATCTAACTTTGGTAAAGAGTTTTCTACTGGTGAATTGGTAAGGAAGATTCTATGAGTTCTTCCTCATTAATATGACCCATTGGTGACAGCATTGAAAGGAATAAAAATTATTTTGACTATGCCATTAAATGAGTTATTAGGTGAGCTTTTCACAAATGAAATTAAGCTTGCAAGATGAGGACATGAAGAACTTGTGATTAAAAAAGAGAAGAAAAAGAAGAAGGATGAAATAATAGTATTTTTAGCTAACTCCTTTATAGACTCAGATTTCTTAATCTCAAATGAAGTAGCTCTTATCTCAAAATATTTATCTAAATATATAATAAACAAAAATGTAGGTAAACGCTTTATGAATAATAAGAAACGAAAGAGGAAGATGGTCTCCCATGAAGAAATAATTTGTCTTATGACCAATGATAATATTCCAGTGGAAATAATAAAAGATGAGGTATATTTCTTTCCTAATTTTCATTATCTTCTTCTATTATTGATCATGAAGAACAATGTATTAGTGTTTGCATAAAGTATAAAAAATTAGCTTCTAAAAACCTTAAATTGAAATAAGAGAAAGAAAACTATTAGGTATGTGTGAATAATTGAATGAGTCAAATGTTAATTACTTGCATGAGATTAAGATTATAAGAGTTAAAAAAATGTTTTTATTATTTTTAAAAACACATGCTTATTTAAAGAGCTGAATAATTTAAAGAATTCACATGATCATTATAAGAATTCATTTGGATATGCTAAAAATACTACATATTCTTTTACTCCAAATGTTGTTTGTAATTATTGCATAAGATTTGGATGTATTTTTACTTCTTGTAGATGGAAAAAATTGTTGATAGTATGTCTTTTAAATTTATATGGAATGGAAAGGATAGTTCAATGAATAATCAAGTTAAGACATATGGACCCAAAAAAGTTTTGAATCCTAAAAACTAATAATTGATTTGTTTTGTGGATATGTCTTCCTTCAAGGATTAGGGGGATATGTGGTACTTGAATAGTGGATGCTCATTAAATAGATAGGAGAAGTATCTTTATTCATTCACTTGAAGTCTTATGATGGTGGTTAAGTTACTTTTGACATCAACTACAAGAAGAAAGCTATTATAATTAGAACAATAAGCAATACAAACTTTTATAAGAAAGATCATTCTTTTTCAAGACTTAAGATATAATCTTCTTAGTACTATTGAATTATACGATTCGAATTTTAATATTTTATTTAATAAAAATTAATAAATTATTAGTAAAGATAATGTTCCACATATCATTAGAATAAGAAAAGATAATACATATGTTTTATTTTTACACATGGTTCCATCACGACACATGATAATAATTCTATATTATGGCATAATAGATTTTGTCATTTAAAAAAATCTTTTTTGAAAAGATTTTAAAGTTTAATCCAGTTAGAGGTTTGCTAAGCTTGAGTTGGTCAAATGATAAATTATGTGATCCATCGCAATTAGGAAAACAAACAAGAGAGAGCTTTAAACCACTTAAAGATATTGTAATGAGAAAACCATTAGAAATTTTTCAATTAGACCTATTTGGTTCTATTCATGTAGAGAGTCTAGGTAGAAGCAAATATGGGTCGATTGTTGTAGATGATAATACTAGGTCTACATGGATTTCTTTTGTAAGAAACAAAAGAGAGGTATTTTAAAAATTTATTAGATTGACTACTATGATTAAAAAGGAACATGAAGTTAGTCTCCATTAGGAGTGATAATAGACAGAAATTTAAGAAAGAGTTATGCGACGATGTTTTTGGCAAAAATGGAGTGAAGCATACATTTTTTTACCTATAACCCCTCACCAAAATGGTGAATTTCAGAGAAAAATAAATCCTTGTTAGATGTCACCTGGTGTATGCTCTATGAGTATAATTTTCCTAAGTATTTTTTGGTAAAGGCAGTTAATACTACCTATTATCTATTTAATAGAATAACATGTAGTCCTTTACTAGATATTTCTTCTTTTGAATTAAATCATGATAAGATGCCCAAGGTATTCCATTTTCAAGTCTTTTGATGAAAATGTTTTATTTTAAATAATAGAAATAGGGATTTAGATAAATTCAATGCTAACTCTAATGAAGGAATGCTCCTAAGATACTCACTAGTAAAACATTTAGAGTATACAATAAGGGATCATTAGTTATGAAAGAAATAATTCATGTAAAATTTATTAAATCTCTTATTGAAGCATCAAATAGTTATCATCAAGATGATCATAATGATGAATTAGAAGATTTAAGTCTTAGAGAATAAAGATCAATAGATATGGCTGAAGATAATGAATCAATAAAAGAAGAAAATTAAGCTAAGAAGTAATTAAGACATTCCAAGGATTATCCTTGTGAGTTGATCATAGGAGATGTAAAAGAGAAAGTTAGGACTAGAAGCTCTTTTAATCATGCAGCATTTGTGTCTAATATTGAACCCAATTCTATAAAAAAATACTTTTGAAGATAAGACTTTGATTGTTTCAATGAATGAAGAATTAGTACAAACTAAATGAAATCAAGTTTGGGATCTTGTACTAGGACAAATGATAAAATAATCATTGGTACAAAATGGTTTACAAATAAATTAGATGAAAATGATGAAGTTATAAACAATAAAGCTAGATTAATATCGAAAACATATTGTCAAGTTAGAGTAGACGTGGATGAGACATTTGCTCTTGTAGTAAGACTTGAAGTACTTAGGATATTACTTGCTTATACATGTCACAAAAGATTTAAATTATACCAAACGGATGTTAAGAGTATATTTTTGAATGGATATATAACTGAAGAAGTGAATGTAGAATAACTCTCAGGATTTGAGAGACATGAAAATATAAACTATATATACAAACTTAAGAAGAAACTCTATGATTTAAAATAAGCTCTAAAAGCTTAACATGAAAGATTATACATTTTCTTTATGTCAAATGGCTTTTGTAGAAGCAAGATAAGTAATACTTTATTTATTCAAAATTCAACAAAAGAATAGTTAATTTGTCAAGTTTATGTGGATGATATAAATTTTGGAGCCTCCAAAAAATTAATGTACATGAAAATTTCTAATTTAATGAAAAATGAGTTTGAAATGAGTATGATAGAAGGGTTAACCATCTTCCTAAGACTTTAAGTCAAACAAATAAGCAAAAAAATATTTATTTCTCAAACCAAGCATAAATTAGAGTTGTTAAAGAAATTTGATTTAAGAACATGAAGCATAGGAAGACTCCCATTAGTATAAGTACTATCATAGATAAGGACAAAATTAGAGAACTTATTAGCACAAATTTGTACAAAGAAATAATTTGATCATTATTGAATATTATTATGAGCACACGAGATATTTTGTTCTGTGAAGGTATGTGTGCAAGATTTCAAACTAGTTTTAAATGATCACACCTATAAGCAATCAAGTATATCCATAAATATCTTATTGGAACAAAGACCCTATGCTTATGGTATCCTAAGTGTGAGTGTGGATTTGATTTAATAGCCTATATAACTATTGATTTTACTAGTAGTAAGACTAATAAAAAGAGTATCTCTAGTATGTACCAATTGATTGATTGTTCACTAATTTCTTGTATTAATAGAAAATAAAATTGCATGACACTATCAACAATAACGGTCGAGTACATTACTATAGTTAGCTATGTTACTCGAGTTCTTTGGATTAAATAACAACCTTTTATTATGGCTTAGAATTTAAAAAAATTATAATCTTTTGTGATAATTCAAGTGTAATTTATTTAATTAAAGATCTCATTCAACACTCAAGAATAATACACATAGAATTAAGATATCATTTTATTAGAGAGCAAGTGCAAAAGAAAGTGATTCAGTCATCATTTGTGTATCATCTGTCTAATTAGTTGATACTTTTACTAAGCCATCAGCTATTAAAGTATTTAATAGACTTAGAATAAGTTTAAGTATAATTAACCCCTTTGAATGATTACAAAAAGGGAGAGAACTTAGTGCTAGAATTTGGGGGGAGTATAGGATATCAAACAAGATATGCTAAAATGTTGAATTTTTTGATTTATTCATTAGATTATATTTTCTTCTAGTATTGTTTTTGTAATCGTCAAGGGAGAGATTATTGTATGCTTTGAGATGATGATCAGAAAACTAAGGTTAAGTGTTTACTAATATCTTATTAAGCTTAGTGTTGTTTCAATGATCTGAACTCGTTGGGGCAAAGATTATTATAACATAAATAGTTAATGTAATGTAATGGCTTGACTTATTGACTTTGGAGCAAAGCAAAATGGTCTTTATGCAGTGGAAAATCCACATAGAACTTTATATCTAAATCTTTATTATTAGCATGTTAAACATTTAAAAACTTTACAATTATGGCACATAGGACTATCATCTTTTATGCATATGTGAAGTTGGTTTAACTTACTTTTTACTTGAAGGTATTTGCATTTTTAAACATTAAAAGTTTTTAATAAAAAATTTTATTATAAATAAAAATAAAAAATTCCTAAGCACTCCCTCTAATAAGCTTGTAGGGCTCAGATTGATAGGTCTAAAGCCAACACGGCCTTGAGGACACACAGGGCAGGAACCTAATCAAAATCGAGACTGGCGAATCCCGAGTATCAGTTAAGTTAGGTTACAATTGTGGTGCTCGGGTGAACCGATTTAGGACATTACATCTAAATTGACTTAGGTGAAATGAATAAGAGTAGATGTGTTATGTACTTTATGTAAATCTATTCTGATCGAACCACGTACGCATGCATTAGTGACTCGGGTAATGACCTCCCAAGAACACCAAGGTGACCCAACCCCATTAGGTTGATAATAATACACAGTAGATGCATTATAAGCACAAAATAGTTGAGTAATTTTGCAATATAGGACTAAAAATTAGCTTAGCCAAAATTGAGATTTCTACACCAACCGATCAAGTATTCTGCAATCGAACTTTCTCGATCGTGCCACTATTTGCGAATAGTCTTTTATCTTCTGTCGTTTATCCATAATGCTTAATCCATCAACTGTGAGTCCCTCTGTCTTTGTGAATAGTAACCTCACCATCCTTATCATCCATCAAGTTTTCAAATCCAATGCTCCAAATTTTATTTCGCTCTTATTAGATCTAGACCCTATATCCTTTAAGCTAATTTGATGGCTATCGCTCCATTCATTCATGTAATTATATGGTAGTTGCATAGTCTTTTCTACTATAATAGTTAGCATTTTGAGAAACATATTCTAGTTTTTGGGGGAGTTATTTTTGGTGTTTTTTATTTCAATTATAAATAGGTTTCATTTACCAAAAATAAATATTATTAAATCAAGTTTGAAAATTTTCATGCAAGTCCAACAGAAGTTCAAATAATGAGAAACAACTTTCTATGCAATTATGAGAGTTATGGATTTTTGTTAGTCTCTATTTATCTGCTTCTATTAATAATCACTTATGCATTTCTTGGTAACATTTATTTCATTCATTAGTAGTGCCTCTCTTGTTTAAGGAATTAAAGGTATAAGAATTTGCAAGCAAAAAATTAAGAAGTTTTGAATTAGAGCACTGGTGTGTATTTGGTTTCCCCTTACTGGCTTCAGCAAAAGGGAGTGGTTAGTGGAAGCCCAATAGGGGATAAAGGGTGTATTTAGGCACAAGGTTTGACCAAACCACCTAAGAACTCTTGTCTATATTTTTTTTATTATTGAGCAATTTTATTTCATTGTTAAAAGAAAATTATTTTAAGCTCAAAAATTTTTTTTTCCTATTTTTTAATTAAAAAAATTGTTAAACACGATTCATCCCTCTCCTCTTATTCGTTTTACCTCTCATGTTTTACAATACATGTACACATACACAAACACATGCATGCACAAATGCACACACTCACCCACATGTACACACACCTACACAGATGCACACATGCAAACAAGGAAACACATGCAAAAACACACAAGCATACCAATGCACACCCACACACATACACAGACACATGCACATCAACATGCATGCACACCAACACACATGGCCAGGCACAAACACATGCATGCTCACACAAACGCATAGCCAAATGCTCACACATTACATCCATATATGCCCACATACACACATGCACATACACATATGCATAAGAATGCATGCACATACACCCATAAGCACGCACATATGCACACACAAATTCACATAGATATGGACATACATTCACGCCTACATATTTGCACATAAAAACACAAACATACACAAGCACACAAATGCATGCACATAAGCACATGAACACACAAACACATGTACGCACACACATAAACACACATGCGCACACACACGCACTCACTAATGCACATATGGGTATACATACACATACACATAAGCATACATAAAGTTGGTACACAAATGCACAAAAAATGTACTTACACACACATGCATGCACATGCAAACATATAGAATTGTGCGAACATGCATGCACACATGCAAAAGTGCACAAACACGCGGCACACATGCATGCACTCATACATGCACACACACATACACAGAGGCACACGCACATGCTTACGCACATTCACATGTGTGCACCAACGCACACACGCCCACACACACATACACACACACACACTTGTGCACACACATATGCACAAACACACACACACACATGATATCACATGCACATTATGACACATAGGTATGCATGCAACCAAATACACACACATGTGCATGCATCATGCAAGCACATGGATGCACACACATGCATGCATGCACATACAAATACACACACAAAAACTCAGACACATGAAACTACTTATACATGCATGTACACATACAGACACAAGAAAATGTAGACATACACATGTGCATGTACGCACACAAAGAGATACACACACACACCTATGTAAGCCTGTAACCATACATACATGCCCACATAACACAAGCACGAATTAAATGCACACAAACATATGACTTTATAAGCCCATGCAAAAGAACACATATGCAAAGGCACACAAACACTAAAGAACACATCAACACACACATGCATGCACACATATGTGCCCACACAAGCAGGCACACCCATGCACACTCATGCACTTTCTCACACGTACATGCACACATATAATATACATGCACAACATAAACTCATTTGCACAAACATGTATACACACACACATAAGCAAGCATATTCATACACAGTCACATGCACACATGCAAACATTTTGACACACATACATGCAAACACACGTGCATGCATGGGAGCACTCACACACACACACACATGCATTAATACAAATACACACACACACACATGTGTACACATACACAAATCCACACACATTATTACACACTCATGCCTACATGGACATCCACTCCCACACAAAAACATAACTACACACACACATACATGCACACACACTCAAATGTGTACACACACATGCACATGCACTCTCATAAGTACACACAGAAGAACACATACAAGCACATACACATAAGCACACAAGGGCATACACACATGTACATCTGCATGATCACACACAGAAACACACATGCACACACACAAATGCACAGTCATGTAGACATGAACATGCGCACACACAACTATACAAACTTATATAGATGCACAAGTATACACACATACTTGCACACACACACACACATGCACAGATGCACACACTCATTCACACGTGTAGATGTACACATCCAATCATATGCATGCATGTACAAATATATACAAACACACACATATACATACATGCAAAGACTTATACACACAATCGTGCATGCACAAACACACATAGATGAATAGACACATAGTTCTCCAAACCTGCACGAATGCACACATGTGCATGTGTATGCACACTACCCATACACGTACATGCAAAGCTGCATACATACGCATAAGCACACATTGGTACACACACAGCACATGCACCCACAATCACACACATGCATACACACACAGACATAGAAAAAACATAAATAGACACATAAACACACACACACACACATATTAAACATATGGACACTTTTAATCACATAAATAGGCATGCACACATATGCTTAATACTCAAACACATACCACCACCACACACACTCATATGAACCAACATGCACAAGCTCACACACACACATATGTGCACATGCTCACACATTTGCACAAACACACACACATGCACACACATACGTGCACACATGAATATGTACACACACTCGTGCATGCACACAAACATACCCACATGCACTTATGTGTGCATGAAAACACATAGACACACATGTGCACACATACACACACATATGCACCCACACCTATATACATACAAAGACATAAACACACACATGCACACATCGCATGCTCACATATACATGCACACAAGCATACATAAGTGCATGAACATATACACACATGCACGCAAGCATGCATATGCACAAAGATATGAAAACCCACCCACCAACTTACAACTACATGTACACATATGCCGACATGCATGCATATAATCACATACACACATAAGAACATGTATGCACATGTACCACATGAACACACATGCATGCATACACATATGCACAAACATACACTCATAAACACAAGCACATGCAATCCATGCTTATGCATGCACATGCACATGCACACAGACACAAAGTATGGATAAGAGCATGCATATGCATGCACATGCACAAGCACAAGCACACGAACACAAATCACACAAAAACATACATGCATATGGATATTTACACAGACACATTGATACTCATGCACATGCACATGCACAAACATACACATATGAACATGCACATGCACATGCACAAACATAATTACACACACATAGGCACACATACACACATATGCACATGCACACATACACATATGAACATGAAACAACACATGTAGAAACCTTCATAGACATACACATGTGCATGCTTATGCACACTTGCATGCATGAACACACAAACAAACATACTTGCATGCATGCAAATACATCAAAACACATGCACACACACACACACAAACACAAACAAACACACACACATACACACTAAGATACATGCATATACATTCACACAAACAATAGCATATGCATGCACATAGGTGCAAAGCACACACAAATTTAAATGCATGCACATACACACATTCATACATTTGTGCATCTATGTGTACATGCAAATATGCATACAATACATACACATAAATGCACGCACACATGCTCCTGCACACACAGACATACAAACACTTATACATGCACACATATACATTGACCCATAAAAGAAAGCACAAGCACACACATGCACACAAGTATGCACACGCACACACATATACATAGACACAGACATAGACAAATACACACATATGTATATGCACACACATAAATACTAAACCACAAACAATCCCACATACATATATGTGTGTGAGTATACACACACAAATCCACACACATTGACATACACAAACCCACACACACATTTGTACATGTGCAAAAACACACTCACACACCAACTTACAAACCCCTACACACAAATCCACACACACACATAAACTCATGTATATGCACGTGCATGTACAACCACACATACACACCTGAACATGAATGAACACACAACCACCAACACACAAACACACATGCATACACTCACTTTCACACACACACATATGAACATGCACATACACACTCATGCATAAACACACACAATAACACATGCAAGCATACACACACCTACACGTGCACACATGAACACACACACCTACATACCCACATAGAAGAACACATGCATGCACAACCATGCACATGCACACACAACTACGCATACATGAGCATATATGCACACACATAACACAGTCACATTCACACACTCAAAAGTGCACACTTGCATACACACACACACTCACAAGAATACATGTGCACACATAGAGACATACATACATACACACGCACACACATACACATACATGCACCCACTCCCACACTCATAAACACATGCATGCAAGCACACATGCATAGAAACATGAATCCACAAATAAAAAACAACACACATGTGCACATGCACACACACTCACACACTTTAACCCGCATACATATACAAATACACACACATAGATGTGCTCTCACATGAATGAGTGTGCACAAACACATGCACACTGGCATCCATACACAAACATACACACACACATACACATACACATGCACACAAACACACATGCACTAACACACATGCATAAAGACACAAGCACCCACACACACATGCACACAAACATGCAAAAACATAGGCACACACGTAAGCACTCGTACACACACATGCATGAATAGGCATAGGAACACCCAAACACATATGCTTGTGCATGCCCACACAAATACACCCATGCATATATGCATACACACTTACAAACAAACATATACATGCACACACATACTCATGCACATGCATATAAGCAAACATGTACACACACACATAAGCACACATATACATACACATGCACACATAAAAAATGCATGGAAACTCACAAGAAATGAACATTTCCTCATGCACCCTTACGCAAACAAGAGCATACATATACATGTAGATACCCACACACACACTTGCACACATGCACATACACATATAAACATGCACACACACACATACGAACACTCGCCCACCTATATACAAACACTCACACCCACACAGACACATACATGCACACACAAGAAAACATGCATGGAGACACACATACACAAGCCCACATGCAGACACACAAGAATAACTAAACACATGCACATACATACACTCACAAAAATAACTACACACATGCATACACTGATGTACACAAGAAGGCATATGCAAACACAAATACAAATATTCATGCACACACTCAAACATTAACAAATATGTGCATGTACACACAAACACACATTCACATCTATACAAATGCATTGTCACATGCATGCCTTCATACACATAGATACATGCAAACACATGCACACTCGTATATATAAACATGCACACATATGCACACACACATTTGCACAGGCTCATGGACGTGCACACACACATGCACACCTGCATGCATGCACGTATGCATGCATGTTATCACACATGAAGACATACAGATGCACATACATTTGCACATACAAATGTACACACACACACATACTCACACTCATGGATACACATAATCACACTTGCACATGGACATGCACATATGAATGAACACATGCACATATACCGGCACACAGACACACTCATATGTGCACACACATACACAAATACTATCGCATGCATGCACTTATGTATACACATGCTCACATGTATGCACCTTGCACACACATATGAACACACATGCAAAAGCATGCATACACACACATGCCTAGATGCATGAACACACATGTAAAGAAACATGTTGCCATATAAAGCCATGTGCATGTGTATACCCCCACATGCAAATTCACATACCCAAGAGTGCATGCATGCAAACAAGCACAACATGCACCTCCATACACAAAAACACAAACACACTCATGCACTCACCTACACACACATGTGCATATGTCCATACACACTTATATGCACATACACATCCATGCATGCATTCACATGCACACAAACATACCAAGACAGACACTCCCATGCATACATGCAAGTACACATGCACCTGTAAACACGCACATGCATGTGCACACACACTTAAGTCCACACACATTTGGACACACTCATAAACAAACACAAGCTTGCATACACGATCAACTTGTACCACACACATGGGCACATACATACATATGCACACACATAAATTCATACATGCACACAAACAAGTTGACACATGTACACGCACCTAAAGATAGACATGTATTAACACACAAATGTGCTCATTTGCACGACACACTCATATGCTCTAGCTCACCTACACATGCACACCAATAAACACATCGCCATACAAATATGCACACATAAATACACACACACATTTGCACACAAAAAAATTGCATAGACACATGCACATTCACAAACATGCATGCAGGAGCACATGAACTCACATACATAGATTAGGCATGCATACATAAATGCGCACATATGCACATAGCACACGCATGCACCCGTACACACATGCAAGCATATACACAAGCACACTTTTGCACTCACACACAAAAATACATGCACACACACTCATGCACTTATGTACACACACACACCCAAATATATGTGCACAAACACATGCACACACAAACACAAAGAGATGCACATGCACAAACACACACACATGGACAAGTACACATAGACATGCAAGCACACATACACACACATGCATACAAGCACAAAAACACATGCACATGCACTTGTAAACATAGACTCATGCACAAATGCAAATATGTGCACAAACATACAATGCACACACACATGCATGTAAGAATGTAGATGCACACATGTCACATACACACATGAACACATGTACATGCCCATAGGTACTGACACAAAACATGAACGAATTCACAAATGCACATGCACACACAAATATACACATACACATGCACACATACACAGGTACACACACTTATAAATGTATATGCTTCCATTAAAACACACACATAGACACATGCATGCACACAAGTACACACATGTACACAGAGCATTACGCACACCCAGATAAACACAAATGAACTCACACACATGAATGCACACACTCACACACATTCCCATGCACACTCATTCACACACACTTAAACACATTCCCATGCACTCTCATTCATAAACATCCACACACTCTCTCATGCACATAAACATGTTCAAACAAGCATACACATAAGCACACATAAACACATCCCAACATACACACACAGACACACAACAACACACATGTGCACAAACTAACATACACATGCATGCATAAACACACACACACACATGTGCACATACACACACAGGCACACAAATAGATGCATATACACTAACATGCACATAAAATCATATACACACACACATACCAAATTTGTATGTGCACACAAAAACATGCAAACACATACACACCCACATGCACATGGACTAGCACACACACACATGCATGCATACATACACTCACACATGCACATATGCACACAGTCACACACCAACATACACACATATGCACACACACATGCAGACATATATGCTCAATAACACACATGTATAGACATGCACTCACACGTACACACTCAAACAAACACAAGCATGCATGTTCACATGCACACACACACAAGTATGCAAGCATACACACACATGGGAACTCAATCACCCTACACACACAAAAACACACTTGCACAAACATGCACATGAGAAGACATAAGCTATACATGTACACACATGCACAGATTCACATGCTTTCACATATGCACATGCATGCAAACACATATATATATAGAGGTACACAAATGCATGTGCAAAATAGCATACAAACACACATATAAAAATAAATAAGCAAAAGCATGCACGTGCAAAGATAGACACAAACACACATGAACACATGCACACACACATAGGCTCAGTCATACTTATGCACAAGTAACCTATACACACATACACACATAAACACACAAACACTCACACACACATGCACATGCACTAGTGCATAAACACAATCATATCCTCAAATTCATGCACTTGCATGGGCACACATATTCACATGCACACATGCACATACACATATGCACACATGCACATGCACACACACATAGACCTACATGCACATGTTCGCATGCCCACAAGCACACACACATGCACCCACACACAAAAGCACATATACATACAAATATACACACACACACATGGACACACACACACATAAACATGTATGCATATACACACTTATACACCTATGTGCACCCTTGAACACACATGCACACACTCATATGTATTCACACATACATAGATAGACACATAGACAAGCACATACACATATATACATAGAGGTACAGACACATATGCACCCATATGTGCACTCACAAATGCATACACACACATGCATTCATAATCAAATAAGTGTACTCTTCTACACACGCACACACACACGTGCACACTCAGATGTACACAAACATATACACATGCACAAGCACATGTACACACATACACATATGCACACACAACAGCATGCACACACAAGAGCACGCACGTGCACACATGTATGTACACAAACAAATGCATAAGCTTGTAAATGCACACACACATGCATGCACAGGCATTTACACATCTACGTATGGTCATAAATACAAACACATGCACACACACATACACATGTTAAAGCACACACACATGCACCTACATACTCACCCAAGTAGATGTGCATACACACAAATGGGTATGCACACAAACACATGCACACATGTGCATGCACACACACACACATTAACACTTGTACAAATGCATACACACACACTTACAAGTACAAAAACTCATACATGTACACGCACACAAACATACACATACACTCATTAGCATGCACACATAAACAAACAAACAAATGTATATGCACACATATAAAAAAGCACACATATATGCATAAATGTCTACAAACACATGTTAGCACACACTCACATATAGGTTCAAACATATACAAAAATGTGCACACACACACACACACATAGACACACATGTGCACGTACACATGCATAATCACACAAACCTAAAAAACATGCATACACGCATGCACCAATACACACATGAACACACACACACACACATAATCACATGCATGTGCACATGCTCACAAACCCACACACACACTCACACACACATACATATGCACATATGAATGAACACATGCACGCATACATACACAGACACAAACTCATATACACACACACAAACACGCACACATGCTGTCACATGCATGGACACATACATACACATGCTCACATACATGCATTCACACACACACACACAGGCAGATGCAGATGCACTTGCACATAAACTCTCACACTCATATACACACACATGCATATACACAACCAAACATATATAGTACAAACACATGCACACACATGTGCACCTACACTCACAAAATCACACACATTGGAACAGGCATGGACATGCTCATGCACACACATGCATATGTGAAAATACACTCAAGTGTATACACACATGTGCAAATGCACACACATAATAACATGTGCTGACACATGCACCAACAAACATGTGAGCACCCAAAACAAACATACGTACATGCCCTCATACTTGTACACAAGCTCATAAGCTAGCTCAAACACATGCATAATCACACACACACACAAGCACTGACCCACACATGCACACAAACACAAGCACACTCATGCTCACATACTCCTATGTAGAAACACACACACGTGCACATAGAAACACCCACACACACACATATAAGTATACACAGATGAACACATATGCACACACACATATAGACTCACACAGGCATGTGTACACACATGCAAGCACATCAAGAGATCCACACATGTACAATTAAACACATAGATGCACCAAAATATACTGATATATGCACACACACACACACATACACACACACATGCAAATGCACTCAAAGATGCACACACCCATCTGCACACCCACACACCTATTCATACATATGTACACACACATAAATGCACAAACTAACATACACATGCCCAAACACCTAGCCATACATGCACACACACACACACACACATAAAAACACATATTCATATACACACACAAACACACATGCATGTACACACACACATACACTCCAATGCATACCCACATACTCACATGCACATGCATAAAAACACACATTCATACATACACATGTACATAAACACACAAATGCATAGACACATAGACAAACAAACACACACATACACATGCATGCACATGTGCACACGCACATACACATGCACATTTCCATATACACATAAACACCCACACAAACACTCTCATACACACATGCACACACAAATACACACAAAGATGCTCACACACCCTTGTATGCATGCACATATAAGCACACACACACAAACTCATATGCACACATATTTGCAAACACACACACAACATAGGCACAAAAAACATGGATAGATACACAAACATACACATAAATAAAAGAAATGGGCACACACACTCATATAGATAGAAATGCACACATAGGCCCATGCATACTCACACATGCACAACCACACACATGCACCCACGTGCACACACATACATGCACAAGCACACACACATGCATATGCTTGCATGCTCACACATGCACACACATGAATAGATGCATGCACTTATGCATGCACACAAAAGTACGCACACATATGCACAAAAGTGTATACAAAAGCACGCACATAAATATGTACCTACACACATGCACACGGACACACAAAACACACACATGCACACACACACATGGACACAAACATGCATGTGCTCATAAACACACGTGAGTACACCCACACCCACATACATGCATATAAGTAGAGACATAGACACACAACACACATGCGCACACCCACATGCTCACACATAATCACACACAATTATATACACACATGCTTGAAGATGCACACATATGCACATGTGTACACATACACAAACCCACCCACCGACCCACAACATGTGCACATACTTGCAAATATGCACAACATGCACAATAACGCAACCACACACACCCACAAGAACATGTGCACACATGCACACATATGCATGATTACAAACATGCACACGCACACACAAACATTCACTCACATACACATGCACATGCACTCATGCACACACATGTACATGCACATGCACTTTAAGACACAACCATGCATAAGCACATGAATAAGCACAAGAACACACTCACACAAACTACACAAAACATAAATACACATGCATACACTTATTTATGGACACACACATAGATGCACACACCAATACACATGCATAAGCTTCCAAAATGCACATGCATATACAAACACACCCATAGACACAAGCACACACATGCATGAACATAAAACAACATGCATACACACACCTACATGCATGAATAGACAATAAACGCATGTCCATGCATTTAAAGATATAGAAACATATGCACACACACATACACACACACAAACAAAATCACATGCACACACATAGGAATATGTACACACACACACACACGTACACACATGCACACACACACACACACCCACACACACACACACACACACACACACACACACACACACACACACACACACACCCACACACACACACACACACACACACACACACACACACACACACACACACACATATATATATATATATAAGAACAACGCATGCATGCACATAAGAACACATGCATATATGCACATACAAACATATATGTATGTACACACAGACACATTGACACATGTGAGCATGCACACACATAAGCAAATATGCACACACGTACAAACACATGCCAACACATGCACACACATAGACATGTACACACATGCACACACAAATGTACAAACTCTTGCACATGTGCACCCACACATGTATGCACACACATACACTCACCCACAAACATGTTCACATCCAAACACATGCACAAAAGCATACACACAAATGTATAAGTGCACACACATCCACAAATGTACATGCACATGTATACACTAACACTCACACATGTGCGCACGCACACCCACACACATGCACATTAACCCTCATATGCATATATGCAGAAATGTGTGTGCACAAACAAACACACATGGCCACAAGCATGCATGCACATATGCATAACCAGTAGAAATATACACATACAAAAAAACACATACATACACACATCTATACTCGAATGCACATGCATGCACACATATGCAAAGACATGTTCACACACATGCACAACAATTGCATGCACCAAGCATAGACACATCACACAAATGTGCACAAACAAATAGACAAAGGACCACATGGTCACACACACACACACACACAGTTGTCTATACACACACGTATGCTCAAACACGCACATACCCACTAACACACGTGCTTGCATACATGCACACATGAACGTATCTACATGCACATTCATGAACACATGAACATAGAGACACACACATGTATAATAATAAATACACACATACAACACACACACAAAAATGTAGACAAACATGCAAATAAAGACATGCACATGCATAGAAGAACAAACACACAAATGTATGTACAAACACACGCACAAATGCTCATACACACATGCAATCACTCGCAAACTTACACATACACACATGTAAAAGCACAAACATGCAAATGCACACACACATACATAGGCACATGCACACACAAGCATGCAAGCACACACACATGCATACACATCGACACACGCATGCTAGAACACATACATAACAAAAAATGCTCGCACACACACATACTCACACTTGCACTATCACATAGTCTTACATGTCAGCATATGCACACACATGCGCATGCATGCACATAAAAACCTGGCATACATGCATTTACAAATGCACATAAAAACAATAAATGAAAGGCACACAAATAAGCATATACACATGCACACAGACACACATGTATATGCATAGATACTAAAACATGCACGCACATGAGGGTACTGATGCACAACCACATATGCTCACATATATTGATACATATGCCCACACAAGCACACACATAGACACATTTACACATGTGCACATGCACACAAACACAAACACGCACAAGCTTACAAAGACATGAAAACACATTCACACATGACATGTAAACACACACATGCACAAACACTTGCACATGCATAGACATATGCAAACATACACATACACTCACCCACAAACACATGCACAAAAATATACACACACATGCATGCATACAGAAGCACGAATGCATAGATTCTGGAAACAAACAAATACAGACACAAGTATACAAGTCGACACACACACATGTATGAGTACATGCACACAAACTCATACACACCCAAACAAATGAAAATACAAACACACATGCAGTTTAAACACACACCCAAAGACATATGTATGCGCACACGCACATGCACCTACACACATAAACAAACCCACACACATATGAACACGAACACACATACACAAGCATACACACACCCACAGATGCATGTAAATGCACGTGCATGTATAGCCACACATACACATGTGCACATAAATGCACACATAAGAACCCACTCACAAACACACATGCAAATGCTCTCTCTCATACATAGACTAGAACATGCACATGCACATTTACTCACAAACACACATAAGTACATATGCTCACATCAAAAATACATGACAATATACACACCTATGCATACACACACATGCACACAAAGCACCACACAAATGCTGACACACATACACAACCATGCACACACACATACATAGGCACACATATAGCACATTAACATGCACACACACACATTGATGCACATTCACGTGAAGGCAAGCAAGCAAGCATGTATGCATGCACACACACACACACACTCTCTCTCTCTCTCTCTCTCTCTCTCACATACACAAATACATATACACATGCACACAAATTGCATGCACATACACATTTGCATGCACATGTACACACACCAAGAAAACAAAAAAAACACACACACAACAACATGCATAAGTATAACCCCCACACATATGTAGATGCATGCACAAACATATGCACTTGTACATGCATTAACACTCGCACACATGCACAAAAACACTTAAACATACACACGCATGAATGCATGCTCAAAAATTTGCACATATGGACACAAGAGCAAATGCACATGTGCACATCCAGCAAAAATATGCACACACATATACATATGCATGCACACACCTAAGCTTGCATGTACATGCATAAAAAGATATGCACAAGTACGCCAGGACACACTCACACACCCACACGTAGACATGACCATCTCATGCACTAGCACAACAAAACAACACACACATCCACAAACACAAACACAAATATGCACACATGGTCACACTCATGTGGGAAAATGCACCCAAACATACATGCACACACACACACACACTTGTCATAGGTGCCTACATGCATGCATGCTTGAAGACATGCCTACAAATATGCTCAAATGCATGCACACATTTATGCAACAACACAAACTCAAGAGCACATGAACATAGAAGTACATAGACATGTATACCCACGCACATGCATGCACTCCCATACCCACACACATGAACACCTACACACACTCGCACAAATGTGGATACATGCAAATACACACACATGCAAACAAACACACACACACACACACACAAATGCACACAAATACAAACAAATACACAGATGCATACAAATGTATTTACATGTGCAAACATGCAAACTCATTGAGGCACACACATATACACACATATATACATGAAAACACATGAACACACACATATGCACATATGTACTGCATGCACATGCACAAGCACATGCAGGCACAAGCTCACAACTTATGCACACACCTACATGTACTCACACGCACATGGTTTATACATACTCACACACATGCATACTCACACATGCATTACTACATAGACACACACTCTGGCATATGGGCATGCATGCATAGGCACACATGCACTCACATATGCACACATAAACAAAAAACATAAGCACACTAGAAAAACATACACATGCACACACATTCATACAAATGTACATGCATATGTATAGGAACTCAAACATACACACACACACACACCAACACATGTAGTAATGCACAAACATATGCCAACAAATATTCATACACATGCTAACACATGCACATACATACACATGTGCAAATGCACATATACATATGCACAAAACACACAAACATGCACACACATACACACACACATATATGCATAAATCCCATAGACAAGAACACACATGCATACATGTACAAACACACAAAAATAAATGCATGCATGCACACACACACACACACACACACACAAGAGCGCATGCGCACATACATGCATGTATACCCACACAAAGCTGTACAAACATGCACAAACACACACACACACACACATGCATGCACACACACATGCATGTACACACAAATGCATGCCCAAAAATACACACACATAACGCAATCACATGCACCTAGCATAGACACAACACAGACATGTGCACATAAAAATAGACAAATGCACACTTGGTCACACACACACACGTGAGAACATGCGCACAAACATATATGCATACACACACTTGCATGTACACACATGATGCTTTACATGCATGCACATATGCACAAATTCATGAACACATGAACATAGATGTACACCAGATGTATAACCAGATGCACACATATACACAAGCACAAGCACCAACATGCACATAAACTCACACACCTACATACAAGCACACACACAATCATAGTACCAACAAAGACTCATGCTGATGCACACATGCAAAGACACACGCACTCACACACAAATGTAAACACATGCAAATGGACACACATGTACATGCGCCACACAAGTACACACACACTAATGCCACCAATGCAAACAAACACAAACACACACATATGCACTTGCACACACATATGCACTCACAGACACACATATGCAAGCAAGTCCATAGGTGCACATACGCACACACATAAATACGTATTACACACACACATACATTAGCACATGCACATGAAAGCATGCAAGCACTGACATGTATGCACTCACACATATACACACACATGCATGAACATGCATACATGCATGTGCACACATGCACACGAGCATGCACAAATGCATATATATTACTACATAGTGATGCATTCCTGCACATGAACATGTACACACATGTGACATGTACTTGCATATGCCCACACAATTGAAAAAACAAAGGGACACAAATAAGCACACACACCAACACAGTCCACATGCATATGCATAAGTACTCTAACATGCAAGCACATGCATGCATGATGCACAAACACACACACCCACATATATTGATACATATGCCTACGCATAAGCACACACACACACACATTCACACATGTGCACATCCAAACAACCACATGCAAAAAATTCACACATGTAGAATTGCACACACACATGCACATACACACATGCATAAACACTGGCACATGCACACACATATGCACACCCACACATGTATGCTTACACATACACTCACCCACAAATGCATGCACAAGCACACACATGCACAAAAACATGTGCACACATGCACACACATGCATGCATACACACAAAAAGAAACATACACGCCCACATACGCACATTTGTGGGTATACACACACAAAAACCCACACACACCCATGCACCCATACACACATTTGTGTATGTTTAAAAAAACACACTCATGCACACATGTGAGTGCACACATGCATGTATACACCTACACACATGAAGAAACCCACATACACACTTGCAAACGAACACAAGAACCCACATAGATGCATGTATATGCATGTGCATGCACAACTAGACATACACACGTGCACACAAATGCACCTAAACACAAACACACATGCATATGCTCTATCACACACACATAAGAACAAGCACATCCACACTCACACACAAACACTTATGCACACATGCAAACACACATAAGCATACACACACTTATACTGCACACACATGCACACACAAACACCCACACAAATGCACACATGCACAGCTATACACACACACAAAACTTCACATTGGCACACACACAACACAGTCACATGCACACATTTAAAAGGGCACACATGCAAACACATATAAACACAGATGCACCCACATTCGCATGAATGCATGCACACTCAAAGGCATACATGCTCACCTACCCACACACACCTACACACACACACACACTCACTCACTCACTTACAAACATACACTTACATATAGATGCATACACATACACACTTACTTTCACATGTACAAACACCAAGAAAACCAAAAGACAATACACACAACCACATGCATAGGTACACACGCACACACATATGTAGATGCACATGAAAACACATGCACACGTAGACAGACTAACACTTACAGACATGCATACAAACCCTCAAACATACACATGCATGAATGCATGCTCAAACACACATATATGGATACATAGGTGCACACACACATGCACAACCATCACAAACATGTACACATACATACATACATATGCATACACACACCTATGCTCAAACGCACTTGCATACACAGATATGTACACACACACCCACACACAGACATGACCATCTCATGTACACAACATAAGAAACAACACACAAATGTGCACACATGGTCACACACATGTGAGAACATGCACCTAAACATACATGTACACACACACTTGCATGTATATGCATGCATACTCAAACACACACATACCTACACACACACATGCTTATATGCATGCACACATGCACACACATTTGCACACATACTCAAATGCATGCATGCACTTACGTACACACTCAAGAACATATTGACACATAAGTACACGGACATGTACAACCACACACACATGCATGCACACCCACACACACACACACACATGAACACCCAACACACATGCACATAAACATACGCACATACATACAAGCATACAAATACACACACACAAACATGCACCAGCACACATGCACACACAGCCACATACATACATGAAAATGTACATGCATACAAATAGACACATGCATACATGCACACACACAAATGCACAAATGGACACAAATGCAAACAAACACACACACTCACAAATGTATGCATAAGTGCAAACAAGCAAACACATGATTGCACACATAAATCCATGCATGCACACACATATACACATGCAAACACATAGACACACATATGCACATAAGTAATGAAAATAATGTACATAGATATACAAACAGAAGCACATTTACACACACATCAACATGTATTCACACACATATGAATACACATACATAGACACTTGCTCATACACACAGACTGACACATGCACTAGCACGTCGATACATATGCTCACATATGCACACACATGCACTTGTATATACATGCATAAGTGAAAAAAAATTGGCACACAAGGAAGCACACACACATTAATGCACACACACACACACAAAAGCACATGCATATGCATAAGAACTAAAACACATACACACGTACACCCATACATGCACTCACAAAAAGAAACATAGGTGCACTCATGCACAAACACATATGCCTACATACATTTATACACATGCCTACATATGCACACACTTACACACACACACAGATGCATATATATGCTTGAACACTTTTGAAAAAACACACAAATACACACACACATGCATGAATCCATATACAAGTACATGCATGCACACATACCTAAACACACAAACACTTATACATGTATACACACATACACATACATGAAATGAGCACATGCAAACATATAGGCATGTACTCAGACACAAACTCATGTAGATGTGAACAAACACACACACACATTCACAGACCCAAATACATGCTCAAACATGTGCACACACACACAAACAAACACATAAGTACACTTAAACTAAAGCACATGCACTCATGTGTACTTGCATAGTTACAAACACAAAGACATGAAAATACATAGGCACACACACAAATCCAAAGAAGCACACACAGACACATAAATGCACAAATGCACACGTCCACATATACACACACAAACACATGTAAGAGCATTCGAACAAATATACTTTCATACACACACACACACACTTGCATATACATGCATGGACACACAAACATACATACCTATGTACACTCATTTGCATACATGCACATACAAGCACTCATGAATACAAAAGTATAGGACATGAACAATCATACACAGTAAAACACATGTACACCCAAATGCACACATGAAAACCACACACCCACAAGCATATAAACACACGAACATTCATAAAAGCACATACACATGAACATATGCACATACGCACACATGCACTTAATCTCACACAGAAATGTATATACATACAAATGCATACATATTCAAACAGGCATGCATACATGCACACACAAGTATGCACACACACATGCATGTATGCTCACACATATATACATGCAAAAACATTGGTACATGCACTCATGCATATGTAATGCACACAAGCACAAATAAGTATGCATGCACACATAGACACACCCATATGCACATACACATATATGCACACACGCATACTCACACACATACTCACACATGCACTACCATGTAAAGACACTTGCTCACACATGCACAAAGATGCATAGGCATGCACATGCATACACACACTTGCATATGTACACAAACAAAAATCATAGGCACATAAACAAGAACAAACACATGCTTCCACATGCACACAATCATGCATGTGCATGCATAGGTACTCAAACATGCACATACAAGCACACCTACACATGGACTCATATGTACACACACATGCACTCATGTACAAACACATATGCCCACATACATTCATAGACATGCCTATACTCACGCACACACACGCAAAGTTGCACATATAAGCACAAATCACACAAGCTTGCACACACACACACACACATATGTGTATGAACCCAGACACAAGCACACGCATGTACAGATGCACAAACAAAGAAACACACATGCATGCACACACACACGCACATATACAGACATGTGTGCATGAATATATACAAACATGCACATACACACAAACACGTGCAGACGAGCATATACACATACACACTAAGATGCACACAATCACAAAAACACAAAAACAAGGACATAAATATGTGCAAACATAAATGCACATACAAACACTCACAATCACAAACACATGCACAAGCAAGAACACAAGCACATGCAAGCACATCCATACAAACACACACACATACATGCACAGATATGCATAAACACATACACAAACATGTGTGCACTCACACACAAACACGTGTGCACTCACACACAAACACAAACACATTTAGACACATGCACACATGCAAACACATTTAAACACATGCACATATACCAACAATCACATGCATGTACATGCACACAAATACACATACACATGCACCCACACAAGTACACATACATGCGCAAACACATAGGCACACACACATAATCATGAACACACATATGCACATGCACATGCACATACATGCATACACGTATACACATGTACACACATGCCCACACACATTCCTATACAAATATACACATACACAAGCATGCATATGCACACGCACAATGCATGCATATGCACACTAACAAAGAAATGCACACACACCTGTGAGCATGCACATGAAAATGCATAAAAATAAACACACATGCATACACACACACATACACAAACTTGTGCATGAACACACCCATGCACCAACACACGCACACATACACATACACCCACACATAGTACACACAAACACACACACACACACACATGGACGCACACATACATGCACACAAGCATGCAAGCATATACACAAACACACATAAACGTGGACATGTACACATATGTGCACATATACACACATAGACATTCGTGCCACTTGACATACACACACATGAACAAGCACACACAAACATACAGAGGCACGTAGATACTCTTATGTATTAGCACTAGTAGTGCACATATATAATTATAGAAACACATGCATGCACACACACACACTTGAACAAGCTTATACAAATGCTCAAATTCCCTAACACATACACACACATAGGTGCATGTGCACACACATGCATAAACTCAAAGACTCACAAACACACACATACACACGAACAAAAGCTAGCATAGATGGACACGCCCACACATGCACACACACACACATGCACGCACATGCATACAAACACAAGTGCACACCAACATAGACATGCACACACACACATGCACACATTACACATATGCATGCACACACATAAAAATATACATGTACACACTCACTCACATAGATGTGCACACACACATGCACACACATGCAAATGCACACTCATCCATACACAAACACACACATGCACATGCACACACACACATGCAAACATAAACACACAGATGTGCTCATGTTTACACATACACAAATGCATAAACACACACACACACACATGTGTGTGTGTGTGTGTATACAAAAAACATACACAATGCACTCGTACACACAAGCTCACTTGCACACATAGACACATACACACACACACACACTTCCACTTGTACACACACGTGCACTACACACAAACACAAAAAGATAAAATACATTAGTACACACACATGCATGTACTCCCACATAAACCCACACATGCACCTACATGCAAAGAGAGATGCATTAATGCTTACAGACAAGCACACACATACATTCACACATGTGCACGTACACACACACATAAACATGCACATGCACATGTATAAACATACATACACACATATTGATGGATGCACATAGAATGATAAACTCACATGAGTTTATGTACACACATATTCATATGCACACAAATAGCCACATAAATGCACACTTGTGAAAATGAACATACACACATGCACTCACACACTAGCACACACATACACATGAGCACAAGCCAAAAAAACATGCACACACATGCACACACCCACACACACACGCATGCACACATGTGCACAACACACACATACTTACCCATGCAAAGGCAAAGATGTACACTCATATGCAAACATGCACCCAACCACATACACATACTCACACACATGCATACACATACAAAAATACACATATGCACAAAACTTTCACACACATGCTAGCACACACACAGGTACACAAATGCAAACATACATGGACAAGAACTTACACACGCATAGTTAAAGGAATACACGCACACACATCGACAAAGATATGGAGACACATGCACATGCATGGATGCACACACATACACTTGTAGAGACACACATACACATACAAATGTAAGCACATACACACTCATATATTCATATACATGCACGCATGCACACATACACACACATATGTAGACATGCTCACACACACAGATGAACACATGCATGTCTACAAGCACACACTAATACATGCATATGCATACTTATCCACAACTACTTATGCACACACACATACACATACGTGCATGCACACACACACATACACATCCACTTACGCATGTCGACACACATGCACTCATGCACACACCCACATGCCATGTATGCACACACACACATTCACATATGTGCATATGCATACACACACATGCACACATACAAATACACGCACATGCACACAGACTTAGACAAATGCATCTACTCACACACATATGCATGCATGCACATAAACACACAAATGTACATAAGCACATGCACACAAACATGTACACACACATGCACTCATAGCGAGACACACACACATACATGTACAAATGAACACACATACACACAAACATGTATACATACACAAAGATGCACACATATGTGCACTCTTACACATACACTCATGCATATGAACACACACACATTCATGCACACACCATCAAATACAGTCCCATAAACTCATGCACACACATACGCACATGCACACACACACACACATAAACCCACATACCAAAACACACACATGCAAGCCCATGTATGCAAATGAATGTGAATTATCACACATATATGAGCATAAACATGCACCCACCCACCAACACATACGCACACAAAAATACACATGCTTAAAGATTCACAGACACAAGAACATGCAAATGCAAGCACACGCATATACATGCAAACACACAAAAGCATACACATGTGCACTCGTGAATGCAAACATAGGCATACGAACACACAACCACATGTAGGCACCCTTGCAAACACACACATGCACGACACACACACGTGCATAAACGCACATCCATGCTCGCATACAGACACACATAAGCACACATATACAAATAAGAAACAACTCATATGCTTAAACATGCACACACACATACATGCATGAATATGCATGCACACACCTAAAAATGTACATAGGAACATGAATGCATGCACTCAAGCACACATACACATATCCACCCACACAAGCATACATATACACACTCATGCACACACTCAAAATTGTATGCACACACATGCACACACACCTACACATCCATGATGATGCACACACACACGCACACAAACCCACACATGTAGACACATACACATACACAAATATGCACACAGACATGATCATTCACACGCACAAACATATACACATGCATGCGCACAACCACACAACATATAAGCACACATGCATAAATGAACCAACCTTACACATTGAAACAAACATGCACATGCTCATGGATAGACTTGTGAACATAGATAAGAAAACACACACATACATACACACACACGTGTTTGCTCACACATCCATGGAGATGTATGTACACAGACATTCCCACACCCATGAACGGCCACACACATGCATGCATAACACAATCAACATGGACACATGCACACGTGCACCAACAAGTGCACAACACGAACACATACACACACAAGCGCTCTCACATAGGCACACACATAAGCATGTATACACACATAAGAAAGCACTCACATGTGAACACATATACTTGGACAAATACACATGCAACCACACACATACAAACACACAACCACATTAACACAAGCACAAATGCACACATTCATGTGCCCTCACACACAGAAGCATACATACATACCATTATACACATACAAAATGCACACTCCCTAATAAACACACATGCACATACACACACACAAACACAAAAACATGCATGAACAAATGTACATGCACACAAACATGTGCACTCACATACACATACAGAAGCATTTGCATAGCCACACAAAGATGCATATGCACATGCTCGCAAACATAGATTGACACATGTATGCATACACATGCCCACAACCACACATGCACACACAACACACACTCATAAGCACAGGTGCACACAAGACACACACACGCACATACATAAACACACACATGCACACACACACAACATGCACATTTGTGCATGCACACACACATGAACAAACACATCCACTAACAAACACATGCACACATGCACACATGCCCATGCACTCGTACACACATGCATATAAATAAACACATTTGCATAAGCACATGCACATACACACACAAACACTCTCATCCATGTACACACACACACGTGCAAACAAAAATGCCCACACACATGCTCTTAGAGCAAGAGACACACATGCAAGCAAATAATAGGA
Source organism: Vanilla planifolia (assembly GCA_023846275.1). Classification (NCBI taxonomy): domain Eukaryota; kingdom Viridiplantae; phylum Streptophyta; class Magnoliopsida; order Asparagales; family Orchidaceae; genus Vanilla; species Vanilla planifolia. The sequence goes on along the minus strand of JAIUJO010000309.1, from coordinate 73,901 downwards.
ATATACACACATACACTCATGCATGCATGCACATGCACTTGCACACAAGCATGTGAATTGTTATGCGCAAACATGCACAAGCACACACACACATGCTTATACACACATGCACACACCCACACAAACTGATGTTCACACACCCACACATGCATGTGTATAAAAAACATGCACATATACATACATGTACACACATAGATGCACACATAAACATGCATTTAAATGCACACATGCATGTACACACAAAACTCATATGCATGCAAACATGCACTTACACATGTGTGTTCCTATGCACTCACATTCAAACACACACAAATAAACACATGCATGAACACACACAATCATTCACAGAAAAAAGCATACAAACATACACACACACATGTCCACACACAAATACATAGACATGCATAAAAGTGTGTGCATACACAAACACACACACATAAGTGCATGCATACATAAACATGTAGACAAGAACACACAAACACATACACACGCACACATGTGCAAGCACACATGCACGCACACACACAAAAATTTACAAACATGCTTGTACACAAGCACATGCAAGCACGAAGTCACACATCATGGATGCACATTAGCACACTCACACATAAACATGCACAATCTCACATGTAGGCATGCACATTCATGCACACATGATTTCAACCACACATAAACATAAACATGCACTCATGCACAAATTTGACCAAGCACATACATGAACATATACATGCACATGCACATGAATGTGCAAAAATAGACAAAAACACTTACAAATATACACACACATACATGCATGCATGCACACATACGCACATTCATACATAGACACATGACCATAGGCAAAGACAAATAGATTCATGCCTATGCTCATGCGCAAACACACACATGAACACGCACAAGCACATTCACACACACATCCACAGATGCTCATGTACATACACAAACACAAGAACATATAGACATACACAACACACACACAAGCACACATACACAGAAATGCATGCACGCACACATATACACACATGAGTGCACCAAAAACCATGTATACACACATACAAACACACACCCGCACATGCACACACATGAGGCATGCACATACACACCTGCATGCACATGTACACATGCATGCACATGTCCACACACATATAGATACTCACACATACACATAGACACAAGCACATATAGGCATAGACATATGTACACTACCATGAACATTTGTAGACACACACATGCACCCATATGTACACAAGCACACACACAAACACTCATGCACACACAAACACACCCACATACATGCAAGCATGTTAACACACAATATACATGCACACATAAACAGATGCAAACACATATGCTTGAACACACATCCATAAAAAAGATACATAAACACACATGCATCTGCACATGAACAAAGACATGTGCACATATGTATACACATTCACATGGGCACACAAAAGTGTACCCTTGCACACGTACACAAATGCACATGTACATAGACACAAACATTTGCATGCACACAAAAACACACACGTAATAGTACACACACACTTATGGACATGCACATGCTCACATGCACAAGCATAGGAACACACAAATACATACATATGCATATGTACAGGCATCCACATGCACACAAACACACACCCATGTGCACACACAAGAATTCACATGCATACACATACATTCACGCACACACACGCATGCACACATTTCCTATCGTGCACACACAATGAAGAACACACTCATATGTGCACATGCTCACACAGACACATACACAAATGCAAAAATACAATAACACACATAACACACATGCTTATGAACACACACGTGGACATAGGCAAGTATGCATAAATACATGCATGTACACATGTACTCTCACAAACACACCCACACAAATCCATGCACAAATGAATGCATACATGTGTATGGACTTAGAAACATAAAAATAAACACTTGCACAATGATTCAAATATACAGGCATGCATGCACATGCCTACACACACACAAATAAACACACACACACACACACATTTATGTTCACAAACCCACACACACACACTCATTTACACACACATGCATGTATACACATACACAAACACCCTTGCACACACATGCACACCAGAACAATTATACACATGCACAATGTCACATGCACTCACACGCACTTGCACAAGAACACACACACACACACACATGTACCCACACATGCAAACACATACACACACATGCACTTGCACACAAACAAGCACACCTATGTGCACATCCATATGCATACACACATGCATACATGCACTCACACAAACACACTCACCCACATGTAAATATACACACATGCACACACACATGCACGTACATTAACACACTACACACACGTAGTTGTGTGCACACACACATACACACACACATGCACACATGTACAGACAATTGCACATGCATACATGCACATGTGCATACACACATGCATACACACACCCTCTCACACACAACACATGCATAAATGCACACACAAGGGCATAAAAATGCACACATATGCACTTCTGTGTACTCACAAAGACATGCACACAGCTATCACACAAGAACATACTAATACAGACACATATATGCACAGACACTTGAACATGTACGTGCACACATGAACATACACATATGCCTGCACACAATTATCACACAAACAAATGCATACATGCACATAGATGTATAGACACACACACACAAACAAACACATATTCTCTATGCACAAAACACATGCATAAGAGTGCTTGGGTACATTTATGCAAATTTAAACACATGTACACATAGAGACACATGCATGAGCACATGCACATACACACACATGCACATAAATAGACACACATACATAGATGCATGTTTGCACACTCGCATGATATTCACACATGCATGCATGCACACATAGATGTCCAAGTACACAAACATATGCAAGCACACAGACATACACCTACACACTGACATAAGCACTCCCAGACATACACACGCACACATGTGTACCAAAACTCACACATGCATGTACACACACACACACACAATACACACATGCACATACATATACACAATAAAATTCATGTGCATATACACGCACTTGCATGCACACTCATATGCATATTAGTTGCACATACCCACATACAAACACACACAAATGCACACTCATGTATATGCACATACATATGTATGCAAAATGAAACAAATGCAGACACTCATACATTCTAACATACACGCGTACGCACACACAGAAGTACAAATGCACACATACATAAAAAAACATGGGCACATACACACACATGCACATGCTCAAAGGAATGCTTAGGTGCACAAACACACACAAATGCATGCACAACATAGATAATGATTCATGCAGATGTGGTCAAATACACATGCTTATGCACAAACAAGCATACATAGACATGTACACTTAGATACACACCAACATTCAACCACATTCTCACATATGCACACACATGCATGCTCACATACCCTTGGACAAACACCTACACATGCACTTGCACACAAGCATGTGAATTGTTATGCGCAAACATGCACAAGCACACACACACATGCTTATACACTCACAGATGCATGGGAACATGTAAGCACATGCACACACAAATGCATGTTTACACACACACGTACAAAGAAAAATGCACACATATGCACTCATGATAAGACACAAACGTTTGAGCGCTAAACATTAACACACGCACACACCTATACACACGCATGCTTGTATACAATCATATAAGAACACATGCACACAAAAGCAACCACTCACATTCCCAAACATGCACACACACATACACACATGCTTGCATAAGAACATGCACATACATAAAGACACTCTCATTCACACTCATACATAAAAATGTACACACCACATGAATGCATGCACACACGCACACATGCATATGATCACGCACACATAGGGTTACATAAACACACTCAAGAACACACGCTAAACTTCAAACACATTCTCCCATGTGCACACTCATAGACAAAGACACCCACACACAAGCCCATACACATGCAAACACACACAAATGCACATGCACATAGTTAACGCACACACGTACAAATGCATGTGCTTAGCCATATACACACAAGCACACATGCACCAACATAGATATACATATCGATACACACATTCATACACACACAAAATAAAATAGAAAACATAGAAAGGAAATCACACACACATGCATACATAAATGTGCACGCCTCTACATGCATGCACATGTACACACAAATTCGCATAGCCATGCATAAGTACACATATGTATGCACAACACACATAAATACAAACATGAACTTATGAGTGCCGACACATGCATGCACCTATAGAGACACTTTCACACATACCTACATGAACATGCAGACACACAAATTCACATGTATCCACAACCACACATTAGCAAGTGCACACACAAGAAAACATATGCACAAGCACACAAACACACACTCACACAAGTATAAGCACACACATGCATAGAAAAACCCATGCATACGAAAGCATACATATACACACATGCATTGACCCACACACACACACACATGCACACATTGACATAAACATAAACAATAATACAATCAAGCACACACACATGCATGCATACCCATAGAGATACATTTATATAAACATGCACACACATACACATAGACACACAACAACACAAGCACACACAGATAAGAACATGTGCACATATTCAAACACACATATATACATAAACACATGAGCATAAATACACACACATACCCACACACATGCAATGTGCAGACAATTACATGCACACCTACACACTCACAAGCACACATGCACATGCAAACACGTATAAACATGCTCATACAGACTCACACACATGCACACACATACATCAAAAAACACATGCACCCCCACACCCACACAAATTCATAATATTATAAATGTTCACACAAAGATGTACACACTCACATGCGTGCACACATACACATAAAAAACATATATGCGCACATGCACAAGCACATACACACATGTACAGGCACACAGACACTGTGTAAATGCATAGAGACACACATATGGACACACACACACACATAATCACACCCATACTCCCTTGCAGACATGCACACACTTATACACACATGTATGCATGAACAAATGTGCACGTATACACATGTACATATTCACACACAAACTCCACAAACACACCCCATATGCACACATGCACAAACACACACACACACATATGTACACATTCATATAAACATAAACAATAATACAATCAAGCACACACACACACATACATGCAAACGAACTCACAAAAACCCACATACACACATGTACACACATACACATGCATGTAAGCACACATACATATGCATAAATGTAAGCACAAGGCCACACAAATGCACACAAATAGACACAAGCATTATTGCATGCACACCGACAATCATGAACATAGGAACACACATGCACACATGCAAAAACACATATGTATGCACCAATATGAACATGTACACTCATGTAAGCAAACACAAACAAATAAACACCCACACACATGAACACACCCACAAAAACTCATGCACAACGCACACATACATGCATGCATGAATGCACCAACTCACATGTGCATACGTGCACACATACATACGCATATGCACACTTAAACACATGTAGTTGCACATGCTCGCAAACACACAACCACATGCCCATTAACACATGCACACAACTGCACATGCATGCACCCACACACATAAACACACATACACTCACACATGTACACATACACCTACATACATGCACTTACACACATAGACCATCACAAACACACACATACACACATATGCAAACACACAAAAAAGCATGCACACACTCACACACACACTTACACACATGCACACCCATGCAAAAAATGCATACACACATACATTTGCACTAAAATATGCAAGCTGACACACATTTACAACCACACAAAAAAACGCACAAAGTGACGCATACTCATGTGCATGCATAGAAACAAGTAGACATGTACACATACATGCATACACATGAACACACAAGGACATTCATGCCCAAACACACGTATGCATGTACATGAATGTGCACACACACATACAGATGCATAAGAATGTCGACATAAAATAAGAAGCACATGCATACACTCATATAGAATAACACAAATGCACACATGCACACGTATAGACAAGTAAATTCATAGAAAGAAACTCACAGAAAGGCATGCACACACATACAATGCACATGTACACATACGTATATGCATAAAGACATACATAAACACAAATACAAACATACCCATGCACCTAAACACATTAAATAACACACACACTTTCAAACACAAACATGCACTAAAATGCACACTTACACATGCACACACACATGCATACACACACATGCACACACCCACACATACTAATGTCCACACACCCACACATGCATGTGTATAAAAAACATGCACATATACATACATGTACACACATAGATGCACACATAAACATGCATTTAAATGCACACATGCATGTACACACAAAACTCATATGCATGCAAACATGCACTTACACATGTGTGTTCCCATGCACTCACATTCATACACACACAAATAAACATGTGCATGAACACACACAATCATTCACACAAAAAAGCACACAAACATACACACACACATGTCCACACATAAATACATAGACATGCATAAAAGTGTGTGCATACACACACACACACATAAGTGCATGCATACATAAACATGTAGACATGAACGCACAAACACATACACACGCACACATGTGCAAGCACACATGCACACACACACAAAAATTTATAAACATGCTTGTACACAAGCACATGGAAGCACGAAGTCACACATCATTGATGCACATTAACACACAATATGCATGCACACATAAAAAGATGCAAACACATATACTTGAACACACATCCACAAAAAAGATACATAAACACACATGCATCTACACATGAACAAAGACATGTGCACATATGCATACACATTCACATGGGCACACAAAAGTGTACCCTTGCACACGTACACAAATGCGCTTGTACACAGACACAAACATTTGCATGCACAAAAAAACACACACGTATTAGCACACACACACTTATGAACATGCACATGCTCACATGCACATGCATAGGAACACACACAAATACATACATATCCATATGTATAGGCATCCACATGCACACAAACACACACCCATATGCACACACAAGAATGCACATGCACGCACACACACGCATGCACACATTTCCTATCGTGCACACACATTCAAGAATGCACTCACATGTGCACATGCTCACACACACACATACACAAATGCAAAAATACAATAACACACATATACACACATGCTTACGAATACACACGTGGACATAGACAAGTATGCATACATACAAGCATTTACACATGTACTCTCACAAACACACCCACACAAATCCATGCACAAATGAATGCATTCATGTGTATGGACTTAGAAACATTAAAATAAACACTTGCACAATGATTCAAATAGACAGGCATGCATGCACATGCCTGAACACACACACAAACACACACACACACACTTATGTTCACAAACCCACACACACACACACTCATTTACACACACATGCACGTATACACATACCCAAACACCCTTGCACACACATGCACACCAGAACAATTATACACATGCACTCACAAACACTTGCACAAGCACACACACACACACACGTACCCACACATGCAAACACATACACACACATGCACTTGCACACAAACATGCACACCTATGTGCACATCCATATGCATACACACATGCATACATGCACTCACACAAACACACTCACCCACATGCATATATACACACATGTACACACACACGCACATACATTAACACACTACACACACGTAGTTGTGTGCACACACACACACATGCGCACAGAGACATGCACACATGCATGTACATACACACACACATGTACAGACAGTTGCGCATGCATACATGCACATGTGCATACACACATGCATACACACACTCTCACACACGCAACACATGCATAAATGCACACACAAGGGCATAAAAATGCACACATGCACTTATGTGTACTCACAAAGACATGCACACAGCTTTCACACAAGAACATACTAATACACACATATATATGTATAGACACTTCAACATGTATGTAGACACATGAACATACACATATGCATGCACACAACAATCGCACAAACAAAAGCATACATGCACATATATGTATAGACACACACACACAAACAAACACATATTCTTTATGCACAAAACACATGCACAAAAGTGCTTGGGTACATTTATGCAAATTTAAACACATGTACACATAGAGACACATGCATGAGCACATGCACATACACACACATGCACATAAATAGACACACATACATAGATGCATGTTTGCACACTCGCATGATATTCACACATGCAAGCATGCACACACAAATGTCCAAGTACACAAACATATGCAAGCACATAGACATACACCCACACACTGACACAAGCACTCCCAGACATACACATGCACACATGTGTACCAAAACTCACACATGCATGTACACACACACACACACACACTATACACACATGCACATACATATACACAATAAAATTCATGTGCATGTACACGCACTTGCATGCACGCATGCACACTCATATGCATATTAGTTTGTACATACCCACATACACACACACACACACATGCACACTCACGTATATGCACATACATATGTATGCAAAATCAAACAAATGCACACACTCATACATTCTAACATACACGTGTACGCACACACACAAGCACAAAGCACACATACATAAAAAAACATGGGCACATACACACACATGCACATGCTCAAAGGAATGCTTAGGTGCACAAACACACACAAATGCATGCACAACATAGATAATGATTCATGCAGATGTGGTCAAATACACATGCTTATGCACAAACAAGCATACATAGACATGTACACTTAGATACACACCAACATTCAACCACATTCTCACATATGCACACACATGCATGCTCACATACCCTTGGACAAACACCTACACATGCAAAACCACATACACACAAAAATTCACAAACACATGCACATATAGACATATGAGCACAAAAACACACACACACACATACTTGCACACACACATACACAAGCACACGGATAGACAACTACAAATGCACATGCACTTGCCAATACAAGTGCACCCTCACACACTAGCATGCACACACCTATATGCAGACACACAACCACACACACACATACAAGCACATACATGCACAAAACAATACACTCACAATTAATAACACACACATGCACTCTTGCACTCACTCAAACACATGCACACAAGCACATTCATGCATGCACACACATGTACACACATAATTGCACATGTATACACACACAAGAACACCCACCTTCACACACATGAACACATGTAAACACACAACACATGCACATACATACACTTCTACAAGTGTATTGACACATAAATAGTCACACACACATACACACATATATGCACCCATACATATAGAGACAAATGTGCTCGCACATACACACGCACATGAACACACTTCTTTGCACACTCACACATCATGCACATATGGATGTTCCAACACATGCAAACAAAAGAACACGTGTACACAAATACACACACATGCGAACACACATACACATGTATACACATGCAAACATGAACACATGCACGTACAAACAAATATGCACTTATACACAGACATACACCCACACATTTACATTCATGTGCACAAGCTATCAAAGAACATGCATAAACATGCACATACATATGCAAAGGTACACATATATGCTCACACATAGGTTCACACACATGCACACATAGGCAAACATACACTTATGGACAAATGTAAATAGACATACACATATTCATCTCACACAAACATGCTGATACACATGCAAACACATCCATAATCTTCCATAGAAGTACAGACATACACTAAGACCTACTTAGACACCGAAACAAACAAACACACATATGCACAAGCACACAAACTCACACACACACACACACTTGCATGCTCAAACATATATACAAACATGTTTGCACACATGCACACAAACATGGATGCTTGCACACACAAATACATACACACACAAACACATGCAGGAACATGCACTAGAACACATAAACACATGCACATAAACACACATACACATATGCACACACATATATATAAGTACTAAGACATACACACACTCACATGCACTAACACTCCCTAAGGCATGCATACAAACATGCACACACACACACACACACACACAAACATGGAAACATGCATGCCCTTACACAAGTGCATGGACGTGCACACTCATGCATGCATGCAAAAACACACACATGAACACACTTACACACACCCACACCTACACACATATGCACAATCACCCATGAACACAAACTCAAATACACACATACATGCATTCACATCCAAACACACATAAACACACACAAACATTCATGCATGCACACAAACACAAACCCAAGCTCTCAATCATATAGATGTACCTACACACATATACATGTAAATACAAACAAATGCATATGCCTACACATATACACAAATATGCACACACACTTATGCATGAATGTGCACATGTACACAGATGCACACAAACACATACACCCACACACAACTACACAAATGTACACTTGCACACACACATGCACACACATAAACAAACATGCATGCACACTCTAGCATACAAACATACACAGACACATACATGCACATGCATAAACATGCACACATGCAAAAATAAGAACATGCAGATGCACACATATACACAGATGCACATATGCACACACATGCCCAAACACCATACAAATGCACGTACACATGCATGCACACATGCACATGCACATGCCAACATAGATGGATGCATGCACACATGCACACACACAAATACACACACATGCACCCACATGCACCTACATGCACACATACATGGACACACATGTACATATAAGAAAATACATGATGCCATGCACATACAAACACAAGAACAACCACACATACATGCATATAGAACAAATATGCACAAGTACTCATGTATGCACAAACATGCTCTCACAAATACATAGACAAATACACACATACACACACATGTACACATACATATGCACCTACAAACACACATGTGTGTGCACACACTCACACACAAGAACACATGGGTACATACATACACAATCATGCATGCACACACATACACAAATAAGTATATATACACCCACCCACACACAAACACACACATGCACCCATGCACTCACCCACACAATCATGTGCATGCATGCACACATATAAACTCACACAAACTCACACATGTACACCAACACACCCCTCCCCCTCTCCCCACACACAAACCTGAGTACATGCAGTTACATACACACCACAAAAACCTATACACACACACATACTCATGCAAGCACACAAATAATGCTTGTGAACACATAGATATATATATATATATACATGCACATGTATAGCCACACATGCACACATGCATAAACATTCACGCACACACACGTACTCTCATGCACATAATAATACACATGCATACAAACACACATGTGCATGTACATGCACATAGAAGTTCACACATATTAACATGGGCACACACACATCCACGAACATGAAAACAAATACCCACACACACATATACAAATGCATGCACACATGCACATTAATGTATTCACACCCATACATGCACAAATACACACACACACAAGTACTCACACATACATGGACTTACAAACACATGCACACACAAATGCACAAGCAAACACACATGGACAAACATAAGGACATGGATGCACATATGAACATGAACACACAAATAAAAACACACAAAAACATGCATTATACATGCACGCACACACAAACATGTGCCCACGTAAGCGCACACACACATACACACTCCTATAGGCATACTCACACACATACATGAAAACATGTACAAACACACACAAATAGACACATACATGCAAGCACACACACTACTATACACACGAGCACATATGCAAGCATAAATATAGGCACACACACAAATGCACTCATATTTGCACACACATGTACACACAAGTATACATACCCACACACACTAAGGCAAGCACATAAATACCTTACACCCACATATGCAAGCACATACGCACACACACACACACATGAACATACACACTCACAAACACCCACACACACACATTCACACTCACTCCTACACAAAACAAAAAACCACACACATACTTAGATGCACATGCACACATAGTCATAAGCATATATGCATGCACACACAACCCCAAACATAGAAGCACATAGACACATCGAGACATGCACATGCACATGCACACACACACACACACACAGGTAGATACACATCCATGAACTCACACATGTATATGCCAACGCACGCACATAGAAATGCACTTATGCACGTATACAAGCACACTGACGTGAACTCACACAGAACACGCACAGACATGCACTCGCATACATGCATGAACACATGTACCTACACGCACACACACACAAACATAAGAACTTACAGACATGCTTGTACACAAACATTCACATATGTATGCACATTTCCATACACCCATGCAAACACACTTACACACATTCAAACATGTACAAACACGCACATGTACGAACATGCACACTTACAGAAATATTCACCACGTGTGACCACACGCACACATACAAGGACACATATGCACACATGTTTGCATACACATAGGCACACACATGAAAGTATGCACAAATAGACCACCAACCACAAACACGCACACATATGCATAAGCACACACACATGCAAAAATATGCTTTGACAAACACATGCACATGTAAAGACACATGTAGCACATAGGCACAGACACAAATACACATGCAGGCACACACAAATATATTCACAAATGTGCACGTGCATGCACACACACATGCACACAAACAAATGCACACCCACACACATGTACACACATAGCACACACTCACACCAACACCCACACATGCACATGCATACACTCACACATGTGAACATGAACACACATATAGACTCACTAACATAAGAAAACACATAGATAAACATAAACGCGACACGCACAAAAGAACAAACACATGCTCACTCCAACTCACACACACACACAAATACACATGCATACACATTCACACGCATACATGCCTACACACGCACGTGTGCACAAACACACAAACACACACATGCACATGCACACACGAGAACACACACAAGCACATAAACGCATGCACATATACACACACACACATCGAAGCATGGATGCTCACATAGAGATGCACCAAAGCACACACATACATGCACATACACATACACATATGCACATATATGCTCACACATATGTGCATACAGGCACACACACACACACACATGCATGCATACACTTCCACATACAAACATTTGCATGTGTACAAATACAAATAAGTGCACATACACACACCAACACAAACATACCCACACACCTAAACATGCATATTCATCAATGCATTATCCCACACAAACATATGCATTCGTGCACATAACAAAACATGCACACAAGCTTGCATACACCCCCTAATCCACAAACACACACACTTGCATGCATACATGCATCCACGCACGCATGCATGCACGCACATGCACACCACACAAATCTAGATACACACACACACACATACACATGAATGCAAACTAACACTTACTCATACATATATACATGGGCACAATCACACATACACGTGAGTACACATGCATACACACACACCCACACACACATACTTGCACACACGTACAAACATAAGAACATGCAAGCAGATGCCTAAACACACACACTCATGCACACATACAATTACATAGAAACATATATACACATGCATGTGCACACACATGCAGGCATGCACACTTACTCATACCCATAGTTGCACTCATAACAATAAAGACATGTAGGCATTACATACAAACATGTCGACACGCCCACCGAAGTGCACACACAAACATACTCGCATAAACACACACACAACCACATACACACCTACACACACGAAAACAAATACACCATACATACACATGCACACACACACAACATAAGCACACACCACACACAAACACATGCACATTCACTCACACAAACACAAACATGCAGTGCACATAAACTTGCACACATGTTCATGCAAAAGGATAAGCACACACATATGCACAAGCTTATTCAAATAAAAATACACACACATGCATGGAAGCATATGTATAGGAACACATACGTAGACACTAACACATGCAAACACATAGACAAGGACACATCCACACGTGTGCTCGCACGCATAGGCACAAACATGCTCAGATGCACAAATGTAGACGAATGCATGCACACATACACACATGACTATGAACACACAAGCATTAACATAAACACATTCACTCACACACACACAAACATGTAGTGCACATAAACTTGCACACATGTTCATGCAAAAGGATAAGCACACACATATGCACAAGCTTATTCAAATAAAAATACACACACATGCATAGAAGCATATGTATAGGAACACATACGTAGACACCAACACATGCAAACACATAGACAAGGACACATCCACACGTGTGCTCGCACGCATAGGCACAAACATGCTCAGATGCACAATTGTAGACGAACGCATGCACACATACACACATGACCATGAACACACAAGCATTAACATAAACACATGCACGGACACACACGTGCACACACATATAAGTGCAAGCATGCATATACACACATGCAAATGCTAACTCATACACATACTTGCACACAAACATGCATTCATATATGCACACTCCCCCACACACACACAACATACACATGCATTCACATGCATGCACACACACATATGCAAACATGCATGCATGCACAAATGCGTGTGTGTGCTTACACACATGCACACATATATATGCAATCACACACATGCACATACAGACACGTACATATGCATATAGACATATACACACATAGAAACACACATGTACACAAATGCAGATACATACATACATAAACATAGACACACACATTCATGCAGATACAGACACATGCTCACAAACACAAAGATTATCACTAACACACACATGCCCACAAGCAACAACACACAATCATGCATACATATACACATGTTCAAACATGTGTGTGCATCCATGAACAAGCACAAAATACCAATACACAAACATACAAATGCACATGTACATGCACAAGCACACATGTGCACAAACACACTCACATATGAACACACATGATAATACACATGCATACCTATGCACAGACATGCAAATGCATACACACACACATGCACGTGCATGCATGCACACCCAATTGCATATATGCATGCACACAAGCATGTACACACAATCATGCACACACATGCACACATATGAACACACACACACACACTTCATCACACACAAACACACACCCACATACATCCACACACAAATGCATGAGCATACTCACATATGAACAAGTTAACAAATACACACAAACACACACATGAATCCACACCCACACATACACACACATGCATACAAAGACATGGACGCACAACTAAGACACATGAACACACACGTAAATGCACTCACACACACAAACATGTGCAAGCACACAAAGATAAATGCATACACAAACACAAAAATGCATGCATATACACATGTATGCATACACACACATGCATGTACTCATGTATACACACATAGGCACATACACATACTCATACACACACACCCACACATAAGCATACACACATGTACACACGCTTGCACACACATGCATGTACATCCACATGCACATAAACACACACACACACATGCATATACACACACATACAAAGCCACATATATGCTCACTTATATGCACATATGCATAAATACATACACATGCATGCACCACACATGCCTACAAAAATGCACATGCGCATGCATACATACACAAGCACACCCACACACACAAATATGTGTTCATGCATGTGCATGACCACACATACACATGCATAGGAATGATGCACACATATACCTCTATAAACTCTAACAAATAAACACACACACATTAACTTGCACAAAACTTCACCCTTGCACACATGCATGCACACACACACACATGCGTGTGCGCACACACGTGCACATGCCCACGCACATATATACACACTCATGTTCACTCATATTTAGACATGCACACACACACACACATGCATATATATACTAGTAACAAAACATGTACACACACAAGCACACATGTATGCACACACACATTAACATAAAGGCACACACATGTTAATATATGCATATACACACACACTTACACTCACACACATAGAAGCGAACACACATGAAAATACATAAATGCATCCATACACACCAATGTGCTAGAGTGGTTACCCACACATGCATTCATATGCACACATACATATGCACACCCACAAACACTCACATACACCCACACATGTAGACACAAATATGCAAGACACCAAGACATACACACACATGTTCTTGCATGCACATGTACATACACACGAACACACACATACATAGCTAAGCACATACACACATGTACACACTCGCATGCATACACATAGACCCCCACATACACACGCACATATATGCTCATACACACATGCACATACATGCACATATGCACACTTACAAACTTAGACATACTTTAACTTGTATGTAGATGAACACTCAAAAGTACACACATGTATGTACAGAACAACACACATGAATGCACACACACACACACACAAGAAAAAAAACTATATGCACAACAACTTGCATGCAACCAAACAAAAAAAAACATAGGCACAAATGCACAGACATACACATAGACACATGCATACACACATATGCATACTTGCACACATAAAATAAACATACACACACACATGTGTGCATACACAAAGGCACAGGATCACACAATACACACACGTAAATGCAATTGCACCTATACACACACACATGAATGGAAGGAAACACACCCACACATGCACACTCATGCATACGTACAAGCACAAATTTATACATGCAAACATACACACATGCCCACACCCACATACAACCACACTCATGCATATACACACACATGCCCATGCACTCACCCACACATACCCATACACAAACACACACAATCACACACATAGAACACAAGCACTCACACACATATGCACTCACATGGATAGACAAGTAGAAGTGTAGATGCATGCACAAATAAATGCATAGACTCATTCAATTGCATGCACCTACATGCACACACATGGATGGAAACACACAACCACACACATGTATCCATGCACATAGACATGCACACACACATAGACAAATACACACAAACTAACACATACATGCATAGAAACACATGCACTTATGCAAGTAAAAGAACACAAGTGCATCTACACACACGTGTGTGTACATACATGCTTACACACAAACACACACAAACACATGCACACACACCTTCAAACAAATACACACAAACATAGGCACACTCACACACCCATGCACAGACACACATACACACTGATGCACACACACAGGCACAAATATGCACACAAGTACACAGACATTCAAACATACATGCTTGAACATGTAGACACATATATGTACACTCATACACACATATGCAAAAGAACATAAACACCTACAAACTCAAAAAAATACACACATACACACACATATGCACACAAATGTGTGCACATACTAAAATGCACAAACACATGCACACGCATACTTGCACAAAAATACACACTATGTAGGCACACACATGCATACACACGTGCATACATTCATGCGCCACTATACACACTCACACAAAGAAATACACATGCACATACATGCACACACCCACACTCATACACACATGCACAAACATACACACAGATGAACAAAAACAAATGAATCCACACACACACATGCATCAGTGAGCATAGACTCATACATTCGTGCACACAGCTACTACATGAACACTTAAGAACATGCAAGGAACAACACACACACATGCATGTGTATGCATATACACACATACATAAAGGCATACACACATGGACACACACATGAAGACAAACATTTCTCAACATACACACACATGCATACACATTCACAAGCACACACTTGCGAACCCAAACATACGTACACACACATACAAAGATACACATGCACGCATATATGCATATGCTTACAAACACACACAAAAATGCACACACATGAGTGGGTGCAATAGCATGCATTTGCATGCACTCACACACTCACACATACACAAACACACACATGCACACACATGAGAACAATCACACATATGCATAAGCACACATATGTAACCAAACAATCAAGCACACATGCACATTTGCACAAATATTGACACACACACACAACCCACACATATGCACATGCATGCATGCATAACACAAACAAATTTGAAGACATATGTACTTGCACACACATGCACACTCACAAAAATGAACAAATACAAGCATGTGCACATGCATACATAACTGCACATGCACATGCACAAATACACACATGCATATGCACTCATACAAATGCACACCTACACAAATAGCCACACACTTTAGCACACACATGCACAAAAGAGTGAATGCAAAAATGCTCACATGCACGCACCATGCACCTGTATAGGCATAGATGTACACATGCACATGCACACACATAAACACCCACTCACATTAAACCACACAAGCTTGCACACACACATGCACACATATACACACACATGCACACAATTGTACATACATACTCATATGCACACACACATGCACACACACACATACACACAAATACACACATGCACACATAAAACACAATCACTCACACATGCACATGAATGGGCACACACAAATGTAGATGCACAAGCAAACACATATGCACACTCATACAATCACACACACATGGACGCATGCACACAACCACAGAAGCACTTCTATACATTAAGAGACACATGCGCACAAACAAACACACACATTCATAGGAACACATGTATTTTTGCATGCAAATAAACACATGCATAGCTATACACATGTGCATGCATGCACAAGCAAACAAATAAAAATACACACATGCATATGCACACATACATATGCACACACCCACGAAAACATGCTTCCACTCAAGTACATACATAATCACACATGCATTGACACACACTTACACACATTCATAAATGTGTGCATGGATACAAAGACACATATACACATGCATGCAAACACAAGCACATGCATGTACACACAAGCACACATGGATGCACACATACACAAACATGTACACATACTCATGCATGCATACATGCACACACTTATGCACACACATGAACACACACACCTGCTCATATGCATACCCATGCACAAACATATGAACATGCACACATATTCACACAACATGCATGCACAAATGTGGACACAAACACACACTAGTGCATAAGCATAACATATAGATGCACATCTGTAAACAGATGTGCACACACACACACACATGCATACACAAGCACATGTTGACACACACATTATACTTACACAAACAAACATATGTATGCACATGCACACACATGCACATGTGCACACACACAGGGATACATTCATCTATAGACATATGTACACACCCATGCATGAACACATACACACGCATGCAAGCACAAACACGCATAAGTGAACACGCATACCTAAACGAACACATACACATACCAAAATACACACATGTGCATGTAGTTAGACACACAAGCATGTACACACACACCCACATATACATACACACACACCCCCACACACTCAAACATGCACAAATTTTTTCATGAGCACACATATTCACACATGTATAGACATGCAAACACATGCCCACACACACATGGACATACATGCTTGTTACATATGAAAACACAAACAAACCCACACATACACATGCATTCACACAACATCGACACATGCACATATACACACACATTCACACATGCATGTACACAACCACACATATATTTTTTACACACACATGCACACACACACATGCCCTCACACACACGCAAATGCATGAACATACCTCTCACACAAGAAAACAATTGCACACGTACATGTACACACACATGCATGCATGTAAAAACATAAACACAAACACAAACTCACCCAAATGTACACTAACACACAGAGCATGCACACATCCACACTCACACAAACACATGCACATGTAGTCACAAACAAACATAAACACATGTAGCCACACACAAACACACATTAATGCATAAGAACATCAAAGAGATGCACACCTACAAAATAATGTGCCCACACACACACATGTACACATGCATGTGTTGACACACACATTCATACTTACACAAACAAACATATGCATACACATGCACATGTACGCATGTACACACATAAGGATACACTCATCTATAGACATTTGTACACCCATGCATGCATGCATGCACAAATTTACATGAGTGAACATGCACGTCCACACTAACACACACACACACTCAAATACACACATGTGCATGTAGTTAGACACAAATGCATGCACACACACACACACCCACACACTCAAACATGCACACATGTGTTCATGTGCAAATATATTCGCACATGTATGAACATGCACACACACACACTTACAAACACACATGTCCACACACACATGCACAAACATTCTTGTTACATATGAAAACACATACAAACCCACACACGCCCATATACACATGCATTCACACAACATAGATACATGCACACATACATACACACACACACATGCACATACAGAACCACACATACATGTTGTGCAAACACATGCACATGCACACATACATGCATTCACACACACAAATATGCATGCACACACCACTCACACAAGAATATGCTTACACACGTACATGTACACACACATGCATACATGAAAAAAACAAACACATACACAAACACACATGCACATATACTAACCCACACAATATGCACACATGCACACTCACACAAACACATGCACAAGTAGTGACACACACACACTGATGCATAAGCACATCATATATATGCACACTTATAAAAAAATGTGTGCACACACATACACACACCTACACATGCACATATTGACACACACATTCATAATTACATGCACAAACATATACATGCAGAAGTGCACACATGCACACACATAGGGATACACTCATGTATAGACATATGTACACACCCATGCAACATACATACACATACATGCATGCACACACACCCACATGAGTGAACATGCACACCCACACTAACACACACACACACACCCAACTATACACATGTGCATGTAGTTAGACACACATACATGCACACACACACACACATATACACATAGATGTACACACCCACACACTCAAACATGCACACATTTGTGCATGTGCACACATATTCACACACGTATGAACATGCACATGCACATACTTACAAACCCACACATACATGCACATACATGCTTATTGTGTATGAAAATACACACAAACCCACATACACATGCATTCACACAATTTTGACATATGCATACACACACACACATGCTCACACATGCACGAACACAACCACACATACATTTTGTGCACACAAATGCACACACATACATGCACTCATACACACACATTTGCATGCACACACCACTCAAATAAGAACATGCTTACACACGTACACACACATGCACACATGCAGAAACATGTATAGATACTCATGTATGCATACATGCACATACTTTTGCACACATGTGAACACACACACACATGCTCATATGCATATACAAGCACAAACATATGCACGTGCCCACATATTCACTTATTCACATAATGTATAGGCACACATATTGACACGCACACACACACTAGTGCATAAGCACAACATACAGACACACTTACAAACACATGTGTGCATGCACACACATACATATGTACACATACACATGTTGACATGCATATTCATACTTACATGCACAAACATATGCATGGATATGCACACACATGCACATGTGCACACACATAGGGATACACTCATGTATAGACCCATGCATGCACACACACATGCACACATGCACACACACACATAAGTGAACATGCACACCCACACAAGCACACACACACATATATACACCTAAATACACACATGTTTGTGCAGTTAAACACACATGCATGCACACACACACACACATCCATACATGCACAAACACACACACACACACACATGTATGAACATGCACACATATTCACACATGTATGAACATGTACACATATTCACACATGTATGAACATGTACACACACACTTATAAACACACTTGTGCACACTCTCACATGTACAAACATGCTTGTTACATATGAAAACACACACAGACCCACACACTTAAATATGCTTGTTACATTCGTATATATATGTGTGTGCATTCATGTGTATAATTGTGCATGTGTGCAAGCACATGTTCTTGTGTATGCAAGCATGCATGTGGTTGTGTTTGGGCATGTTTGTGTGCATGTATGTGGTTGTGTGTGTGTGTGCTTGCATGTGTGTACTTGTGTGTGCTTGCATGTCAATGCAGTGGTTATGTTTGTAAGGACATGTGGCTGTGATTTCTTGTAAATGTGTGTGCCTATGCATGTGATTGTTTGTGTGTGTGCATATGTGTGCATGGGTACTCATGTGTGTGTAGTTGCATAAGTGCACATTTTTGTGTGTTTACATTTATGGACATGTGTATGTGTTCTTGTGCATATGCTTGTGTGTGTGTTTTCTTGCATGTATGTGTGTGTTGTTTTGTATTTATTTGAGTTTGTGTAAATATGTATAGTTTCTGTGCTTATGTGTGTTAATGTGTGTGTGTGTGTGGTCTATTGTGTGTATGTGAGTGTGCATGTGCATGTGTTCACATCTATGGACGTATGCATGTGTAAGTGGGTGTGTGTTTGCAAGCCTACGTGTGTATGATTGTGCATGGTTTTGTTGGTGTGTGTATGTGCATGCATGTGTGTATGCATATGCAAGTGCGTGTACTCATTTGTGTGTAGGAATGCTTATGCATGCTTGTCTTCTTCCGTGCTCTCATGTCTTTATGTGCATGTGCAGATACATGTCTACATGTGTATGTCTGTGTGTGGGTTTATGTGTGTGCATTATTGTGTGTGTATTTGCATGTGTGTGTGTGTGTGTGAGTGTATGGGTGTGACATGTTTGTAAGTTTGTGTGTGCATAGATGTGTGTACATGTGCACACATGTGTATGTGTATGTTTTTGCATATGTGGTTGTGTGCATGTGTAGGTATGTGTGTGTGTTTGCGCATGTGTGTGTGTGTGTGTGAATGGTTGTTAATGTGTGTAAGTATGTGTGCATGTGTATGTACATTTGTACATGCCTGTGTGTATGTGTGTATGTGTGTGTGTGCATACATGTGTGTGCATTTATGTGCATGGTGTTTGTGCATGTAAGCATGTCTAGGTTAATGCATGTGGGTGTGTGCGAAAGTGAGTTCTTGCATGCTTATATTTATGTGTGTGTGTGTGTGTGTTAATGTGCTTTGTTTCTTGTGTGTGTTAGCATGTGTGTTTTCCTTTGTCCATGTGTGTATGTTTATGTGCACATTCCTGTGGGTACACATGTCAGTGTGTGAGTGTGTATGCATGTTTATGCATGAATGTGTTCATGTGCTTCATCTACATGCATGTGCACCTTTGTGTGTTTGAGTGCATGTGTCTATGTGTGCATGTTTATGTATGACTGTGTACAAGTGTGTGTGCATGAGTGTGATTTTGTGTTCACATGCTTGTGCGAACATAGACATTCCTATGTGTATTTGTATGTATGCATGTTTGTGCACATGTGTCTTCATCACTGTGCTCACGTGTGCACATTTTTGTGTATGTGTACAAGAGATTAAGAATACAAATGTTTATGTGTCTATATTTGTTTAGAGGCAAGTGTGTGTGTGTGTGAATGTTTTTGTACGTGCATGCATGTGTGTCTTTTATGTGTGCTTGTGTGTAGCTTTCTACATGTGTGCTTATTTGTGTGCATGTTTGTAGGTGTGTATGTGTGTACATGTGCACGTGTGTGTTTGCATGTCTGCAATGTGTGTGTGTATGCATGTATGCAAGCATGCAAATGTTTTCATCCACGTGCTTACGTGTATGTGCTTATGTATCTATTGTGCATGATTTGTGAGAATGTTTGCATGTGTGTGTGTGTGTGCATGTGCACATGTAATTATGTGTGTATGCATGCATGCATGTGTGTTTGCATATATTCTTGTGTGTGTCTATGTGCATGTATGTTCTTGTGTGTGTGAGTGTTTACACATACAATTGTGTGTGTCTGAGTGTGGGTGCATGTTTATGTGAGTGTATGTGTGTGTGCGTTTGAGTACAAGTGCATGTTTAAGTGCATATGTGAGTTTATGTGAATGTGTACTAACTCCATGTGTATGTGCATATGGGTGCGAGAGGTGTGTTTGTTGGTGTGTGTGTGTGCGTATGTGTTTGTGCGCTTGTGTTCATGGGTACATATGCTTGTGTGTGCATGGCTTTGAGTGCATGCATGCATGCAAGTTTATGTGGACATGTCTGTGCTTGTGCATGTGTGAATGTGCATGTGTGCATGCATGTGTGTGTATATTTGAGCATGAGTGTGTGCATGCATGTGTGTATATTTGAGTATGTGTGTGTGTGTGAGTGCTTGTGCATGTGTGCGCGTGTGTGCATGTGTCTATATTAGTTTGTGTGTGTGCATGTGCATGCATTTATCTTAGTGCATGTATGTGAATGATGGTCTGTTTTTTAGTGTGTGCATACATATGAGTGCGTGTGTGTCTACGCACATATGCACATGTGCACTTTCATGCACATTTGTGTGTAAATGCATGTGCATGTGTTTGCATTTGTTTGTATGATGTTGTGAGTGCATGTGGGTGTGCATCACATTTGTGTGTGTGTGTGTGTGCATATGGATGTGTGTGTGTGTCAACATGTGTGCATGTGTCCAAGCATGTGTGTGTGTGTGTATGAGTGCATGTCATTATGTGTGCATGTGTGTACCTATGCATGGGTGTGTGTGTGCTTGCATATGTGTATGTGTGTGTGCTACTGTGAGCGTGTTTGGATGTGTATACAGGTGTATGTTTTTGTGTAGGCATTTTTGTGCATGTGTTTGTATGTGTATGTGAATGTTTGTTTATATATATGTGTCTATGTGTCTAGGAGTGTGCATGTGCATATGTGTGTATACTTGCATATGCAAGCACATGTGTGCATATGAGTGTGTGTCTATATGCTTATGCAAATCCATGTGTGATTGTAGGTTTGTGTGTGCATACATGTCAATGTCTATGCTTTGCATTGCTTCATGTTTGTGTGTGCCTATGTGTGTGCATATGTGCGAGATCATGTGTGTTTGTGCATCTATACCTATATGCATGTGTTTATGTGTGCATACATGTATGTATGTATATATGTTTGTGAGTGCATATGTGTGTGTGTACATGCATGTGTGTGTGTGGTTGTGTTGGTTGTGTTGGTTGTTTGTGCAGGTTTACGTGCATTTCTATATTTGCATGGGTGTTTGTACATGTGTGCTTGTGTTTGTGTGTGTACAAATACATTTATGTCCATTTTTATTAATGTTTCAATGTGTGCATGTGCATATATGTGTGGTATGTTTTTGTTATTACATGTGTCTTTATGTGTGTTTTTTCATATGGGTGTGGGTTTATGTGTGTGCATGTGTGTGCAAGAACACATGTTTTTCTATATGAATGCATGCATGTGCATATTTGCATATGAATGTGTGTGAATGTTTGGGTGCATGTGTGCATGCACATGTGTAGATGTGCATTTTTTTATGTGTGCATGCTTGGCAATGTGTATGGATGTGCGTATCTATATGTCTATGTATATGCAAGTCTATGAGCCTATATGTATGTGTGCTTGTACATTTGAGTGTGTGTGCATGTGTGTGTGTGTGTGTACTTGTGCTTGTGCATGTTTGTGTATTTGTGTACATGTGCATGTCTATGTGTGGGAGTGCATGTGCATGAATGTTCTTTTGTGTGTTAGTGTAGCTATAAGCATGTGTGTATATGTGTGTCTGTGTGTATCTGTGCATATGTGCATGCATGTGTGGTTAGGTGTGTGTGTGCTCACATTAGTATATATGTGTCTATGCAAGGGTGGGTATTTGTGCTTGTTTATCAATGTATGTGTGTATGTGTGTGTTGTTGTGTGAGTGTGTGCATGTGAGTGCACATGCATGTGTTTGCATGCATTTGTGCTTGTGTGTGTATGTGTTCCTATGTGCGTGGATGCATGCAAGTGTTTCTTTATGTGTGCATGTATATGTGTTTGCATGTGTACTTGCATGTGCATGTGTGTGTCTTTGTATGAATAAGATTGTTTGTGTTTGTGTGCAAGTGTTTGTGTGAGTACACTTGCAAGTTTATTTTTGCATGTGTGTGCATAATGTTTTGCATGTGTAGGTCTGTACATGGGTGAGTCTATATGGGTGTAGATGTGTGTGTCTATGTACGTGTGTGAATGTGTGTTCTTGGGTGTGTACGTGTGGGTTCGTGCATGTGCACGCAATCATGTGTCTGAGTGGGTTGGTGTGTGCATGTGTGCATGTGTTGTGTGTGTGTGCATGTGTACATGTGTGTCATCATCTATATGTACATGTGTGCATGTGTGTGTCTGTGTGCTTGTATGTGTTTATGTGTGTGCCTATATGTAGGCATATGTGTCAATGTGCATGTGTTCATATTTTTGCATGTTTGCATGTGTGGGTGTGTTTATTTGTGTGTGTGCATGTGCATTTATGTTTGTACATACATTTGCATGTGTCTATATGTGTATATGTGTGTGTGTGAGCATGTGTGCACGTGTAAATGCACGAGTGTGGGTGCATGTGCATAGGTGTTCAAGTGAGAACACATTATGAGTTGCGAGTGTGTGCATGTGTGTGCCCAAGTGTCTATGTGTGTGTTTGCATACGTGTGTGTGCAACTGTGCATGTGTTTGAGTGTGTGTGTGCATGCATGTTTTTGTATATATATGTGTATGTGTCCATTGGCTTGCATGTGTTTGTATATGCATTTGCATGTCTATATGTCCATGTGTTTTTGTTCAAGGGTTTCTGTCATTGTGTCTACATGCATGTGCATGTGTGTGTCTATGCTTTAGTTTATGTGCATGTGGGTGTGTGCATGTTTAAAGATATGTGTGATTGTGTGCATGTATTTCTGAATGCACATGTATGGGTGTGCTTTTGTAAGTGTGGGTGCATGCATGAGTGCATGTATGCATGCACTCATATGCATGAGTCCATGTTTATGTATTTGTACATTTGTTTTGGAGTTAGTGTGTGCTTGTGTAGTGCTTGTGCATGCATTTGTGCATGCATTTTTGCATGTGTGCACGTGTTTATTTGTGGGTGTACCTATGAACAAGTGTGCATGTGTACACATATTTGTGTGTGTGTGTGAATGCGTGTCTATGTGTACATGCTCATGTATGTGTGTGTTTGTATGTGTTGCTTATGTGTGTACATGTTTGTGCACATGTATGTGTGTATATATATGTGTGTTTGCTTATGTGTGTCTTTGCATGTGTGTACTTGTGCAAGTTTGTGTGTACCTATGCGAGTATGTGCACGATGGAGTTTGTGTTGTGTATTTGTATGTGTGTGCGTGGCATGTGTGTGTGTGTGCATGTGCGTTTGCATGGGGGGTGCAAATGTGCATGTGTGAGTATGTTCACATGTATAATTTCATGTGTATGTGTGTGTGTCTACATTAGTGGTTGTGTGAATGCTTGTGCATGTGCATGTGTTAGTGTGAGTGTGCATGTGTGTGTATGTACACATGTTGGTGCATGTGTGTATTTTGTGCATGTGTGTATGTTGTGCATGTGTGTGTGTGCATTCTTGTGTGCATTCATGTGTGTGTGTGCTTATGTATTTAAGTGTGTGCATGTGTGAGCCTATGTGCAGATGTATATGTGCATGTGTGCATCAGTTATTGCAGGTTTGTGTGTGTTTATGCATGAGTGTGCATCTTTGTATGCATTTATGTGATGTGTATGTCTACATCCATATGCATGCATTTGTGAATACCTATGTGAGAGTGTAAGTGAATGTCTTTGTGTGTGTGCATGCATGTGCATGCGTTCGAGTGTGTGTTTGTTCATGTGCATTTACGTGGTATGTTCATACTTATGCATGGGTATATGTGCATTTATGTGTGAGAGAGTTTGTGCATAAGTGTACTTGTACATGTCTGTCTGTGCGTATGCATGTGTGTGCATGTGATTACATGTGTGAGTGCTTATGTGTCCACATGTGTCTATTTTTTTTGTGTGCCTATGTACTTCTATATTTGTGTTGCATGTGTTGGCATGCTTGTTAATTCTTGTGTGCATGTGTCTAAATTTGTGTGTTTATGTAACTGTTTTCATTTGCATGTGTTCATGTGTGCATGTGCATAAGTGTTTGTGTGTTTCCATGCATGTGCTTGAATGGGTGTGTGTAGGAGTGTCAGTGCAAACACATGGACACATAGACATGTAAATGCATATGCAAACACATGCAAGCCAACAGACACATACACATATATATACACACACATGCATGCACACCCACACTCACACACATGCACACTTGCACACACACGTATGCAAACACACACATACACACTTGGGCACACACATGCACACACTCGCAACTCATAACGTGTTCTCACATGAACACTTGTGCACATGCACCCACACTCATGCATGTACACGTGCACACATGCTCTCACACACACACATATACACATACAGACACATGCAAATGCATGTGTGTGTTGATTCATGTAGTGTGCTTGTGTACAAGCATTTGTGTGTGTGTGTATGGGTGTCTAAGTGTATGCATGTGCATGTGTTCATGTGTGCATGTGTGTGTGTATGTGTTTTGTCTGTGTGCACCCATGTGAGTGGGTGCATGTGTATATGTGTTTGACTATGTGTGTATATGCACATACACTTGTTTGGGGTTGTGTGTGTGAGAGCTAACATGTGCATGCGTGTGTGTGTGTGCTTTTGGGAGTGTGGTGTGGGTGCATGGGAGTGTGTGCATGTGCCTATGTTTGTGCATGTGTTCTTGTATGTGTGTTTGCATGTGTGCTTGTGTATATGAGTGTGTGGTTTCTTGTGGGTGTGTGTTTATACATGTGAGTGTGTTCTATTGCATGTGGTTTGCACACTTTTATGTGTGCGTGTGTGTCTGTGTTGATGTATATGAGTGTGTGTGGGAAGGGCGGTTTGTGTGTATGCATGTGGATGTGTGTGCATATTTGTTAGTATGTATGTGTGTGTTCAAGTATGCATGTATTAATGTGTAAATGCATATGCATGTGGGTGCATCTTCCTATGCATTGGTGTGTGTTGTTATTTGTGTGTGCATGTGTGTGTGTGTGTGAGTGCATGTGTGAATGTGTGTGTGTGTGCATGTTTGTATTTATTCTTATGATTGTTCTTGTGTGTTTACATGTGCTTACATGGATGTTCATGGGTGTGTGTACGTGTGCATGTGTGTATGTGTTTGTGTGTGAGTCCATGTGTGTGTGTGTGTGTGGGTGCAGGTGCATGTGTGTGCATTTATGAGTATGCATGTTTGAGTATGAGTGTGTGCATGTGTGTGTGCATGTGTGGGTGTATCAGTGCATGCACATGTGCATGTGTGCAAACATGTGGATAATTTATACATATGTATGTGTTTTTTCATGTATGCATGTGTGTGCATGTGTGTGTGCATGTTCATCTGTGCTTATGTAAGTTTGAGTGCATGTTAGAGCATGTATGTGTGTATTGGATCTTGTATGAGTATGTGGATGAATGTATGTGTATGCATGCATGCGTTTGTGTGCATGCATGTACATCTATGTGATTGTGTATGTGAGTGCTTGTGCATCATTCTGCGTGTTTATGTGTTGGGGTTGTGCATGTGGGTGTGTATGCATGCATGTGTGCGTGTCTTCATGCATGTACCACACGAGTCCGTGGACATGTACATTTGTGTATGTTCTTATGTGTAGATGTGTGTATGTGAGCATGTGTGTTTATGTGTACATGCATGCATGTGCATGTGCACACAAGCACATGTATTTGTGTGTTGTTGTGCACATATGTGTGTCTTCGTGTATGTAGTTGTGTCTATGCATGTGCATGTGTGCATGTTTGTGCATGTGCATATGTGTATGTGTGTGTGTGTTCATGTGCTTGTATGTGTGTTAGTGTGTACATGTATCTGTTTATGCTAGTGTCTACATGGTTGTGCATGTTTGTGTGTGTGTATTTGTATTTGTATGCATGTGTGAATGTGTGTGTTCTTAATTTTGTGTGTACATGCATGTGGAAGTGTGTATGTGTGTGTGTGTTTGTGTGAGTGTGTGTGCATGTGTTTGTGTGTGCATATGTACGTATCTGCTTGTATGTGAGCATGTATATGTGGATGTCTTCGTGTGCTTACGCAAGTGTGTGTACCTGTGTGTTCATGCACATGGGTATGAAAACGATTCATTTTTCTATGTGCTTGTGTGTTCTTACACATGCATTTGTGTATATGTGTGTGCACATACATTTGTGTATGTGTGCATGTGCATCTATGTGTGTGTGTGTGTCTATGTACATGTCTATGTGTGTTTATAGGAATGTGTAAGGATGTGTGTGAATGTGTGTGAGGATGTGTGTGCATATATGTGTGTGTGTGGTGTGTGTGTGTGAGAATTTATGTGTGTATGTATCTGCATGTGTGTGTGTGTACATGTATGTGTTCATATTTGTGTGTACATGTGTGTATGGACATCTGTGTAGGCACATGTAGGTGTGTGTGTGTGTTCATGTGTGTATGTGTTCACATTTTTGTGTGTGTAAACATGTGTGATTTTGTATGTGCCTCTATGGGTTCATGTGTGTGTGTGTGTGTGGGTTTGCATGTGTTCTTATGTGGGTATGCATGCATGTGTGTGTTTATGTGTGTGTTTGTGTGTATTCATGCATGTATGTGTGTATGCACATGTGTGCATGTGAGTTTGCATGTGTATTAGCATGTGTTTGCATGCATACATGTGTGTATACAAATGTATGCATGTTCTTACATGCATGCATGTGTTTATGTACATGTGTGTATGTGTGCTTGTGTGTATATGCATCTATCATGTGCATGTATTTGTACATGCATTCTTGTGCATGCTTGTGTGAGTGTGCTTCTTTGTGACAGGTGCAAGTGTTATTGTGCATTTTTGTGTATGTGTGTGCACAAGCACAAGTGTGAGTATGAGTTTGCTCATGCATTTATGTGTGTTTGTGCATTTGTACTTGCAGGTATGCATGTGTTCATGTGTGTGTTTATGTGTATTTATTTATATGCATATGTGTGTGCATCTATGAATGTTTGTGCATCTTTTTAAGTGTGAGTGTATGTGTGTGCATCTGTGCAAGTGGCTGTGTATGTGAGTATGCATGTGTATATATGTGTGATATTTGTAAGTGTTTGTGCATATGTGCATGCAAGCGTGCAAGCATATGAGTGTACTTGTGTGTGTAACTTTGTGAGTGCATGTGTTTGTGTTTGTATATGCATGTAGATGCATATGCATGTTCTTATGTGTATGTGGATGACTGCTTGTGTGTATGTGCATCTGTGCATGCATGTTTTCCTATTTGCATGTATTTGTGTCTTTGTTTGTGCATTTGTGTATGTTCTATGTGTGTGTGTACTTGTATGTTTCTCTATGTGTGTACATATGTTTTTGCCCAAGTGTGTGTGTGTGCTTATCTGTATGTGCATAGGAGAGTGTGCATGTATATGTGCATATTTTTGTATGTGTGAGCGCCTGTGTCTATGTGCATGAATGCATGTGTATTTGTGTGAGTCCATGGGTACGTTTATGTATATGTGCATGCATGTGCTTGCATGTGTGCACATGTGTGTTTATGTAGAAATGAGTATGTGTGTGTGCATGTGTGTTCTTATTTTTTTCCTATGTACATGCATGTGTGTTTATTTGTGTGTGTTCATGTTCGTGAGCATGTATGCAGGCATGTGTGTGTTTGCATTTGTATATATTTGTATTTATGTGTGTGAGCATGCTTGTGTGTGTGTAGATGGATGTGTATGTACATTCCTAAATGTGTCTCTGTGTACTTGTGCATGTGATCATGAGTGTGTGTGTGTATGTATTTTTATGGGCATTTATGCTTGTGATTACCTATGTATGTGTGTGTGCACTTATACATTTGTGGTTGTTCATGTATGTGTGTGCATATGTGCATGCTAGTTGTGTTTATGTGTGCATGTGTACATGTGTGCGATTGTATATGTGTGGCTATGCGTGAGCATGAGTGTGCATGTGTGTGTAACTACTTGTGTGAGCATGTGCACATATGTGCATGTATTTATGTGTGTGTGTGTTCATTCATGCATGTGGTGTACATGTTAGTGTGCATTAGTGTAGGTGTGCGTGTGCATGTGTATTTGCATGCATGTATGTGTATGTGTGTGATTTTGTGCCCACGTGTGTTTGTGTTCGTACGTGAGCATGTTTGTGTGCATACACATGTGTGTGAGTATGTGAAGGCATGTGTGTGTGTGTGTATGTGAAGGCATAAGTGTATGTGTAAGTATGCATGCACATTTGTATATTTGTACATATGTGTATTCATGTGTGTGCATGTGAATGTGTGAGTGCACATGTGTGCATGCATGATCATATGTATGTGCTTATGTTTACATGTGTGTGTGTGCATGCATGTGCATTTGTGTAAGTGTATGTTTACATGTGTGTGTGCTTGCATGTGCCTATGCTTCTACATGTGTGTGTGCTTGCATGTGGGTTTATGTGCATCTACGTTTGTGCATGTGTGTGTGCATTTGCATGTGCATCCAAGTGTGCATGACTATGTCTACAAGTATGTGTGTGCGTGAATATTTATGCTTATGTGCATATGTTTATGTGCATATGCTTATGTGTTTGTGTTCTCGAGTATGCATGTGTTTGTGTATGCATTCGTACTTGTGTGAATGTATTTTATGTGCATGGGTGTGTGCATCCGTGTGTGTGTCAACACCTACATATTTGTTTGTTCATTTGTGTATGTCTACATATGTGAGATTATGTGTGTGTATGTGTTGTTATGTGTGCGGTTGTGAGTGTGTGTGCAAAAAAATGTGTGCATACATGTAGGTGTGTGGATGGGCATGTGTTCATGTCTATGCTTGTGTACATGTGTGTATGGGTTTTCATTGTGTTCATGGGGATTCTTTTGCGTATGTGTGTGAGTGTGTGTGCATGTGTGTGTGTATGTGTGTGTATGTGTGTGTGTGTGCATGTGTGTGCTTGCGTGTGTAGGTTATCTACTTATGCATATGTACGTGTACTCATGTGCTGTGTCTACAACTGTATGTGCATGTATGTATGCAGGTGTGTGCATTCATGTGTGCATGTTGGTGTGTGTGTGCAAGTATGTGTGTAAGCATTCGTGTGAGCATGCATGTGTGCATGTGAGTACATTTGTGTGTGTGCATTGTGTGGATGAGTATGTGTATGTTATTGCAAGTGTGCATGCATGCATATGTGTATAAGTGTGCATACTTTTTCCTATATGTGATTCTGCGCATATCTATACGTATGTTTGTGTGTGTATGTGTCTATGCATGAGCATATGTGTACATATGTGTGTTTGTGTTTATATGCATATGCATATGCATGTGCATGTGTGCATGCTTGTGTGTGTGTGCATGTTTCTATATGCTTGAGTGTGCCTATATGTATGTACATGTGTGTGTGCATGTGTGTGAGCCATTATCTGTGTATGTGTGCAACCTGTGCAAGTTACTGTGCATGCATGTCATATGTTTGTGTGCATGTGAGTGTGCTTGTCTATGTGTGTTCATGTTTAAATATATACATGTGTGTGTGTGTGTGCCTGTGTGCATGTATCTATATTAGTGCTTGTGTGGATTTATCTGTGTGTGCTTGTGTGTGTGTGCATGTGTGTGCATTTTTTTGTATGCATACATATCTGCATGTATGTTTGTGGGTGTGTTTATGCATATATGTTCAGTGTATGCATGTGTGTGCATGTGTTTGTGTGTGGTGCATATAAGAGTGTGAGTATTTCTATACATTTGTGCATGTGTGTTTATATGTGTGCATTCCCATGTGTGTGTGTGTACTTTTGTGTCATGTACAAGAGTATGTGTAAGTGTCTGCATGTGTGTATGCATGTTTATGTGTGTACTTGTGTGTGTGCATGTGTTGCAAGTATGTTTACATAAGTGCATGCATTTTTGTGTGTGTGTGTGTGTACATGTTTGAGGGTGTCTTTGTTTGTATTTGTACATGTGTGTGAGTGTGTGTTTTTACGTGCATGTGACCATTTGTGTCCATGTGTGTGCATGTGTGTCTACATGTAATGTCTTCATGCGAACATGTGTGTATGTGTGCATGAATATGTTTGTGGTTGTATTTGTGGTTGTATTTGTGTTTGTGCATGTCTGTGTTTTTGCATGGGTGTGTGTAGGTGTGTATGTGTGTGCATGTAGGTGTGCTTGTGTGTTTGAGTATGTGTGTGGGTGTCTGTGCATGTGTGTTCTTGTGTGCATTAGTATGTGCAAGTGAGTGTACATGTGTGTGTGTTTATATTTTTATGTGTGAGCACATTTGTGACTATGCATGTGGTTGTGTATGTGCATTCTTGAGTGCATTTATGTGTGTACTTGTGAGAGTACACATGAGTGTGTGTGCATGTGTTTATGTTCGTGCACTTGATTGTGTGTATATTTTTGTTGTACATGCATATGCATATGTGCATGTGCCTGTTTGTGTGTGTGCAATAATGTGTATATGTGTTTGTGCGTATGCATGTGCATGTGCTTGTTTGAGCATTCTATATCTTTGCTTGTGTGTCCTTATGCATGTGCACATGTGTTTATGTATGTACATGTGTGTGCATGTCTTTGTGGCTGCAAGCATGTTTTTACATGCATTTTCATGTGTGTGCGTGTGTGGCTGTGCATATGCATGTGCATATGTGTGTGGTTATGCATGTGCATTTGTATATATGAGTGTATGTCTTCTTGTTTGAGCATGTCTGTGTGTGTTTGTATGTGTGTCCTTGTGCTTGTGTGTGTGGGGGTAGGGATGTGTCTGGGTGGGTGTGAGTATGCTTATGTATGTGCATGTTTGTGTGTATATGCATGTAGGTGCATGTGTGTTCATGTCTGTATGTACATGTGTGTGCACACATACATGTGTGTGTGTACATGTGTGTATGTCTACATACACATGTGTGTGTGGGTGCACACATGCATGTGCCTCTTTGTGTGTGTACATGTGTATGTGTGTGATTGTGTAAATGCATATATGTTTTTGTGCATGTGTGTGTATTTGAATCTAAGTGTGTGCTTGAGTGTGATAATGAGTGGGTGGGTGTGTGTGCACGGCTTGTGCATGTGCTTATGCACTTGTGTCTGCTTGTTGTGTGTGCGTGTCTTTGTACATGCATGTTAGTGTTTTGTATGCATGTGTGCCTATGTTTCTGCATGTGTGTAGGTATGTGTGTGTGAGCATGTGTGCATGAGTGAGTGTGTGCATGTGTGTGTGTGTATATGTGCATGTGTGTATTCATTTTCATGTGCATGCATGTTCGTGTGTGTGTGTGTGTATGTGTTTGTGCACTTATTCATGTTGGAGTGTGCATGCATGCATTTGTGAATGTGTACCTGTATGTGTCTATGTATATGTGCATACATGTCTATCTCTGTGCTTGCATGTTTGTATGTGTGCGTGTGTGTCCATGTGCATTTTTGTTTATGTGGCTGTTGTGTGCGTGCATGTGTGCTTGGGTGTGTGCATGCGTGTGGGTGTGCAAGTGTAAGTGTGTGTGGATGGGTATGTTTGTGTGAGTGTGTGTGTGTGTGTGCATGTGTTTGTGAGCCTATTTGTGTGTGTCTACATGGGCAAGCATGTGTGCATGCATGTATGTGTGTGTGTGCACGCTTGATCATGTGTGTGTGAGTGTGTACCTATTTGTGACCCTATGTGTGTGGGTGTCTACCTGGGAAGGTACATGCGCATCCAAGTGGGTGTGTATGTACGTGTGTGTGCTTGTGTATTTGTTTTTGTTTTTAGGATGTGTGTGCTTCTTTGTGTACGTGTGTATGTTTGTATGTTCGTGTGCATTCTTATGTGTGTGTGTATGTGTGTCTATGTGGGTGCATGTTTGTATATGTTTGTGGAGAAGTGTGTGTACTTGTTTGTGCATTATCATGCTTGTGTGTGTGTCTTCCTTTTCTTCTTTTTTCTCTTCTTCTTATTCTTTTTCTTCTTCTTTCCATTCTTCTTCCTCTTCTTTTTCCTCTACTTGTTTTTCTTTTTTTTCATCTTCTTCTTCTTCTTCCAAATCTTCTTCTTCTCCTTCTTGTTCTTATTCTTCTTCCTCTTTTATTTCTTTTTCATCTATTTCTTCTTCTTCTCCTCCTTCTCCTTTTTCTTTCTTCTTCCTCTTTTATTTCTTTTTCATCTATTTCTTCTTCTTCTCCTCCTTCTTCTCCTTTTTCTTTCTTCTTCTTCTTTTTCTTCTATTTTTAGTTCTTCATCCTCTTCTTCATCTCCTTCTTCTTCTCCTTCTTCTTTTTGTTCTTCTTCTTCAACTTCTTCTTCTTCTACCTCTCATTTTCTTCTTCTTCTTCTACTTCTACTTCTTTTTCCTCTTCGTCTTCCCCTTCTTCTATTATTACTGCTTCACCTTCTTTTCTTCATCTTCTTCTTGCTCTTATCCTTCTCCTTCTTCTTTCTCCCTAATACTTAATTCTTAATTCCAAATCCTTAATCTTTAATACCTAATCCCAATCCGAAAATTTGTAATCCCTAACCCTTAATCCATAATCCCTAATCTCTAATCCTTGTCTTGAATTCCAATCCAAAGTCTCCAATCTCTAATCCCTATTAAATAATTCCAAAACCATAATCCTTATTCCCTAATACTTAATACAAAATCCTTAACCTTTTAATCACTTATTTCTCTTCCTTAATCCTTAATACCAAATTCCTAATTTTTTTCCCAAATCCCAATTACCACATCACTAATCCCTAATCTCTAAACCCTAAGACTTATTCTTAATTCTTAATCCCAAATCCCGAATCCCTAAATCTTAATCCTTTATCCTTAATCCCTAATCGATAAATTCAAATCCCTCCCTCCCTAACACGTTATCCCCAATCCCAAATACCTGATTCCTGATCTATAGGACGTCGGCCAATACTCTATAATCTGTCTTCTACTTCTTCTTCTTCTTCTTTCTCTTCTTGTTCTTTCTCTTTTCCTTTTTCTTCTTCATGTAGGAGAAGACGAAGAGGAAGAGTAAGAAGAAGGAGAAAAAGAAGACGAAGAAGAACAACATGAAGAGGAAGAAGAGGAAGATGAAGAACAAGAAGTTGATGAGGAAGAATAAGAAGAAGAAGAAGAAGAAGAAGAAGAAGAGGAAGAAGAGGAAACCAAAGAAGAAGAAAAAGAAGAAGAAGAGGAGGAGAAGAAAGAAGATGAAGAAGTAGAAGAATTGAAGAAGAAGAAGAAGAAGATGATGATGAAGAAGAAGAAGAAGATGAAGAAGAAAAAGTAGCAGAAGAACAAGAATGAGAATAATAAGAAGATGAAGAAATAGAAGAAGAAGAAGAAGAAAAAGTAGAGGAAGAAGAAGATGAAGAAGAAGAAGAAGAAGAAGAAGAAGAAGAAGAAAAGAAAGAATAAGAAGAAGAGAGGAAGAAGGAGAAGATGAACAAGAAGAAGTAGAAGCTACAGAAGAAGAATAAGAAGAGGAAGAAGAAGAAGAAGGGGAAGAGGAAGAAGAAGTAGTAGTAATAGTAATTGTTGTATTACAAGAAGAAGAAGAAGAAAACGAAGAAGAATGGGAGGAGGAAGTAGAATAAGAGTACAAAAAAGAAGAAGAAGAGAAGAAGGTGAAGACGAAGACAAAGAAGATGAAGAAAAAAACGAAGAAGAAAATGAAGAAGAGGAATTGCGAGAAGAAGAAGAAGAAAAAGAAAGAAGGAGAAGAAGAAAGAAAAATGAAGGAAGAGAGAAGATAGAAGAAGGAAGAAGGAAGAAGTTGAAGAAGCAGAAGAAGAAATGAAGAAGATGAGAAAGAGGAAGAGGAAGAGGAGGTAGAAGATGAGGAAAAGGGGAAGAAGAAGAAGAAGAGGACGAAGATGATTAAGAGGAAGAAGAAGAAGAAGATGATGATGATGATGAAAAAGAAGAAGAAGAAGAAGATGAAGTAGAAGAATTAAGGAAGAAGAAGAAGAAGAAGAAGAAAAAGTAGAAGTAGAAGAAGAATTAGAATAAGAAGAAGAGGAAGAAATAGATGAAGAATAAGAAAAAGAGGAAGAAGAAGAAGAAGTTGAAGAAGAAGAATAAGAAAATGAAGAATAAGAAGAAGAGAAGAAGAAGGAGAAGATGAACAAGAAGAAAAAGAAATAGAAGAAGAAGAAGAAGAATAAGAAGAGGAAGTAAAAGAAGGGGAAGAAGAAGAAGAAGAAGTTGTTGTAGTAGTAGTTGTAATAGTACCATAACAACAAGAAAAAGAAGAAGAAGAGGAAGAAGAATGGGAGGTAGAAGTAGAAGAAGAAGAAAAGAAGAAGGAGAAGATGAAGAAGAAGAAGATGATGAAGAAAAAGAAGAAGAAAATGAAGAAGAGGAACTACAAGAAGAAGAAGAAGGGAAAGATGAAGAAGAAGAAGAAAATAAAAAACGAAGAAAGAAGAAAGAAAAATGAAGGAAGAGAGAAGATGAAGAAGGAAGAAAGAAAAAGGAAGAAGGAAGAAGATGAAGAAGTAGAAGAAGAAGAAGATGAGCAAGAGAAAGACGAAGAGGAGGTAGAAGATAAGGAGAAGGGGAAGAAGAAGAAGAAGGGGACGAAGATGATGAAGAGGAAGAAGAAGAAGAAGAAGAAGATGATGATGATGATGATGATGATGATGATGAAGAACAAAATGAAGAGGAAGAAGAAGAATAATAGGAAGAAGAGGAGGAGGAAGAAGTAAAAGAAGAAAGAGAATATGAAAAGGAAAAGGAGGAGGAGGAGAAGGAAGAAGAAGAAAAAGAAGAAGAGGAAGATGAGGAAGAAAAGGAAGAGGAACAAGAAGAGGACAAGACAGAAGAAAAAGGAAAAGAGAAAGAACAAGAAGAGAAAGAAGAAGAAGAAGAAGAAGTAGTAGAAGATTGATTATAGAGTATTGGCCGACGTCCTATAGATCAGGAATCAGGTATTAGGGATTGGGGATAACATGTTAGGGAGGGAAGGATTT
Organism: Vanilla planifolia; assembly: GCA_023846275.1. NCBI lineage: Eukaryota > Viridiplantae > Streptophyta > Magnoliopsida > Asparagales > Orchidaceae > Vanilla > Vanilla planifolia. The sequence continues at coordinate 34,483 of JAIUJO010000309.1, read as the reverse complement.
GAATTTATCGATTAGGGATTAAGGATAAAGGATTAAGGTTTAGGGATTCGGGATTTGGGATTAAGAATTAAGAATAAGTCTTAGGGTTTAGAGATTAGGGATTAGTGATGTGGTAATTGGGATTTGGGAAAAAAATTAGGAATTTAGTATTAAGGATTAAGGAAGAGAAATAAGTGATTAAAAGGTTAAGGATTTTGTATTAAGTATTAGGGAATAAGGATTATGGTTTTGGAATTATTTAATAGGGATTAGAGATTGGAGACTTTGGATTGGAATTCAAGACAAGGATTAGAGATTAGGGATTATGGATTAAGGGTTAAGGATTACGAATTTCTGGTTAGGGATTAGGTATTAAAGATTAAGGATTTGGAATTAAGGATTAAGTATTAGGGAGAAAGAAGAAGGAGAAGGATAAGAGCAAGAAGAAGACGAAGAAAAGAAGGTGAAGCAATAATAGTAGAAGAAGAAGAGGATGAAGAAGAAGGGGAAGACGAAGAGGAAAAAGAAGTAGAAGTAGAAGAAGAAGAAGAAGAAAATGAGAAGTAGAAAAGAAGAAGAAGAAGAAGAAGAACAAAAAGAAGAAGGAGAAGAAGAAGGAGATGAAGAAGAGGATGAAGAACATGAAATAGAAGAAAAAGAAGAAGAAGAAAGAAAAAGGAGAAGAAGGAGGAGAAGAAGAAGAAATAGATGAAAAAGAAATAAAGGAGGAAGAAGAATAAGAACAAGAAAGAGAAGAAGAAGATTTGGAAGTAGCAGAAGAAGATGAAAAAAAAGAAAAACAAGTAGAGGAAAAAAAAGAGGAAGAAGAATGGAAAGAAGAAGAAAAAGAATAAGAAGAAGAGAAAAAAGAAGAAAGAAAGAAGACAAATATGTAGAATAATAACAATAATAATAATAATAATAATAATAATAATGATAATAATAATAATAATAATAGTAATAATAAAAATCATAAAAGGAAAAAGAAGAAGAAGAGGAAGAACAGAAGAAGAAGAAGAAGAAGAAGAAGAAGAAGAAGATGAAGAAGATGAGGAAGTAAAATACGAAGAAGAAGAATAAGATGAAGATGAGGAAGAAGAAGAAAAAGAACAAGTAGAAAGATGAAGAAAGAAGAGGGATGGAAGAAGTGAGAAGAATCAAGAAAGAAGATGGTGATGAAAGAAGAAGGAAAAAGGAAGAAAGAAGAAGGAAGAAGGAAGAAGGAAAAGAAAGAAAGAAGAAGGAATAAATAAGGAAGAAGGTGTAAGGAAAATGGAAGATAGAAGAAGGAAGAAGACGATGAAGTAGAAGAAGAACAAGAAGAAGGAGAAGAGGAAGAGGAAAAGGAAGATGAAGAGTAAGAGAAAAAGGAAGAGGAAGGAAAAGACGAAGACGAACGGGAAGAAGTAGGAGAAAAGGAAGAAGAAGAAGAAGAAGAGGAGGAAGAGGAAGAAGAAGAAGATGAAGAAGAAGAAGATGATGAGGAAGAAGAACAAGAAGAAGATGAAGAAGAAAAAAAATGAAGAAGAAGAAGAAGAAGTAGAAGATGAATGAGAAGAAGTTGATGAACAAGAAGAAGAAGAAGCAGAAAAAGAAGACAAGGAAGAAGAAGAAGAAGAAGAAGAAGAAGAAGAAGAAAGGAAGTAGAAGAAGAAAAAGAAGAAGAAGAAGAACAAGAGGAAGAAGAGGAAAAAGAAGAAGAAGAAGAAGAAGAACAAGAGGAGGAGGAAGAAGAAGAAGAAGAAGAAGAAGATGAAGAAGTAGAAGTGAGGAAGAAGAACAAGAAGAAGATGAAAAAAAAGAACAAGAAGAAGAAGAATGAGAATTAGAAGAGGAGGAAGAAATAGATGAAGAAGAAGAAGAAAAAGAGGACAAAGAAAAAGATGAAGAAGAGGAAGAAGAAGAAGAAGAAGAAGAAGAAGAGTAATAAAGGGAAGAATATGTAGTAGAGAACAAGGAGGAGAAGAAGAAGAAGAAGAAAAAGAAGAAGAAGAAGAAGAAGAAGAAGAATAAGAGGAGGAAGAAGAAGAAAAGAAAGGTAAAGAAGAGAAAGAAGTAGTAATAGTAACAGTAGTAGAAGAAGAAGAAGAAGAAGAAGAAGAAGAATGGAAAGAGGAAGTAGAAGAAGAAGAAGAAAAAGAAGAAGAGAAGAAGGAGAAGATGACGAACAAGAAGAAGATGAAGAAAAAGAAGAAGAAGAAAATAAAGAAGAGGAATAGCAAGAAGAAGAAGAAGGGAAAGAAGAAGAAGAAGAAGAAGAAGAAAAAGAAAGAAGAGGAAAATGGAAAGAAAAAAGAAGGAAGAGAGCTGATGGAAGAACGAAGAAGGAAGAAGGAAGAATGAGTAAGATGAAGAGGTAAAAGAAGATGAAGGAAAGGAAGAGGAAGAAGAGTATAAGAAGATAAGGGAATGGGGAAGAAGCAGAAGAAGAGGACAAAGATGATAACGAAGAAGAAGAAGAAGAAGAATATGATGATGAAGAAGAACAACAACAAAATGATGATGAAGAAGAAGAAGAAGATAAAGAGGAAGAAGAGGAATAAGAAGAAGAAGAAAAAAAAAGAAGAAGAAGTAGAAGAAGAAGAGGTGAAGGAGGATGAGGACAAATAATAATAAGAAGAGAAGAAGAAGGAGAAGATGACAAAGAAAATGAAGAAGAAGAAGGTTATGATGAAGAGGAAACCAAAGAAGAAGAAGAAGAAGATGATGATGAAATCAAAGAAGTAGAAGAAGAGATGATGATGATGAAGAAGAAGAAGAAGAAGTACAAGAAAAAGAAGAACAATTAGTAGAAGGAGAAGAAAAAGAAGAAGAAGAAGAAGAGCAAGAAGAATAAGAAGAAGAAGAAGAAGTGTAAGATGAAGAATAGGAAGGGGAAGATGTAGAAGAAGTAGGGTAAGAAGAAGAAGAAGAAGAAGTGGAAGAAGATGGAGAAGAAGGAGGAGAAGAAGAAGAAGAAGAAGAAGAAGTGGAGGATGAAGAATAAGAAGGACTGGTAGAAGAAGAAGAAGAGGAAGAAGAAGAGGAGGAGGAAGAAGAGGAGGATGAAGAAAAAGAAGAAGAAGAATAAGAATAGGAAGAGGAGTAGATTAGCTATTAAAGATTAAGGGGTAGGAATTAAGGCTTAAGTATTAGGAAGAAAGAAGAAGAAGACGATGAAGAAGGGGAAGATGAAGATGAAAAAGAAGAAGAAGAAGAACAAGAAGAAGGGAAGAAGAAAAAAAGAATAACAAGAATAAAAAGAAGGAGAAGAAGAAGAAAAACAAGAAGAACAAGAAATAGAAGAGAAAGAAGGAAAAGAAGAAGAAGAAGGAGAAGAAGGAGAAGAAGATGATGAATTAGAAGAAAAAGAAATAGAAGAGGAAAAAGAATTAGAACAAGAAGGAGAAGAAGAAGAAGAAAGGAGAAGAAATAAAAGTAGAGGAAGAAGAAGGCAAAGAACAATAGGAAGAAGAAGAAGAAGAAGAAGAAGAGGAAAAAGAAGAAGAGAAACATGATGAAGATGTGGAAAAATAATAATAATAATAATAACAATAATAATAATAATAATAATAAGTTGAAAAAGAAGAAGAAAATAAAAAGAATAATAATAATAATAAAAACAAGAAGAAGATGCTTAGGAAGTAGAAGAGGAAGAAGAAGAAGAAGATGAAGAAGAGGAAGAAGAAGAAAAAGAAGAACAAGTAAAAAGACGAAGAAAGAAGAAAGAAGAAAGAAGAAGCAAGAAAGAAGATGGGTAAGGAAAGAAAGAAGGAAGAAAGAAGAAGGAAAAAGAAAAAGGAAGGAAGAAATAAAAAGGAAGATGTAATAAGGAAGTTGGAAGATAGAAGAAGGAAGAAGTTGAAGAAGAAGAAGAAGAGGAAGAGGAAAAGGAAGAGGAAGATAAGGACAATGAGGTAGAAGTAGATGAAGAGGAAAGGGAAGAAGAGGGAGAAAGGGAAGAAGAAGAAGAAGAATAAGAAGAGGAAAAAGAACAAGAAGAAGAAGAAAAAGATGAAGAAGAACAACAACAAGAAGAAGAAGATAAGGAAGAAGTACAAGAAGAAGAACAAGAAGAAAAAGAGAAAGAAGAAAAATAGTAGAAGAAAATTAAGAAGAAGTTGATGACGAAGAAGAAAAAGAAGTGGAAAAAAAGTCAAGGTAGAAGGAGAAGAAAAAAAAAGAAGAAAAATAGTAGAAGAAAATTAAGAAGAAGAGAAGAGGAAGTAGAATAACACAAAGAAGAAGAAGAAGAAGAAGAAGAGGAAGAAGAGGAAATAGAAGAAGAATCAGAAGAAGAAGAGGAGGAGAAAGAAGAAGAAGAAGAGAAGAGGAAGTAAGAGAAGGCAATGAATGAGAAGAAGTAGAAGAAGAAGAGTAGAAGTGGAAATTGAAGAAGAAGATGAAGAAAAAGAAGAGGAAGAAGAAGAAGAAGAAAAAGAAGATGAAGAACTTGAAGAAGAGAAGATGAAGAAGAAGTAAAAGTAGAAGGAGAGGAACCAGAAGAAGAAGAAGCAGAAGAAGACATAGAAGAAGAATGGGAAGAGGAAGTAGAAGAAGAAGAAGAATAAGAAAAAGAAGAAGAAGAGAAGAAGGAGAAGAAAAAGAAGAAGAAAAAGAATATGAAGAAAAATAAAAAGAAGAAAATGAAGAGAGGAATAACAAAAAGAAGAAAAAGAAGGGAAAGAAGAAGAAGAAGAAGAAGAAGAAGATGATGAAGAAGAAGAAATAGAAAGAAGAAGAAAGAGGAAAGAAAAAAGAAGAAAGAGAGAAGATGGAAGAAGGAAGAAGATGAAGAAGTAGAAGAAGAAAATGAAGTAGTGGAAGAGGAAGAGGAGGTAGAAGAAGATAAGGGGAAGGAGAAGAACAAGAAGATGAGGATGAAGACGATGAAGAAAAAGAAGAAGAAGAAGATGAACAAGAAGAAGAAGAAGAAGAAGGACAAAATGAAGAAGAAGAACAACAACAAAATGAAGAAGAAGAAGAGGAAGAGGAAGAGGAAGAAGTGGAACAAGAAGAAGAAGAAGAAGAAGAAGAAGAAGAAGAAGAAGTAGAAGAAGTGGAGGAAGAAGATGTGGAGGAGGAAGAGGAAAAAGAAGAAGAAGAAGAAGAGAAGAAGTAGATGACAGAGAAGATGATGATGAAGAGGAAACTGAAGAAGAACAAAATGAAGAAGAGATCAAATAAGTAAAAGAGAAGAAGAAGAAGAAGAAGAAGAAGTTTAAGAAGTAGTAGTAGAAGAAGAAAAAGTAGAAGACAAAGAAAAAGAAGAAGAAGAAGAAGAAAAATAAGAACATGAAAAGGATGAAGAAGAAGAAGAAGAAGAAGAAGAAGAAGTTTAAAATCAAAAACAAAAAGGAGAAGAATTAGAAGAAGAAGGGGTAGAAGAAGAAGAAGAGGAGGAAGAAGAAGAATAAGAAGAAAAGAAGAAGAAGAAGAACAAGAAGAAGAAGTGGAGAATGAAACATAAGGACTGGTAGAGGAAGAAGAAGAAGAGGAGGAAGAAGTGGAGGAGGAAGAAGAAAAAGGAGAAGAAGAATAAGAAGAGAAAGAGGAGTAGGAAGAGGAAGAAGAGAAAGTAGAAGAAGAGGAAGAGGAAGATGACGAAGAATAGGAAGATGAAGAAGAAGAGGACAAGGAAGAAGAAAAGGAAGCAGAGAAAGAAGGAGAAGTGGAAAAATAAGAAGAACAAGAAGACAGATTATAGAGTTGTGGGTGATGGCTTAAAGATTAAGAATTAGAAATTAGGGATTGGAGATTATGTGTTAAGGCGGGAGTGATCTAGATTTATGTATAAGGGATTAAGGAGTAGGGATTAGGGTTTATGGATTAAAGATTTGCGGTTAAGAATTTGTAATTAGGGTTGGGGTTTAGGAATTAGGGATTAGGTAATAGCAATTTGGGAATAAAGATTTGAAATAAGGTAATAGGGATTAGATTAGTGATTAGGGATTAAGGATGGAAATAAGGATTTATGGATTAAGGATTATGTACTAAGTATTAGGATTATGAATTAAGGTTTTCGGATTATGAATTAGGGACGAGAGATTAGAGATTTAAGATAAGTAATTCAAGACAAGGAGTAAAGATTAGACATTAAGGATTATGAACGATTGATTAGGAATTTGGAATTAGAAATTATAGATTAGATATTAATGATTAAGGCGAAGGAATTAAGGATTAGGTCTTAAGAAGAAAGAAGAAGAAGAAAATGATGAAGAAGGGGAAGATGAAGAAGAAAAAGAAGAAATAGAAGAAGAAGAAGAAGAAGAAAATGATGATGATGAAGAAGAAGAACAAGAAGAGAAGAAAAACAAAAAGAAGAATAACAAGAAGAACAACAAGAAGAAGAAGAAATAGAAGAGGAAGAAGAAAAAAAAGAAGAAGGAAAAGAAGGAGACGAAGAAGATGTAGAAGAAAAAGAAATAGAACAGGAAGAAGAATAAGAACAAGAAGGAGAAGAAGAAGAAGAAGAGAAAAGAAAAAAAGTCGAGGAAGAAGAAGAAGAAGAAGAGGAAAAAGAAGAAGAGGAGGAAGAAGAAAATGTAGAATAATAATAATAGTAAAAATAATTACAATAATAATAATAATAATAATAATAAGATGAAAAAAAGATGAAGAAGAATAAGAAGAAGAAGAAGAAGAAGGGGAAGAAGAAGAAGAAGCTGAGGAAGTAGAAGAGGAAGAAGAAGAAGAAATGGAAGATGAGGAAGAAGAAGAAAAAGAAGAACAAGTAAAAAGAAGAAAGAAGAAAGAAGTAAGAAAGAAGATGGGCAAAGAAAGAAAGAAGGAAGAAGGAAGAAATAAGAAGGAAGAAGGAAGAAATAAGAAGGAAGAACTAACGAGGAAGATAGAAGATAGAACAAGGAAGAAGAAGAAGAAGAAGTAGAAGAAGAAGGAGAAGAAGAAGAAGAGGAAGAGGAAAAGGAAGAGGAAGATAAAGAGGAAGAGGTAGAAGTAGATGAAGAGGAAGGGGAAGAAGAAAGGGAAAGGGAAGAAGAAGAAGTGGAAAAAGAACAAGAAGAAGAAGAAAATGATGAAGAAGAACAACAAGAAGAATAAGATGAGGAAGAAGTACAAGAAGAAGAAGAAGAAGAAGAAAGAGAAAAAGAAGAAGAAGAAGTAGAATAAAATTAAGAAGAAGTTGATGAAGATGAAGGAGAAGAAGAAGTAGAAAAAAAGTCAAGGAAGAAGAAGAAGAAGGAGAAGAAGAGAAGAGGAAGTTGAAGAAGATAAAGAAGAAGAAGAAGAAGAAGAAGCAGAAGAGGAAGAAAAGGAAGTAGAAAAAGAAGAAGGGAAGGAGAAGGAAGAAGAAGTAGAGAAGAGGAAGTAGAAGAAGACAAAGAAGAAGAAGAAGCAGAAGTAGAAGAAGAAGAAGAGGAAGAAGTGTAAATAGAAGAAGAAGAAGAAGAAGACGAAGAAGAAGAGGAAGAATAAGAAGAACAAGAAGAAGAAGAAAATGAAGAAGTGAAAGAAGAGAGGAAGAAGAAGATGAAGAAGAAAACAAAGAAGAAGAAGAAGTAGAAGAATGAGAGGAACTAGAAGAAGAAGAAGAAGACAGAGGAAGAAAAAGAAGAAGAAGAAGAAGAAGAATAAGAAGGAGAATAAGAAGAACAAGAAGAAGAAGAAAATGAGGAAGTGGAAGAAGAGAGGAAGAAGAAGATGAAGAAGAAAACGAAGAAGAAGAAGTAGAAGAATGAGAGGAACTAGAAGAAGAAGAAGAAGACAGAGGAAGAAAAAGAAGAAGAAGAAGAAGAAGAAGAAGAAGGAGAATAAGAAGAACTAAAAGAAGTAGTAGAAGAGAAGAACAAGAACAAGAAAAAGAGGAGGAAGAAGAAGGTGTAGAAGAAGAAGAAGAAGAAGAAGTAGAAGAAGATGAAAAAGAAGAAGAAGAATAAGAAAAGGAAGAATAAGAAGAGAAGAAGAAGAAGAAGAAGTAGAAGAAGAAGAAGAAGTAGAAGTAGAAGAAGAAGAAGCAGAAGGAGAAGAAGCAAAAGAAAAAGAAGAAGAAGAATAAGAAGGGGAAGAAGAAGAAGTTGTATTAGAGGAAGAAGAAGAAGAAGAAGAAGAAGAAGGGGAAGAGGAAGAAGAAGAAGAAGAAGAGAAGGAAAAGATGAAGAAGTAGAAGAGGAAAAAAAGAAGAAGAACAAAAGAAGAAGAGGAAGAGTAAGAAGAGGAAGAAGAAGAAGGGAAATAAGAAGAAGAAAAAAAGCGAAAGAACAAGAGGAAGATGGAGAAGAAGAAGAAAAAGAATGAATAAGAAAGAGGAAAGAAAAAAGAAGAAGGAAGATAGAAGATGGAAGAAGGAAAAAGGAAGAAGGAAGAAGGAAGAAGACAAAGAAGAAATAGAGGAAGAAGATGGAGAAGAAGACCGAGGAAAAGAAGAGGAAGAGGAAGAGGAAGTGATGGAAGTAGAAGAAGAGGAAGACGAAGCATAAAAAGAAGAAGAGGAAGAAGACGACAAAGAAGAAGAAGAAGATGATGATGATGATGAAGAATATGAAGAAGAAGATGAATAAGAAGAAGAAAAAGAAGAAGAAGAAGTGGAAGAAGTTGAGGAGGAAGAAGAAGAAGAAGAAGAAGAAGAAGAAAAAGAAGAAGTTGATGATGATGATGAAGAGGAAATCATCGAAGAAAAAGAAGAAGAAGAAGAAGAAGTCAAAGAAGTAGAAGAATAGATGAAGAAGAAGAAGAAGAAGAAGAAGATGATGATGATAAGGTTGAACAAGTAGTAAAAGAAGAAAAAGAAGTAGAAGAGAAGAATAAGAAGAAAAATTGGAAGGAGTAGTAGTAGTTGTAGCAAAAGAAGAAGAAGAAGCAGAAGACGACAAAGAAAGTAGAAGAAAAAAGTAAGAAAGAAAAAGTGAGAAGGAATAAGTAGAAAGAAGAGGAAAGACGAAAGAAGAAAGAAGAAAAAAGGAAGAAGAAAGAAGAAAAAAGAAAGAAGAAAGAAGATGGAAGAAGGAAGAGTGAAGAAGAAAGAAGCAAGAAGGAAGAAGGAAGATGGAAGAAGCAAGATTGAAGAAGGAAGAAGAAAGAAGGAAGGAGGAAAGATAACAAAAAGGGAAGATGGATGAAGAAGTAAGAAAGAAGAAAGAATAAAGAAGAAAGAGGAGAGAAGAAAGAAGAAGAAGAAGAAGAAGAAGAAGAAGAAAAAGTAGATGAAGGAGAAGGAGAAAGAAAAGGAAGAAGAGGAGAATGAGAAGGAGGTGTAGAATAAGGTGAAAGAAAAGGAGAAGGAGAAGAAGATAGGGAAGGAGAAGGAGAACAAGAAGAAGAAGACGAGAAAGAAGGAGAGGAAGAAGAATAAAAGGAAGAAGGAGAAGAAGAAGATGAAGAAGAAGAAGAAGAAGAAGAAAAAGAAGAAGAAGAATATGAACAAGTAGGAGAAGAAGAAGAAAAAGAACAAGAAGAAGATGAAAATGATGAAGAAGAAGAAGAGGAAGAATAAAAATAGGAAGAAGATGAAGGAGAAGAAGAAGATGAATAAGATAAGGAAGAGTAGGTAAAAGAGGAAGAAGAAGAAAAAGAAGAAGAAGAAGAGAAAGATCAGTAAGAAGAAGAAGAAGAACAAGAAAAAGATCACAAAGAAGAAGAAGAAGAGAAGAAGATTAAGAAGAAGAAGATTAAGAAGAAGTAGAGTAAGAAGAAGAAGATGGGGAGGAAGAAGAAGAAGAGCAAGATAAGGAAGAACAGGAGGAGGAAGCAGAAGAAGAAGTACAAAAAGAAGAGTATAAAAGGAAAAGAGGAAAAAGCCCAAGAAAAAGAAAGGGAAGACGAAGAAGAAAAAAGTTGTAGAGAAAGAAGAAGCAGAATAAGAAGAAGAAGAAAATGAAGAAGAAGGAGAAGAAGGGGAAGTAGACGATGAGGAAAAAGAAGAAGAAGAAGAAGAAGAAGAAGATAAAGAAGAAGATGTAGAAGAAGAAGAAGAAGAAGAGGAAGAAGAAGTATTAGAAGAAGGAGAAGTAGAAGAGGATTAAGAAGAAGAAGATGAAGAAGAATGAGAAAAAGAAGAAGTAGTTGAAGAAGAAGAAGAGGAAGAATGATAATTGGAAGGGGAAGAAGAAGAAGAAGGAATTAGGGATTAATGATTAGTGATTCTGGTCAAGGTTTATAGATTAGGTATTAGGGAATAGTATTTAGGAATTGGGATCAAGGTTTAAGAATTAGAGATTAGATTAGCAATTAAAAATTAGGAGTTATTGATTAAGAGATTAAGGATTAAATATTAGGGATTAAGGATTAGGGGTTAGGATTAAGGATTGGTGTTTAGGGATTAAGGATTAGGAATTAGAGATTAAGAATTAGTTATTAAAGATTAAGATTTAAGGATTAGGCATTAGGGATTAAGGATTTTTGCTTAGGGTTTAAGGATTAGGGAATAGGGATTAAGGAATATGGATAATGGATGGATTAAAGATTAAATTTTAAGGATTAGCTAATAGGGATTAAGGATTTTAGGGGATTAAAGATTAGAGATTAAGGGGAGAGGGATTGAGGATTATAGATTAAATATTATGGATAAGGGTGTCCGAGATTAGAAAGTGTAGTTTCGACATAAAGAAGAAGAAGAGAAGAAGAAGTAGTTGGAGAACAAAAAGAAGAAGAAACTGTTGGAGAAGAAGAAGAAGAAGAACAAGACGATTATGAAAGAAGAAGAAAATGAAACAAATAAAGAAGGAGAAAGAAAGAAGAAGAAATAAGGAAGAAGAAAGAATAAGAAGAAAGAAGAAGAAAGACAAAAGAAGAAAAAAGATAGAAGAAAGAAGAAAAAACAAAGAGAGAGGAAGGGAGAAGGAAGAAGAAAGAAGCGAGAAGCAAGAAGAAAGAATGAAAAACAAGAAGCTAGAAGGAAGAAGGAACAAAGAAGAAGGAAGAAAGAAGGAAGAAGGAAGAAGAAAAAAAGAAGAAAGAAGAATAGATAAGAAAGAAGAACGGAAAAAGAAAAAAGAAGAAAGACGAGAGAAGAAGAAAAAGAAGGAGAAGGAAAATGTGGAAGAGGAGAAGGAGAAGGAGTAAGAGAAGGCTAAGGAGAAGAAGAAGAAGACAAGGAAATAGAGAAAGAAGAATAAGAGGAAGATGAGGAAGAAGAAAAAGAAGTAAATGATGAAGAAGAAGAAGTAGAAGAAGAACAAAAAGTGGTAGAAGTAGAAGAAGAAGAGGAAGAAGAAGAAGAAGAAGAAGAAGAAGAAGAAGAAGAAGAAAAAGAAAGGAGAGGAAGAAGAAGAAGAAGAAAAAGAGGAGGAAGAAGAAGAAGTAGAAGAAGAAGAAAAAAGGCAGAAGAAGGAGACGATGAAGAGGAAGAAGAAGATAAAGATGAAGATGAGGAAGAGGAAGAAGAAAAAGATGAAGAGAAGAAGAAAAAGAGGAAGAAGAAGAAGAAGAATAAAAAGAAGAAGAAGAAGAAGAAGAAGAAATGAAAGAAGAAGAAGAAGAAGAAGATTGAAAAGAAGGAAAAGTAGAAGAAGAAGAAGAAGAAAAGAAATTGAAGAAGAAGAAAATGAACAAGTAGGAGTAGAAGAAGACGAAGAAGAAGAAAAATAAGAAAAACAAGTAGAGGAAGAAGAAGAAGAAAATGAAGAACATGTAGAGGAGAAAGAAGAAGAAGAAGAAGAAAAAGAAGAACAAGTAGAAGAAAAAGAAGAAGAAGAAGAAGAAGAAGAATGGAAGAAGAAGAAATAGAAGAAGAAGAAGAAGAAGAAGAATATTGAAAAGGAGAAGCAGAAGAAAAGAAATAGAAGAAGAAGAGAAAAGAACAAGATGTAGAAGAAGTAGAAGAAGAAAAGAAGAAAAACAAGTAGAGGAAGAAGAAGAAGAAGAAGTCGAAGAAAAAGCAAAAAAGAAGAACAAGAAGTAAAGGAAAAAAGAAGAAGAGGAAGAAGAAGATAAAGAAGAATAATTACAAGAAGAAGAAGAAGAAGAAGAGGAAAAAAAAGTGGAAGAAGAAGAAGAAGAAGAAGAGGAAGAAGAAAAAGAAGACGAAGAAGTAGAAGAGGAAGAAGAAAAAGAAGACGAAGATGATGAAGAAGAAGAAAAAAATGTAGAAAGAAGAAGAAAGAAGAATGAGGAAACAAGAAGGAAGAAAGTAGATGCATGAAGGAAGAAAGAAGAAGGAAGAAGGAAGAACGAAAAGGAAGAAGGAAGAAAGAAGAAATAAGAAGGAAGAAGGAAAAAATAATATGGTAGAAGGAAGAAGAAGAAGAAGAAGAATAAGAAGAAGGAGAAGAAGAAGAAGAAGAAGAAGAGGAGGAGGAAGAGGAAAGTAAGAGGGAGAAGAAGGGAAAGAGGTTGTAGAGGACAAAAAAAAAGGAAGAAGAGGAAGAAAAGGTAGAAGAAATGAAGAAGACAAAGAATAAGAAGAACAAAATGAGAAAGAAGAAGAAGTAGAAGAAAAAGAAACAAAAGAAAAAGAAGAAATAGAAGAAGAGGAATAAGCAGAAGAAGAAGGAGAAGAAGAAGAAGAAGAAGTGGAGAAATAAGATGAGGAAGAAGAAGAAGAAGAAGAAGAAGAAGAAGAAGAAGAAGTAGAAGAAGAAGTAGAAGAAAAAGAAGAGGAAGAAGAAGAAGAAGAAGAGGAAGAATAGGAAGAAGAAGAAGAAGAAGAAGAAGAAGAAGAGGAAGAAGAAGAGGAGGAGGAGGAGGAGGAAGAAGAAGAAGAGTAGAAGAATAAGAAGACAAAAAGTAGAATAAGAAGAGGAATCCTAAGTAGAAGGAGAAGAAGAAGAAGATGAAATCAAAGAAGTAAAGGAAAAGAAGAAGTACAAGAAGAAGAATAAGACGAAAAAGAAGTAGTTGTAGTAGAAGAAGAAGAAGAAAAAGAAGAAGAAGATGAAGAAGAAGTAGAAATAGTATTAGAAGAAGAAGACGAAGAAGACGATGAAGAAAGAAGAAGAAGAAAAAAATGAAAGAAGAAGAAAGAAAGAAGAAGAAAGGAGAAGGAATAATGATAAAAAAAGAAGGAAGAAGGAGACAAAAGAAAGAAGAAAAAAAAAAGAAAGAAGAACAAAAGAATAAAGAAGAAAAATGAAAGAAGAAATAAGAATGAAGAAGGAAGAAAGAAGAAGTGAGAAGAAAGAAGGAAGAAGGAAGATGGTAGAAGACAGATTGAAGAAGAAAGAAGGATGAAGGAAGAAGGAAGATGGAAGGAGTAACGAGGATGGAAGAAGGAAGAAGAAATAAGAGAGAAGAAAGAAAAAACAATGAAGAAGAAGAAGAACATGAAGGATAATAAGAAGAAGTGGAAGAAGTTAAAGAAGAACAGAAATAAGTCAAGGAAGTAGTAGAAGAAGATGAAGAAGAAGAGGAAAAAGAAGAAGAGAAAGCACAAGAAGAAGAAGATGAGGGATAAAAATAGGAAGAAGAAGAAGAAAAGAAGAAGAACAAGAAGAAGTAGAGGAAGGCGAAAAAGAATAAGAAGAGGAAGAAGAAGAAGAAGAAGAAGAAGAAGAAGATGGAGAAGAAGAAGGGGAAGGGAAGAAGAAGAAGAAGAAGAAGAATAAGAGAAGGAGAAGATGAAGAAGAAAAAGAAGAAAAAGAAGAAAAGGAAGAAGAACAAGAGAAAGAAGAAGAAGAAGAAGAAGGGAAAGAATAAGAAGAAGAAGAAGAAGAAGGGGAAGAAGAAGTTGAAGAAAAAGAATAAAAGAAAGAAGAAGAAAGAGGAAAGAAAAAACTAGGAAAAAAGAAGATGGAAGAAGGAAGAAGGAAGGACGAAGAAGGAAGATGGAAGGAGAAGAAGAAGAAGAAGAAGAAGAAGAAGAAGAAGAAGATGAAGAAGAGGAACAGGAAGATGAAGTCGACGAGGTGGTAGAAGAAGATAAGGGGAAGGAGAAGAAAAAGAGGAAGAGGAAGAAGGAAATGAAGAAGAAAAAGAAGAAGAAGAAGAAGAACAAGTAGAAGTAGTAGAAGAAGAAGAAGAAGAGGAAGATGTGGTAGAAGAAGAAGAAGAAGAAAAAGAAGAAGAAGAAGAAGAAGAAGTGGAAGGAGAAGAGGAGGAGATAGAAGAAGTGGAAGAAGAAGAAGAAGAGTAGTAGAAGGAGAAGAAGATAAAAAAGAAGAGGAAGAGGAAATCAAAGAAGAAGGAGAATAAGAAGAAGAAGTCGAAGAAGTAGGGTAAAAGAGGAAGTAGAAGAGGTGTAAGATGAGAAAGAAGAAAATGTAGAAGAAGAAGAAGAAGAAGAAGAAGAAGAAGATGAAGAAGAGGAAGAGGAAGTGGGAGAGGAACTAGAAGAAGAAAAAGAAGAGGAAGAAGAAGATGAAGAAGAAAAAGAAGAAGAAGAAGAAGTTGAAGAAGAAAAAGTTGAAGAAGTAGAAGAAGAAGAAGAAGTAGAAGAAGAAGAAGAGGAAGAGGAAGAAGAAGAAGAAGAAGAAGAAGAAGATGAAGTGGAAGAAGAAGAGGAGGAGGAGGAAGAAGAAGAAGAAGAAGAAGAGGAGTAGAAGTAAAAGAAGACAAAAAAGAAGAAGAAGAGGAAAACAAAGAAGAAGGGGAAGAAGAAGAAGTCGATGAATTACATGAAAAGAAGAAGACGAAGAAGAAGAATAAGGCGAAAAAGAAGAAGATGATGAAGAAGAAGAAGAAGAAGAAGAAGAAGAAGAAGATGAAGAAGAAGAAGTAATAGTAGTAGAAGAAGTAGAAGATGAAGAAGACGACTAAGAAAGAATAAGAAGAAAAAAGAAAGAAAGAAGAAGAAAGAAAGAAGAATACATGAGAAGGAATAATAAGAAAAAAGATGAAAGAAGAATACATAACAAAGAAGAGGAATGAAAGAATAAAGAAGAAAAAGGAAAGAAGAAATAAGAAGGAACAAGGAGGAAGGAAGAAGAGATAAGCAAGAAGGAAGAAGGAAGATGGATGAAGCAAGATTGAAGAAGGAAGAAGGAAGAAGGAAGATTGAAGAAACAAGGAAGAAGGAAGAAGGAAGAAGAAATAAGAAAGAAGAAAGAAAAAATAATGAAGAAGAAAGAAGAAAGAAGTAGAAGATGAAGAAGAAGTTGAAAAGCAACAAGGAGAAAGAGAAGGAGAAAGAAAAGGAGGAAGAGGATAATGAGATGGAGGTGTCGGAGAACGTTATGGAGGAGTAGGAGAAGGAGGAGAAGAAGAAAAGAAAGAAGAGGAAGAAGAATAATAGGAGGAAGGAGAACAAGAAAAAATAGAAGATGAAGAAGAAGAAGAAAACAAGAAGTAGTAGTTGTAGAAGAAGAAGAAGAAGAAGAAAACTATAAGAAAGAATAAGAATAGGAAGTAGAAGGAGAAGAAGAAGAAGAAGAAGAAGAATAGGAGGAAAAAGGAGAAGAAAAAGAAGATAAAGATGTGAAAGAAGTAGAAGAGGAAGAAAAAGAAGAAGAAGAAGAAGAAGGGGAAGAAAAAGAAGTTGAGGAAGAAGAGGAAGAATAAGAGGAAGATGAGGAATAAGGAGGAGAAGAAGAAGAAGAGGCATAGGAATAAGAGTAAGAAGAAGAAGAAGAAAAAGAAGAAGAGTAAGATGAGGAATAAGAGGAGGAGGAAGAAGATGAATTAAAGAAAGAAGGAGAAGAGGAAAAATATGGAAAAGAGGAAAAATAAGGAAAAGAGGAAAAAGAACATGATTAAGGGAAGAAGAAGAAGAAGAAGTCAAAGAAGAAGAACAAAAAGTAGAAGAAGAAGAAGAAGAAGAAGAAGAGGAAGAAGATGATGATGATTAAGAATAAGAAGAAGAAGAAGAAGATGATGATGAAGAGGAAGAAGAAGTAGAAGAAGAAGAAGAAGAAAGAGAAGAAGAGGAAGAAGAATGTGAGGAAAAAGAAGAAGAAGAAGAAGAAGAAGAAGAAGAAGAAGAACAAGATTAATAAGAAGAACAGGGAGGAGAGAAGAAGAAGAAGAAGTAGATGATGAAGAAGAAAAGGAAGAAGTAGAAGAAGATGAGGAAGAAGAAGAAGAAGAATAGAAGGAAGAAGAACAAGAAGGAGAAGAAGAAGAAGAAGAAGATGAAGAGGAAGAAGAAGAGGAGGAGGAAGAAGAAAAAGAAGAATAAGAAGAAAAAGAGGAGAAAGAAGAAGAAGAAGAAGAAGAAGAAGAATAAGAAGAAAAAGAGGAAGATGAGGAAGAATATTAAGAAGAAAAAGAAGAAGACAACGATTTTGGAAGTAGAAGAATAAATATTATGAATTTTTTTGTGATGACTTAGGGATTAACATTTAGGTGTTAGAGATTGAGGATACGACATTAGGGAGGGAGGGATTCAAGATTATAGATTAAGAGTTAAGGATTAGATATTGGGGTTTAAGGAATAAGTATTCATGATTAAGAATGAGGAGTTAAGGATTAGGGATTAGAGTTAGGGATTAGGGATTAGGGAATATAGATTTGGGAATTGGGATTAAGAATTAGGGATTAGGGATTAGATTAAGGATTACAGATTAGAAGTTATTGATAAAAGGAATTAGGATTAAGCATTAGAGATTATGGATTTGCATTTAGAGATTATGAATTAGGATTTAGAGTTTATGAATTAGGAATTAGAGATTAGGGATTAAGGATTAAGGATTATGGAATAAATATTATAGAGATTAGGGATTAGGTATTAAAGATTATGGATTAAGGATTAGGCATTAGTGATTAAAGGTTTAGGATTAGGGTTTAAAGTTGAGGGATTAGGGATTAAGAATTTGGAATGGATTAAATATTAAATGTTAGGGATTTGTTACTAGGGATTAAGGATTTGACAATAGGGATTAGCAAATAGAGATTAAGGATTAGGGATTATAGATTATGGATTAGAGATTAAGGAGAGAGGGATTATAGACTATAGATTAGGGATTACAGATTAAGGAGTGTAGGATTATGGATTATGGTTTTAGTATAAAGATAAAGAAGTAGAAGAAGAAGAAGATAATGGAGAAGAAGAAGAAGATGATGATGAAGAAAGAAGTAGAAAAAGAAAGAAAGAAAGAAAGAGGAAAGAAAGAAAGAAGAAAGAAGTAGAAAGAAAAAAGAAAGAAGAAAGAAGAAAAAAGAAAAAAAAAGAAGAAGAAAGATGGAAAAAGGAAGAA